>JARLTB010000161.1:6802500-7155000 GCA_030141615.1 Unio pictorum | reverse complement strand
GGTCGTTGTGCAGTCAGACCTGCCCTATGGGGCCAGGAAATGTACTCTTCCTGTGTATGTGACGCTCGAGATACCATATCACACATTGCTAACAAAAGTCTACTGACAAAAGTTCCCCAGTGACTTCAGTCTCTACACCTTGCTGATTATGTTGTTAAATGGTAGGGAATGCACTAAATACGATAAATCATTTTGGCTCCCCGAGAACTTGTATACCAGAAAGCTTAGCCACTCCCCACCCTTAATGACCTATATCGGAATGTTTATTCGACCTTCTGCGCCTTTTAAAGCTGAGCACGTGGATACTTATATTCAAAATATTAGACAAACTGTCTGTAATTGCGGTCACATTTAATGTAGTATCAATTTTGTTGGTCCAGACCCTGAACGAGTTAAAGCTAAACCACTTCGTGTTTGGAGATTGCTATGGTATTACGCTGAATCTTTGATATACCACGAGATGGATACAATTTTCATTTTGTTTAACAAAAAAAAATGGTTCCAATTGTATAAGCTTAACGCTATTTCTTTAGTACATGTTTGTATATGCACGACAGCGGGCATATATGGTGGAAGAAGAATCAGAGAAAGCCCCGAAAAGAATCATCGACCCATGAGATGTTACTGGCTAGCTTTCTCTCACATACTCGTATTGTCCGGGATGAGACTCGAACGCACACAGACAAACGTCAGATGCGAGTGATCAGTATAGGTAAGCGGCTTAGTCCACTTGGTTATTTATGGCTTTCTATAAAATGAACTATGGCATGCAGAGTTTTAAAAAAAATGCAAATTGATAATGAGTGGTATATGAAAAATACATCGAACATATAATAAATACATACCTCTCGTTTCTAAAGGAGCTAAGATTGTTATGCTGTGATCGTAGCTATTGCCAATCGTTTTGGAATTCACATAATTTCTGAGCTTCTGTTTTATTTCATTTGGACCAAATAAATGAAAATAGACGCTTAGGATTTATACAGTAAAGTTAGTTTAAACGACCTAAGAACACTTGAAACAATGCATAGCTAGAGTCTCGAGCAGTGGAAGCTCCGTTATTCGACCACAGTCTATAAAATAGCTGAACTTGCATAAATTAGACCAATCTCTACCTTACTCAGTTGGAACTAGAATATGCACTAAAATTATTCTTCTTTTCATAAATCTTACTTTCATTATCAACGAGTCTTTGTCGCTCAAAGACATTCTAATTTATAATGCTCACATTGTATTTTAAGCGAAGCAAGGTTGTCGACTTTAAATACACACTGAAATGAATAAACCACTAATGTCCTGGCATTTTTACACAAGCATACTTTTCTTCTTTGCTTCTATTGATCTGAGTTTTTATTCCAAATCGCGCTTACAAAAACTAATTTGTTTTATGGACTTTACCGTACTGTAGATGAACCTGTAAATTTAGAATTATCTGCAAATTATCCATTTCAAATTTGTTCCTGTACAATTTACGGTACACCGTCCCAAAGAAAATCCCAAGCATTGATTATTTGTGTGTTAGATGAAGGGCCTTTGATCCCCAAATAGCATGATATTGTTCACAGTTCGTTTTTTATGGCAAGTATCGCTGTTGGAGTGTTGTCTGCCAACGCTTGAACTTGAATTATATCAAGGGGAAGCGAATCAGGGTAATGTGTGTCCTTCTCTGCTGCCGTTTTATGTACAGGTGACGCTGTTTCGTGTTGGTGTAAGGTTACGCGGTCGCTTGGAGGGCTTCTTTCAGAAAATATAAACAGTAACTGAAATACAACCAGGAACGTGGGCAGTTGTCTTGATTAACCTGTATTTATTTATTTGTAAATTATCTCACTGAGACACAATCCCCTTTTCTAAGAGACAGTGATGACGATGTGCTGCTGCTGTTAATGGTGCTATTATTTTGCTTGCGGGCGTGAAGTTTCAGTAGCACCCTGCATTTTGGAAATATCGAACGAATGCAGCTTTTTATTATGGGAACCAACGAGGCTGGCCATGTCTGTGGAAGCGAAGCTACATACATACTGGTCATGTCAGTGGAAGTAAAGCTACACCATACTGGTCATGTCAGTGGAAGTAAAGCTACACCATACTGGTCATGTTAGTGGAAGTAAAACTACAAACATACTGGTCATGTCAGTGGATTTGTTTGTTTGTTTATGATTTTTAACGTAGCTTTAACAATTTTTCAGTCATATCGCAACGATGTCTGCAGTGAGGCAGTTTATAGTGATGTCTAGCACTGAGACATCATGCCGCAGACATGTAGCATGATGTCCCACCCAGTCACATTATCCTGACACCAGGCCGACCAGTGCTAACACTAACCTCTTAATGCTGAGCGTCAAGCGAGGCAGCTGTTAGTACCATTTTGTAAGTCTTTGGTATGACTCGGCCGGGGATCGAACCCACGAACTCCCGCTCCCGCGGCGGATCTAACCACTAGGCCACCGGAGCGGTATATGTCAGTGGAAGTAAAGCTACAACCATACTGGTCATGTCAGTGGAAGTAAAGCTACAACCATACTGGTCATGTCAGTGGAAGTAAAGCTACAACCATAATACTGGTCATATTTGCTCTGGCAATACCGTATAAAAGCAATATTAATGATCAACATTATAAACGTGTTAAGTAAAATTGTCAACATTGAATTAACAGTACCAAATACTGGGCTAAAATTTTGAGATACTGAGCTAGGGAGCTTACACTTTTAAATATTGAGTTAACTTTACCAGACATTGAGCTAAAAATGTCCCATTTTGAGTCGACGCGTTGCCAAAATATTGAGTATACACCAACAACTATAAAATGTAGACTGCATCAAATTTAAATCTATTAATAACGTAATGCCTAGAAGGCTACCAAGAGAAGCATCAGTTTCATCGGTACATGAAGGCAATCTGTCTTTGTCTAGCATAATCCTTTAAACAAACGACATACTATATACCTTTATGTTTAGTTACGTGTTACACCTCTAATCAGGTGAACATAATTCAAGACATATATCGAGGTAAATGTAATTACTTTGTACCAAGGCTTTCTTACCTGTATTGGTTAAAAATGTAAAGATGGTACTCCAGCAATAGCAACATAGGCTTATGTATCGATATAATAGAAGTGATGAAATAAGAGAGACAAGCACAGCAACCATGCAACTACTTAAATATTATTTTAAGAGTTACCTCCCTTACATTGCTATGCAGAAATATTGAGCATTCCATAACCTCGTTATTAAGTATATTCTACTTTTTGCGACAAAAGTCACTTTAAAAGACATTTGTGTACAAGTTTCTTTCACTTCAAACCAAAGTTATACTCCTGCAATTTGTATTGCTTTCAAAACAATTGTTTGACTGTCAGTAGGTTTGTCTATCAGAATGTAGTCAAAATTTGTTTCCAATCACAGGTATCATTCTTTTTCCATTATTTTCCCATGCTGTTGTCTTTCCCTCCTGTTCTGGTCGCACTTCTGACATTTTTTACTGTTTAGCACTGTAGATAAGACACAATTGTTAAGCCACGTTGTTGGGAAGTGTACTTATGAATCAAATCTCCGCAACTCTAACATTCAACACTCGAAGCTATAATGCATTCATTTGACAGTATAACATTGGATGTACACCAAATCTGATTGATTTAGACACTTAAATGTAATGCTCCTTGTTAGAATGAACATTCCGATCTTATCTTACAACACTGACTCCTTAAAGCACAGCGGATGAATTGTCAGATGACGTTATGAACAATAATGATAAATGACGACACAAATCATAACTGGTGTGCATCAGGGCATCAGGGAGGTTTTAAAAACTACGATCTTCCATAACTGCGTTGGAACATTTCTGGACTTCACACACTTTTTCAAGAAAATGTACAACCAAGTCCCTCAGCCTTAGTTAACATTCCTGTTGTTTCATATATTAATATCCAGCACGGGTTCTTGTAAAACGTTACACAATTTACTTGACAGGAATATAAATTGTTCCTTGTTTGCATATTAATGCACATGAGCTATAAAGCGCGCATCACTAATTAGATTTTTGTTACATCATAAAAAATGACATAAAACTACATTGTATATTACTCAACATATGTTCGAGACGTGATACATATATTTCATGGGTTATTTTATCAGCATCCCAATTGTTTTCAAGAGATTCTGTGTATACGAGTAACGTTTGGATTGGTTAAAAAATTAAATTCTGGTCGTTTTGCAAAATAACATGAAAGAATTAAAATTTAGATTATTTGAAAAAGTTCAAGCTTAACAAATATATACCTTGCTACATTAATAAATATGCTGATTTATACATCTAAACATAACACTGATGAATTACCCATTTCATGAATAAGAGATATTTGTTTTCTAATAGATCTATTCGATTACAGAACATATTTATAATCTCGAACAGTTTACGACTTTAATCTTAAACGATTTAAAGTGATATCCAATTTATGAAGGGAAAAATACTTAAAGCAAAATTGGCATTTAGTTTGATATATAGTTTTTTGAATAATCTATGGGAATGCCAAAATGTGACATCAATTCGACAACTTTGACATATTTACAAGGATGAAAAAAGTTGGAAATTTTTTAAAATAACAAACTATTGCATATTTATTGTTTTACTCGTTGATAACACAAAGTGACAAATTATCTGATATAAATTAGTATATGGCTCTTTTATAACGTTTAAAATGCTGTGATGTAACTAAAGCGCACATCTCCATTAGAACTAACCACCCTCCCCATAAATACTTCAACATTCTTAGTGGCATCAGTCGTATTATTGTGTTGAGTCTGTAATGTGTGTGGATTTATTTATTTAAATTATTCTCTGGAATTACCATTTGCTTATTAATACTTCTTGGACTAAATCAAGTTGGTGTTATAGTGGATTTAGTCAAGGACATTTTGCATAATGTTATTGCGACATATTAAAAGACTTAGCACAACGCCACATTCCATACAATTGATGCAATATGATATTCATGACTATTGGCACATCTGTACATTCAGTATTGAATTTATTTGGAACCATACTAGAATTAGATTGGAAATATATATATATATATATATATATATATATATATATATATATATATATATATATATATATATATATATATATATATATATATATATATATATATATTAAGCGGTGTTAGAACTAGCAGTACTGTAAGGTCTTGTTAAAGTTTCGCATTGATTCTAGGGAAATAAATTATTTATTAACTTTTGCAAATCTTGTCGTTAAAGACCATATAGTCGTAATATAGAACAAAATCATGTACGCAGACACGCTTCGCGAATTACACAAAATGTTTTGTTTACTACTCCATTAAATGAAATATCAAACACACCGATGCAAGAGTAAGCAAAATTACATGTCTATTAAGATAAGAATAAATTTGAACATGTCGGAAGCAAGCAACTATAAACTCTGTCAAAGAACTCCCGGAAACGCTCTGGATGACATTTTAATTATCAATAACAAATATTTGACTATATTCATTAACACAGACTTAAAACATTGCAAACATAAGGCGAACGAATAGCTTATACAAATCCGTGCCTAATACTTGCCAATATGTTCACCATTCGAGTAGAGATGATCTTTTAGTTGCAATAAGGAGACGATTAGAAATCTATTAGAGTATAATACTATTAAAATCACCACTATATAATAATAATAATAATAATAATAATAATAATAATAATAATAATAATAATAATATGTTAATATAGCAGAGAGGAATTTTATTTAACGGTGATACTCAAACATGTAGAAAACATGATGATTAGAATCAATGTTTAATAGTATCATACCATACTGGAGGATTTATCTATCTCAAGTTTGAATGAAAGGATCAACATGATGACCGACATATATATGTCATATGGTAAGGGTTAAGAAACTGAAACAGTCAATCCTTTTCTTTTTGATCCATCTACATCAGAAAAATAATCTAACCATTGAATTGTCCCAACTTTAGAAACTTAACAATTTAAACCAGTTTTCTTAATTTTAGTTAAAAGAAGAATACATAGTCATTTAAATGTTATGACTTTTGGGCCACTTTTTGCACTGATGTTCCTTTCATCGGGCTCTGCAGGAACTGTCCTGCGTTATCATAGCATTTATGCACAATATCGGGCGTGTGCAAACAAACGTTTCTTTGCTTGATAAATAATAGTAAAGACATCAAGGGAACGTCGCTATATAACAATAAAAAACAGTACAGCATCTGATAAGCAATTAATTAGCTTAATACAACACAGCATTGCATGAACTAAGAATATTGAAATACAGCAATTTACGCCCAACTATAATTATTCCACAAAGTTGCGTGAATGCAACACGCAGGCAATCATTGAGTGCAGATAATGCCCCCCAAAAAGTTGCTATTTTTGAAAAGCATATTAGAATACTACTGCAGTTCATATACAAAAGTTCCCGCTTGTTGTGCCCTTCCTTATTCAACAGGAGTTTAGAGTTAGCATTCAACTTTTTGTCAAATCATCGGAAGTCGTTGGAGGTGGCAAGCAAAGATTACCAGTTAGCAAATATTTGTCTAAAAAATGATCATATTAATTCTGGAGCAACTGAATGTCAATTTATAGTTTTAAATCCCAGTTGTTTTTTTTTGTGTGTGAATGTATAGTGTTGCGATAGATAAAGGAGAGGTAACCCACCTGAGAAAAATGGACATCAGTTATAGTCAACAGCAATATTAGTGAAGAATTTTTTATGTGCCTTCAATGCCAGGCACAATAATCTTCATAAAAATGTTGATAAACTTTATATTCCGTTAATTTTGATTACATGCATTTCCATAAAAATATAATTGGTTCTTTAATCGTCCACCCTGTCTCCCCACCCCCATTGATATTGATGCTACATTTAACGATAGCAGAATGGGAATAATGTTTACATTAAGGCACAAACCACTACATTATCTTCCTTGTGAGAACTATTTACGCATTTTCTTCGAGACTGGGTAGTATCGATAAAGCTCTAGACAACTTAAAAGCGTAGAGACAGATGGACAAATGAACGAGTAGGCAATGAGTGTGAAGTAATTGATATTTATTCATGTTCACTGGGTCATCTATACAACTCCATTCACAAATGTAACAAAAACGTTAGATTAGTATGTATTACGTTTTTCTATGACTGAGAAGCCTTGGTTTGAGATTCAAAAATAAAACGTTGGGGAGAGGGAGAGGTAACCAGGAAATACCCTATATATGAAGAACAAATATCAGTGGATAAATGTTTTAAATTTTGTCAGATGTTAGTCTTCAAGTTATAATGCTACCGATAGAGGAACACATATTTGTTGAATAAACGTGTGTCATCTTCCTCTCCATGATTTGCATTTGGTGGTGGGATGGACTGTTAATTCTCCATTTACTAGCCTTGTGCACGTAATCATGTACTTTCAATACAAGACTGCCAGTCAACAAACAACTGTTGGGAATATCTATAATGTTCTTGTCTGTGGTACAAAATGAAAACAAGATTGCACGTGCTCGACGGTTTATCCAGGATTATACTAAAGGCATATGTTACTTTAACATGACACTGCACTGAATATTGAGTCACCGTCAGTATTGTTAGCTTGGAACTATTCACCTATGATAAATATACATGTTCGTCAGCAGTGCAATATAAGTGCATGTTGTTTTAGCACGAATTCACGTGTTCATGGCACACAGTTTTGCTCTATATCAGTTCCGATTTATATACATATCACATATCTCAATTATCCATAATTGTACTTGACAGATATCGGTGAGACCAATAATCGCTGTTATCTAAAAAGTGTATAGACATCCAATTGACATTATATATACCACCAAAATATTCTTACCATGTATAGTTTCTTCCTGGCACACATTAGCTTCCTTTGTTCAAATATGTCACGTTAAAAATAAAATAAGAATTAGTGACATTGTCAATATTGTCATCGATAGTTTTATCTTTGCAATTTACCCATCTTTACCATCAGGATATGCCATTCTATAAGTGTGATTCTTAACAACAATCTTATTATCGCAGGTTTAAATTTATAAATGTCCTTTCTATTAATTTGTTTTAAAGCTACTAATAATTATTACAAAACATGCCGTAAAATTCATACCTTAGTTTAATTTAATAAAATTAATAATATTGATGTAATTTGGTGACGCTTCAGTTCAAATGTTGTGGATTAAGTTTTCGTAGTTCTGAATTATTTTGATGAAATGTCTCGGAGCTCTTTAATTAGTTGTTAAATTGTCTGCTAATTTATTATAGATTTTGATTTAATAAGGAATAGTTTTATTTAATTTGATATCTTTAACAATTTTCGATTTCATTTCATTGGAAAACTTAAATATAATATCATGATTCAATTCTCTAAGACAAGCGCAATGACAAAAGCAAAACCAACACTGCAAAAAATCAATGTTTTAAATCTTTAAGTTAATGATTTGAACATTTAAAAAGAACTTAACAGCCCCCTCCACCAAACTCAAGACTCAACATTAATCGCATCATCTACAGAGGCCAAATAGTTCGAGGTTAATACAAATATTTGATGTATGACTTAATGTAATCACACAACTCAGCCTTACAGTGCCTAGGTCCAGCATTGCAACACCGATACAAATGATCTGCAGCTTTAGTTGGAGACGGAAGATATCTATAGAGTTCTGTCGAAAGACGTTGCCATCAACCATTCCAGCGAATTCCTACATCAGTATTCTTTAATATTTATTCTATCATAAAGGTTGTCGGAACGTTTACTGATATATATAACAGAATGTATTTTTGAGATGACAGGTCGGTATCTCACTATGTACTCTATTCTGCTAGCAGACAGTGTATAAACACAAAGGGTGATTCTGGCGAGATCAATGATAGATGCTAAGCACGGCATAAGTTTACCGTGAGAATCGTGCGCAGATAATGGAATTTCGCCACACCAACGTATCCAGCCTAACCAATAATATCATTTTTCACTTATGTGATAGAAATCAAAACTCGTTTGCTAACTTTACATTTTCTGGGCTCATTCTAGTTGTCAGGTCGTCTTCAAAATTGTGAGCAAGCGCAAGGAAATACTCTCACAAAGAAAAACCCTTGTTTTATCATATGCCTATCGGAGCTGTAATACAATCAAACAACATCGAAAAACAGATATATAACAAACTTAATTTCACCGATATTGTAAGTTAAGAAGAGGCTAAAAATGATAGTTCGTTCTGCTCAACATGGTGAATTGTATCATCTCTGTAACTCCGTAAATTTTCAGATCACCGTCGTTAAATGTAGCTAAATGTACTTAATTCGTTTTACATGCTCAGTGTTCCTTATGTTTCTATTATTTCGAGCAAAGAGTGAGACTGCAATATTTTGGTGATTAATTAGATGTTCATTGTTTTAATATAGGACATAACAAGGGACGGCTAGCTAAAAATTAAGTTAGCCATATGATGTCCTTCCTTTGCTCGTGTGGTGACAGCTCTATTATAACACATGCAAAAAGGCAGCGAAGTGGCTACGTAACGTTAATGTAGATCGTTGATTGGTTATCATATATAGGGTCTGGATGATTTAAACATCAGCTAAATTCGTATCAATATGTTTCCTTATGTTTATGGACTAATACACGAGGATAACATCCAAAATTATCGAATGAAATTGATAGTTGATAATGAGACCCGGCTAAAAAACAAGATCAAACAAAGACTCACTCTCTTGAGAAAGAGCTGTTAATATTTTCGACGGAACAGTAGCCACATGAGTTAGGGTTGCATGTTTGGGTTTGCTGCCTACACTGGCGTGTACCCCTCTTGCTTTTCAGCATTGTACAGGCTGTTCTCGATCAATGAACATTTTACTATCAGTAGCCTGTTGAGTCAAGACTTCAAAGACCCTCCGAGAATTTTCCAGCCTAATGCCATGGTATTCATCAGGGATGCGGAACAAACGGTTCACCGAGGACCGCTCCGATTCATAGGCATGGATATAGACTATACAGTCATTTATTGTTCTTTAATCTTTGCTCAGACCTCCAGAAGCAAACTGCGATTGCAGCCTAAGATGTTCTTTTCACCGCCTGCTGTTAATGTAGGCGTACAAAGTGTCGTTTTCCTTACTAGAGCACGTTTAACAGTATATCCAGAAGTGAGTGTTGGAAAACGGAAAGATCAGGTTTTAAAAATCATTGCTTTTATTGGGTCTATCATGGTCTTAAAGGGGTCTTATCAAGGAAATTGATTTCAGTATAGCTTTATATGCAAATACTGCCATTCAATCTCTTTATATGTCGCCTTTGTGGATTCTTTCATCTCCAAGGCTTTTTATTCCGTTCTCTCCTAAGGTTTTACACAGGATCTTTACATACATGTGTTCTTATTTGCAGCCATTTTCTGTTTGCAGTATGATTATAATTATAATTATAATTATGATTATATATATATATATATATATATATATATATATATATATATATATATATATATATATATATATATATTGTGTGTGTGTGTGTGTGTGTGTGTGTGTGTGTGTGTGTGTGTGTGTGTTACAGCGAACCCGTCATTACGGCAACAGTTCATTGTCACTGGGTAGTCATTATGGAGACAGTAGCATTAGGGTGACACAATTTGTGTCACCTTAATGTTTGCTCTCGTTCTGTACATTACTTTTCTGATTTATTCACATACAGAAGTTCATGTCAGTATTATAATATCGCTTTTAACTAGTATGTGATGTTATTTATTCAAGATATACATCTAGTTATTAAATATTGTTATGCAAAAATGTATAGGTGTGTTAAGGTTGTTTAGCCCCACCGTCACTACATAACCATTATGGCGACATTTTAAAAAAATGCTTCCACTTTTATCAAAGTCAAGTAATATTTTTCGGATATTTAATGAAATGATTTAAAGTAGTAATTAACACTTTGTAATGTGTTTTCTTTAAGATCAAATTCAATGACAACTCATAACACACTCGACGTTTTGAAATGCAGTCGAAGAAACTGCAATAGTTTGTGTTCTATATACCATTCTTATCATATATTCATGTATTCATGTGACCCTGGGTCAACGCATCCAAAACGAGGCTAAGATAGGCACCAATTTCGTTTTATCTCGCAACCATGGCAGCCAGTGCTACAGTTGATACCTGCAACGGAAAATTCGTGGCATTTATTGTTGTGTTCCGTTGTGCATTGGAAATGTTTGAATTCACATAGATTTAAGCTTCCACCATATTCCATCAGTGAAAAAGATGGAGCTTCGTAGAAAATGGATTGTAGCAATACGTCGTGATGCGGAGCCGAAGTTTAAGGTAAGTAACTGGATCGGTGTAGGTTTGTTTGTATATACTTGCAACTAAATGATGTAAGAAAGAGAAATCCAAACGCAAAATAGATTCTGTCGATCAAGCAAATGATTGTATGTACGTATGTTTTATAATGATAGGTTTCTGAAAATCTTACCCCTAGTCCCATTCCACATAACGGGGTCGACGAAAACTGGGGATACTTCACGCAGCGCGTTTATATAAGAAATTATGAATTTACGTATAAGTAGTAAGTGCAGAACAAGTGGACTGTATTACCTCGTTATAAAATAGAAAGTGTTAGATGGCACTGATATGTAATCAAACCTTAGCTTCGTAACTTTTGTTTTATACATTTATTTCATACTCATAGTGTGTATAAGAGAGAGAGAGAGAGAGAGAGAGAGAGAGAGAGAGAGAGAGAGAGAGAGAGAGAGAGAGCATACAGTCGGTGGAAAGCCTCTGTTAAAACTCTTGTATAATTTTAAAATTTAAATTATAGTGAAGCTGGTAACTTTGCTAGTTATATTTGTTTTGTCTCCATTATAGTTACAAATGTTTATGAAAAGTTACACTATTATTTTATCTTCTTTAGATCCTGTGAGTTGCATATAGAATGCAAAAGTAAAATTACATATATGGTGGAGAGACTGAGGAAAGCAGAAACAGAATTGGAAGAGAAGGAAAGGAAACTGCAAGATTTGAATAAAAAATAAACATGGAGAAATTTGGATTGAACAGATTTACAGATGACAATGAAATGATAGAATTTTACACTTGATTTCCCCATATGAGGTTTATATAACCTTCTTCAATGGCATCAGACCTACTGCAATTAGAATGAAGAGCTTATATTACAGCACCAGGAATGACATCAACATCAGAGGATGGCAAAAAGCAATGGACCCAGTGGATGAACTTTTCATGTTATTGTGTAGATGTGGATTTCCGATTGAAGATATGTCTGTTCAATTTAATATTCACATGTCTTCTTTAAGTCAGAAAATAATCATGTGAATAAATTATTTATTTTTCTTACTGGGAAGTATAAATATTTGACCAAGTCATGAGCAGGTTCAAGCAAATATGCCTATCGATTTTCAAATGTCCTTCCCAGGAACCAGAATTATTATTGACTGCACATAAATATTTACAGAAAGACCCTCATCTCTAGTGTTTACATCAAAGATTTTTTCAAACTACAAAACTCACAACTCCTGGAAAGTTTTGGTAGGGATAGCCGCACATGGTGCAGTCACATTTGTGTCTTCCTTTTACTCTGGATGTATGACTCTGAGTGATGTGGAGATCAGAAAGCTGTCAGGGACTAAAGATTTGTTAGAACCATGGGATTAAAATTATGTCAGATAAAGGTTTTGTTTTACACAAAGTTGTCGTTGTTTTAGGCATTGATTGGAATTATTTGACAAGTTCATTCATTTTGAAATAAGCATAAATGCAGATTTTATTTACTGCATTATTAAAAATACTCATTTTATAACTCCAAACTGCAGATGTGACATGAAATAATTATTTGATTCATTTGAAATCCATATTTTTTATGTCTTTCCATTGCACGACTTAATAATATAATTTGTGATGTCATGAAATCTAATTATGTGTTACTTGTATGATAAATTTAAATTCAGTGTGCTAACATGATGCTAATTATATGGCACTCACAAACAGCCAGCAAGAGGGCCATGAGTGGACGAGTGGTCTAAAGCGCTCTCTGTTACAGATCACTGCCATCTCACCTCTGTGTCTGTTCGAGTATCGTATTTGGCAAATGTGGGTAGGTGAGAAAGCTTGCCAGTAGCTTCTCATGGGTTGGTGGTTCTTTCTAGGGGTTTTCCCAGGTTCTTCCTCAGCCATGTATCATGTACAGAGAAATGGCTTTAAACCTTACAGCAACAACAACAACAACAACAAGCAGCAGTATAAATAGGCTAACATGAATTACATAATACTGATAACTGAGCAGTAGTACCAGTTAACAGTGATACATTGTTATTTGTGTTATTTGCTGACTGCAGTGTAGTTATGTAACATCTACCAGTGATCAGTGTTAGTTGCAGAGCTAGCATGCGCATAATTATATAACAATTGCAACAAATAGCCAGCAATACTAGCAAGTGAGTAAGGGGCCATCCATAAATGACGTCACGCACCTACGGGTGTGTGTGTGTCGGGGTGTCACACATTTGTGACGAGGGGGACGGGGGTGTTTAAGAAATATGACGTCACATCAAAATGCGCAACTTTACTAAAAGTTACACTTAATTTTTTTTATTACTTACAATTAATTTATTTAATGACGTTTTAAGTAACTTCACTCGTGTCGGGCATGAGCTCAAATTACGATGGACTCTTCTTCGAACTACCAACACCCTTACTAGCCCCAATAGTAGCTTTTTACAAATAGCATTTTTCCGTTTCCAGTCCGCTGGTGTCGACAAAGCAAGGTTTATATTACAAACAGAATAAATTAAAGTTTATATTACACCAATAATAATCTCAATTTTTTTTTTTTTTTTTTGGGGGGGGGGTAGAATTTATCACTACAATGGATAAAAATAAAATGTTCCAGTGTCTTTTTGAGGCGTACGTGCTGGCATATCCTGCAAAGAGCAGAAAGATTTGCCAAGAAGATGTGATTCAAAAGTGGAATGGAATAAAAAAAATGATTTGCAAGTCAAAGTTGATCACTGGTCGCAAAAATTAAAACCTATTGCCGCCACAAAACAGGATCACTTCTGACGTTTTGGGCTAAACAAACATCATATACCGCTACAAAAAAAAAAAACGCCAAAAAAGTGCCTGTGGCAAACACCGATAAAATTATGTGTTCAACTACAATGTTTCAAAGTATTTTTGTTTAGTTATAATTACTTTATTTGATAATTATAGGAGAATTTGAATACAATATTCTGAACATCTGCAGTTTTAGCTACATGTTTTCTCTTACAATATCAGAGTGAAGCACCACACAAAATACATACTACA
This sequence comes from Unio pictorum, assembly GCA_030141615.1. NCBI lineage: Eukaryota > Metazoa > Mollusca > Bivalvia > Unionida > Unionidae > Unio > Unio pictorum. The sequence goes on along the minus strand of JARLTB010000161.1, from coordinate 7,140,651 downwards.
ATGAAGTGATTTGAAACGTTAATTTTTAAATAGGAAATACGGCTTTTTCGGGGGAAGGGGGAGGCAGAACTTTGTGACGTCATATTTGAGGTGGGTGTGGCTTTTTTGACTACGTGTGACGAAGGGGAGGGAGGGGGGTAAAATCGGCCAAAATTGTGTGACGTCATTTATGGTTGGCCCTTAATACAGTATAAGTTGCAGCATTCCACCCAGATCATAAATATGTTACAGTCACAACTGACTAGCAACATCAGATGATTTTTGTTTCTTCTTGAATGATGTTATGTGATTGAATTTTATGTCTTTTTAAAATCTAATTGTGATATAAACCGTCAGTTGCCAAACTAATGCATATATATATATATATATATATATATATATATATATATATATATATATATATATATATATATATATATATATATATATATATATATATGTCACAGAATTAGGCGAAAATTGAATTTATTTTCTTCTTGATTTACAAACTAATCTCACCATTTTTTTTTGTTTCGTCGTACATGCGTTGCCTGGGGTGAATAAGTGGTTTTTCCCAAGGTAAGCGGCGTGTAACGATTTGCATGTGCCTGATTTTGAATTACATGAAATCCGGAACATTAGTTTCACGTAGTGCACGGTAATCTTGCCGTGATTTCTGCTCACCTATTTGAGGGTATATCAGGCAGAATATTTATTATCAATATTACAGTCAACAGAATGATAGGGGTGGGTGTGAGTAGGTTCCATTCCTACCCACCCCAAGGCCAGGCTAATGGCCTTACATTCACCCGGGCAGTACAATTATTGCCCGTGGTGACGGCCGTAGCCACACCCAGTGGCAGTTCAATAATTGCCCCGTGGTGACGGCCTAAGTAAATAAGCACTCCTATGAGTGTATAAACGCCTGCAGGGGATGTGGCACAATTCCTTCCCCTCAGGATAAAGTAAATAACCTTCTATTGAAGGATAAAACGGTGCTAAGAGCCTTCTTGGACGAGGCACCTTAAACACATAAAATTGATTGATATCAATATTACTGGACATAAAGTATCTAATTACAGGATAGATAGCTCGTCTTTCAATCTCGAGCCAAAGGGGTGAGTATTAAATTTATATTTCGTTTTATTGTGAATTTTATTCAGTTTATCATTTCATATAATGATGCCTTTATTGCAATGCAGATTTTAAACGTGGAATATTTGGAATTACTAGTCACTATTAGACTTTAAATGCAATAGCGTAATCTAAGGTTTAGATTATTTTTTGAGACAACTATTATTAGTCTGGTTTCTTTATTGTAGCTGATGGCGCATCTGATGGCGCATCTGATGGCATCTCTGATGGCGTCTGATGGCGTCTCTGATAACGCATCTGATAGCATCTCTGATAACGCATCTGATAGCATCTCTGATAACGCATCTGATAGCATCTCTGATAACGCATCTGATTACGTCTGATAACGCATCTGAAAACATCTCTGATAACGCATCTGATAGCATCTCTGATAGCATCTCTGATAACGCATCTGATAACGTCTGATAACGCATCTGAAAACATCTCTGATAACGTCGGCTGATAACATCTCTGATATCGTAGCTGAAATTGTTGCTGATTTATTGTGCAATCGAATTGAAGTATCTGACTGTCTGTCTGTCAGATTGTCTGTCCGTCTACATCTGTCGTGACGTGTAAATATCCGGAAATCTAGAAGTCCGAGTGTCGGAACTGTCTAGAGTTGTAAACATCCGGGGCGACATCTAGGGTATTGAGGAACGTTGGTTCTAGTAGATGTTGTATGCTGTCTGTACGTATAACTGTGGTGGATCCGTGAAGGGCAAGTGACCGATAAAAGTATTGTGTCAACCCTAGGTTTTCGGGGAAACTGGGCGGCGATTCAACTGTGGGTGAATCGTACGGTTATACAGGGTCGAGACACATGTGTGTGTTGCAATTGTAGTACAATTGAATACATTGTGGTATTTACATGGTTACTTCAAATCACAATAGTATTTCAAGGCATTGCATGATTCTCAATAAAAGCTAGCAACTTGATTAAATACATGTATATGTTCGTGCTAGTTGTCGCAATCCATACGTGCGATAGTATAGTTTGATGCTTGTGTTTATTATCGTAATTTATACTTGCGTTAATATAACTTTTGTAAAGGTTCTTTGGATCTGTGTATAGTCCAAGAGATTCCTTTGTATCTGTGTTTTATTTTGTATTAATATTTCATTTATTCATGTATTGTGAATGGTTGTGAGTGTAATTGTGATTTGAACGCATGAGTTATTGTGTTGATACATCAGTATTTTTCATTAATAATTTATTTCATAAATTTATATTTTTCTTTTACATATTGTGTTTGTGTTGTTCATTTAATCCACCATCCTCTCGGTAACAATTCTGTTACAATATATATATATATATATATATATATATATATATATATATATATATATATATATATATATATATATATATATATATATATATATATATATAGTTCAATTTTATTTGGTTCTATTGAACAGTTTGAGGTATAAACTGTCAGTTGCCAAACTAAAGTCATGCAAATATATATATATATATATATATATATATATATATATATATATATATATATATATATATATATATATATATATATATATATATATATGCTAAATGTTTCATCAAGTGTGTCTTACTGTTTTTATTTCTATGTTGAAATGTTTTTTTTTTTTTTTTCAAATTCATGCATCCCATTTGATATATCTGTGTCTCCCTTCACATGACAGGCAGTTGAATAAAGTACACGTTTTTAACACACTATTTCTTTCTTTTACTTTGCAAGAGAAATTGAGTTACTTGTAGTTAATGAAAATGATTTTTCTATTCATCATAGTATGTCTGCCTGTCAAGCTCAACATAAATGTGAGCATCATTAATATTGAAATTAACAGTGGACAGAAAAGTACGATTCACTTCATCATCTCAAACCATCTTCATTTTTTTTGTCCTCAGATAGGGAACAGTAAGTATAAAAATGATGTCCATTTGAATGTCAATCCCAAATTTTTTTGAGGACATTTGAATTTTTGTAATATTTTTAAAATTAAGGACATTTAAGATTAAAACATGTATTACAGCAGTTATTTCTAGATTTTATGTCACTCTCTGTTTCTCACAATTCTGTCGTAAATGTTAGTAAGTACCGTGGGGGGGGGGGGTAGTAGGGGCCATGAGTGGCCGAGTGGTCTGAAGCACTCTCCATTAAGGATCACCGCCATCTCACGTCTGTTTGCATAGGTTCCATTCTCTGATTCGACCAATGTGGGTATGTGATAAAGCTTGCCAGCAGCTTCTTGTCAGTCTGTTCTTTACGGGTATTTCCCAGGTTCATCCTCCACCATTAATACTGGCGCTATACCGTACAACAACAACAACAACAACAACAACAAGAAGTCAGTTTTGTGTGATATGCTCCTCGTGATAACGTTTACAGCAGTTGCCATTGCCTTGGGGTGATGCTGCTTTCAACGCATACATCAGCAATAAACAAAATTAAGGTCATTAATAGATCCGTATACCATGGTCAGTCGAAATTAATTTATTACTAGAGAGCGTCCGATTCATCAGATGGATATGCTAGCGTCTATTGGTACTATCGCCCCTACGTGGATTACTCTGGTATGCAAAAGAACGTTGTCCATATGACTTTGTTTTCACTGTGGGAAGTATGAGTATACGATTGTCAGAAGAAGAGCGTAAGTATCAAGCTGGTGTATACTCATGGGTGAGGCTGGATAGGAATGTTGGACGGGAGTCTGTCAGTGAAATATAGCACAGAGAACACATTTTGTGTTTGATTCTGTATCGAATTGATAGCCAGTGTAGGGTACTTGTCTCGTCGTGCTCTTAGCGCTCCGTGGCACATTGTTGGGAATCGCCTGTCTGCCCGTTGAGCAGTTGTTGGCTCCTCCGTGCAGGCTACCGAATCCAGTCTTCACATGCTAGGTAGAAAAAGCCTAACGCACCGAGGGTTTAAGACCCGCCGGCTACCTTCAGCCTGGTTTAGCCAGCCAATCGATGCAGTTTTCCGGGATGTGACCTCTTTGTATGTCGCATCGTCTTGGAGCCACATGTGAGAGCTGAGTGTCAAGTGGGGACCAAAGGTCGGCGAGTTGTCTACGATGGTGTACCACTGCTTAACCAGCCAGAGGTGTTACCCCCTCCCAGGACACCCCAGCCTAAGTCCTAACATCTATGGTAGCACCTCAGTGCCAAGACATAGCTACCGGTACGACTATTATGTATCGTAGCACAGTGTTTTGGTACCATATATTTTTCGGACGTTGTCACAACTAAATTGCTCTGAGCGTTTTCGTTCTCATGGTTACAAAAATGAATTTGTAATGCGTCTTCACTACCTTTTTTCATCCATCTCCACTGTGTATCAAACTGAACAACTCTGATCGTTAAGTGTATGTTACGTTATCTTATCTTATCTTAGATTGGATTCTTTCACAATCTGTACAGCTAAACAGTATGTAAGGTACAATCATGGCCGACGTGGGAAGGGGGCGGGTAGCCGTAACACAAAAACTAGGAGAGACCCAAGTGTTTATTACTCGAGGGCTAGTGATCGCTCTCTACTATTATGTGTACAATTAGAATCATTGGACTTAATGATCTAGGTAACTCAGTATTAGCGTGATAGTGAAGGCATTTCTACATGTGCATGCATGCTTTCATTAGTGTACTCTCCCCCTCCCCATCCCGGTTGCTAGGGGCATAATATATGACATAAATATCACAGTGGGAAAGTTTTCAATAATTCATAATGCACTCTGACAACACTTCTTCATGGAAAACTTAAGAAAATTCTAAACCTTTCTATGTCTGACTGTGACACTGACATTAGTCACTAGTGCATCCCTTTCATGGTAGCTACAAGCATATACAATAAGGCGGGTAAATCCGATTTAAAGGTTATTAATAACTGCAGACATCACAACATCTGCACATTGGCCGAGTTTGATAATGCAGACTTAGCTGCAGTAATGTATTATTGATCTTGCTGACTCAAACCTACTCCACCCTGGTTTCGGTATCGACTTCCTTAGTTGATAAATAAGTCCAAAATAAATGCATTACTAGTCTACACAAATCCCCGTTAAATCTACTCAGTTTCAGTGTCTGATGTTTGTTTACAATGGGTTGTTTTCATGTATAACGGTACCAATTGCACAAGTCCAGGTGGGAGGTGCTTAAGGTGTAGGGTCCATTGTATTCAGAGATAAACAACAACACAAGCTTTGATTGGTGGATTATGTAAGAGTTGTACTTTTTGTTAGGCTTAAAAAAAAGTTTAGCCTCTTGGTAACATGTGAATTTATGCTAATTCCTAAATAGATCAAATTTTGTATTTTTTATGATTTTTTGGAAAATGTAATACACATGACTGAAAATAGGTATGTTGTGACTAGATAATTCATACCCCTGTCTAGTTCCAGCAGAGTTATCTCTCTTAAATGCAATGGAGTACCTGGTTTTGTCATCGTCAAATTGACAATCTAACATTGTTCTCTATAACAGTGTGTGAGATGCACACTAAATTAGGATAGAAAATATATTTATCTCTCCAAATATTAGCATTGAGGTCTATGGAAAAACAATTGGTACCGTGATACCACAGACGTCACGATTAAGTACGCAAATATCCACAATTCAACGCGCGCGCACCTTCTGCCGCCATTTTGAGTCCCTAACAAACCGTTGTCAACATTAGTCATTATGTATATTCAAGAATAATAATCTGATTTAACTATCGATAAGGATATTTACTTCTTCGACACAATACATAGATTATACTTGAAATTATGTGCTCTATAGCACAAAAACAAAAATAAAGCTGGAAGTTCCCTTGCTTATGTCGAAAGACAGAATAGTAAAGTAGAACTGTAATCGTGTATATTATTGATATCTAAGAAATGCACTTTTTGTTGTACTTTACAAACAGACAACATTAAAATGTCATTCGTATCATATCCCTAAGCTTGTCATCTTGAAAGAGTATTTCCAGATCATGATTTTCTGGATACAATATCAGTCACGAATTAAAATTTCATAGTAGCATTTTATGCTAGAACTTTTATGTACAAATATTTTTCGCGACAACATGTGTTTGTGCCATAGAATATTTGAGAAACCATTTTAATTAGTATATTCAAATATTGTATTTGTGGAGGGGATGGTGGACGTAGGCTTATACTAGATGAAAGCGATAACCGGTCAAAGAAGTTTCATCTTTAGTGTATTCAAACGAAACACGTGTCTGACGGAACATGACGCTGTTTCGAATGTCAAAACGATGTTTTCCTCAAATGCTTTTAGAAATATGAAATTGTATATAAACAATTGGCTTTTAAACTTTAACGATAATCAAATGCTTGATTTAAGCCCGTGAAAATCGAAAATCATTACATGTTTCTACTTGGTTGTATATCCATTTGTTTATGCGTTTGTTTATTGATCGATCTATTTGTTTAGGAAAGAACAACAAATATGGTTGAAATATAAATATTTTACTTGAAGAAAACACGTAAAAAGAGTCACGCGATTCGATCTCGCGAGGTTGACATGCACAACAGAATGTGTTGTATTTTTATATTCTTACTCACAAAATTAAACGTGCCGGTTATGTGGGATAGGGACTCAAAATGGCGGATATGGAAGTACACACGTTTTGTGACGTCACGTGAAAACAACGGATACATGAGAAATATATTTAACATCAGTACATATGGCGCCCGCAGAATTATTTTTGCTGGTGGGGGTGGGGGTGGGGAGTGAGTCGTTTAGCAAATACGTAGTGGTCAACTATTAAATTTTACGGACGTAGGCCAAAAATTGTTTCGAGGTGAATTCCAGGGTAGGGGTAAGTTCTCCTCCCTTTGCCACCATGTGCTAGCGTCCATATCAATGCCATGTGAATCAATAATTGGTAATTCGATATCACAATTTTACACACTTATTGATTTTTAAGCGGCAACTACGCCTGATACCGTTATTTTTCTTATTACTGTTGCGTCTACGACAGCTGTAGCTTGGGTTTAATAAAAATGGATTCATACACGATAGACATGAACTTAAATATTTAGGGACAATTCATAGTAACAATAACGGCGGCTTGTAGCTTGCCTTTTCGTTTCTTTTTAATAAATGTACGGTTCACACGGTTACTTCGGTGGACAAGAAAATTGTAGAAAACGGCGGAAGCATAATCCAGACTCGTAATGAAAGAACTGTTGGTAATATACCTACCCAGCCCAGCTCGAGTCGGCGCCCTCCGATCCGTTTAACTTGATTCCTATGCCTGTTCGCTGTTCTTAATGTTACCCCTACTTTAATTTCGTCTCTAGCATCATATTACCTCCATTTTTTTAAAAATACGTGTCGCTTGCTCGTGACAAATTATTTCTTCATCACACCCCTAGTTCGGTGTCTTGTATGATGAGGAGTTTATTTGGTTTTAATTATGTAGTCCATGTTTTTAGATTTTCCTCTTCTATTATTCCTCTAAAGAATGCTTTATTGTAAGATGGTTATCCTTCATTAACACCATCTATAGGTAATAATTTCATTTTAAATTACGAATTATAAAGGGAAGGCAAGCTTTGTGGTAGCTGACATGGTCTTCGCATACACCTTACATTATTCAGACTTTAATTTGAGAGAGAGAGAGAGAGAGAGAGAGAGAGAGAGAGAGAGAGAGAGAGAGACTCTAGAACATGGTTAAAAGTTTACTCAAAGTACTCCATACATTTCCTTTGCCATAGCTCTGGTAACTGCACAAGCTTGAAATATATCAGGAAATTCGTTTTCAATTAGATCAATTTTCTGATCCAAATCAGGCTTGTCAGTTACAAGTGGATTAAAGGGGACAAACATGCAAAAATGAAATTCGCTCCAATTTTTTATATTATTTGCTATATGTATATTGGTCACTTTCTGAAAATTTGAACATTTCATTCTTACTCGTTACGAAGACATGTATGAAAAACCGATCATATATCCCGATCCGTCTTGAATAAAACAACACGCTTCCCGCCCCCTCACAAATAGCGGAAGTGACGTCATTTGAGACACTGTACACACCGGCATTGTTGATAAAGAATTATGGAGAACTCGTCCCGTAGAGAACAGGTAGAAGGATCCTATATAATAATTGTGAGATGTCGCCACATGGTTGTTAAGGTTTTATTTATTGTTGTCTTTCTTTATCCCAATAACTTATTAAAATTGAAAAATTTGTAACTTTTCAAGTTTTCCATTTGATCAACTCAGCTTCTGTACTTAACGAAACAGAAAAGACATCTGTCTCTTTTGCTCTGCTCTTCAAAATTATTTGATATATTTTAATTGTGGAAAAAAGAACATGATGTGAAGTTTTATATATGAAAGAGCTCCAACCTAATAGTGAATGATACTTGAACTCGATGAAAAAACAGCATTGACACATACTCGGGAAATACTGTCGCTACTGAGTTCAACATCGTTTAGTCTATTTCTTCTTATTTGTTAGTGTTTTCGTAATTTTATTAGTTCTTAATAGAGCAAACTATTTAAAGTTGAACGAGAAGTTTAAAAAATATTTCACTACTAAATTGACGATGCAAAATAATAATGTTACGTCATTTCATTATATATAACTACACCATGATCACGCATACTAACGGGATTTTGTTACCTTAAATACATATTTGAACTGCTGGACGTACTTGGGTTCGGACATAATGAGAAAATCATCTTTAACAACAATTTTAAATTTCACGTTTAAATCCTGTACAAAACTGAATTATATTTCACATGGTCCGAATCAGAAGTTTGGAGAATCAGCCAGATAGCCCAAGTGGCCGAGTGGTCTAAAGCGTTTGGATCACTGCCATCTCACCTCTGTCTACGTGGTTTCAAGTCTCAGATTCGGCCTATGGGGTATGTGAGAAAGCGTGCCAGTAGCTTCTCGTGGGTCGGTGTGTTTTCCGGGGTTTTTCTCGGGTTCTTCCTCCATCATTAATACTAGCCGCCATTTATAGCCTATCTTGTGCTGGAAAAAATGACGTTAAACCCTACAACAACAACAACAACAATAATAACATTACCGAAGTAGAATATACCATTAACATCCAACCTTAAATGATAGATTCGTGGGACAAACATGAACAGGGCTCGTCAGATTTTGACAAAAACGGCGCTGCTCTTGGGTCTTTAGAGAAATATTCAAACTCGAAATGTCTCTGGCACAACCATGTGTGTTGAATTACCATAAAGCCTTCTCTCTTTAATTTGATCGCCCATACAGCTCTCCTTTTAGGGTCCTTTGGGAATGTGAAAACACTAAACTTCTGTCTAGAACTTATTTTATTCACACATCTGTTTTTTTGGGGGGGTGGGGGGTGGCAGGCACCATACAGATCCCAGCCCCCATTTTCTTAAACAAAGGAACAAAGTTTTCATGCGTTGGTGTGTTCCTCCCGATATGTAGTTTGGTGGATTTTTAAATATATATTTTTCTCCTCTTTCTTAAATTTCCATTTATGTAGTTAAACTTTGAGGGGTATTGTATCTTTAGTGTTTCCTGGGTTGATCATCCGAGTAGGTTTTATTCATATAATCTCAAAATTCATTCCCCAGTTCATTTTGTCGACCTTGGCAAGAGATAACTTGTACGCTATTTATGTTGGTGCTATAGGCATTTGATATATATATATTTTTAAAAAAATCAAAAACAAAATTATATACATTTTTTTTATTTTTAGTTTTGAACGAAGTACGGTGTACTATCTTTGTTAAGGGGGGAGGGAGGGAGGGAAAGAAACTGATTGTTTTATAACTTGTATTTGTATCCGTGTCGTTCTTCGCATTGTCTATTTATTTCATATTGAATTCGACTGTGCTCAAGTGGAGGTCCATACATTTTTTAATTAAAAAAAATTGTACTTCTCCAGACTATTATTTATTTATTTATTTATTTATTTATTAGTACTTTTAAAGATTTTCCGAAATTGTTTAAGGTACCCTTCCATATGGGTTCTTTGTGCAGTGCGGGAGCTGCCCAGCGGTGTAATAGAAGAAGAAGAAAGTATTCTATATGCTCCAAGTTTTTATTAACTTCCTAAAAGATTAATTCGTTAGGCAGAGAGAGAGAGAGAGAGAGAGAGAGAGAGAGAGAGAGAGAGAGAGAGAGAGTAAAAATAACGTAGATTTCTAAGTGTTTGTTTAAATTTAATGGAAAATTCACTGATTTGAATTTTTTCTGTTAATTTTGGGCGAATGGATTTAGCTTATCATCATTCATTTGTAGCTTACTACACCGCATCCATGACTTAAAATCAGAACACTTCTCTATGCTTTAGATGGTGGAACCATCTTCATTTGCACAGCTGGATTTATACATTTGAGTGTCGCATCCACTTATATACATATCTCCAACTGCACAAGCGGATGTATGAAATGATAATTCAATTGAGGTTGAAATTTGAATTGGTAAACAAAGTCATTATTCAATCGGTCATGCGTTATTGTGTCATATCTTTCTACATAATACATTATGTAAAATCAATTGCCAGTAGCTTCTCGTGGGTCGGTGGTTCTTTCTGGGGGGTTTCCCGGGCTCTTCCTCTACCAATATATACTGGCCGCCATGTATAGCCTATCGTGTGCTGAAAATGGCGTTTAACCCTGCAACAACAACAACAACATTCTCGAAGTAGAATATTATATTAACATCCAGCCTTACAGGATAAATTCGTGGGATAAAGATAAACAGGACTCGTCAAATTCTGACAATGGCACTGCTCTCGGGTCTTTAGAGAAACATTCAAGCTCGAAATGTCCCTGGCACAAAGTGGTGTGTTGAGTTAGCATAAAGCCATCTCTCTTTAATTTGATTGCTCATACAGCTCGCCTTTTAGATTCCTTTAGAAATGTGAGAAGAAAAAAAACAATCTTCTGTCTGGAACTTCTGTTATTTAAATATAGAAGGATATTTAGTAGTTTGTGTATTTAATCTATCCCAACTATTTGTTTATTTGCATCTTATGTATTTGCACTTCAATTTTATAAAAGAATACTGTCCTGTTTTGCGAGAACACACGGAAATACCCTGCAGCGAATTTGTTAGCTCCCTTCCAAATACACAGGATGTGACGTCATTTGAGACGATTGACGTATACAAGTCATATTCAGTTTGTGCAGCGAAGTGTTAAGTTGAAACAAGATGGTTCAATACACAGCTCTAAATTGTGTGAATCAAAGATACAAGTTAAGTGTCTCTAAATATGCCTTGCAAATTAATCTTTTAGGAAGAAAAACAAAAATAAGGAACATATTGAATACTTTATTCTTCTTCTATACCACCGCTGGGCAGCTCCCGAATTGCACAGAGAACCCATATGATAGGGTACCTTAAACAATTTAGGAAAATCTTTAAAAAGACTAATTAATTAAAAAAGACTCGAGTATGGAGAAGTACAATTTAAATTTTAAAAAATGTATGGATCCCCACTTGAGCACGGTCGAACTCATTATGAAATAAATAGACAATGCGGTGAACGACACGGAAAAAATACAAGCCGTAAAAACAAAAGTTTCTTTTTTTTCCCCTAAACAAAGATAGTACATCGTACTTCTTTCAAAATTAAAAATAAAATAAATGAATATAAAACAAATTGTGAAAAAATCTTATATATCACATACATATTGCACCGACATCAATATCATACATGGAGTACAGGTGACCTCTAGCCAAGGTCGACAAAATGAACTAGGGAAAGAATTTTGAGATTAGATGAATAAAACCTACTCGAATGATCAACCCTATAGAAACACCAAGGGTACAATACCCCATCACAGTTTAACTACATAAACAGAAATTTTAGAAAGGTGAGACAAAGTATATTAAAAAACACCAAACTACATATTGGGAGTAACATACCAACGCATGAAAATTTTGTTCCTTTGTTTTCAAAAATGGGAGCGGGGATCTGTCTGGTGCCCGCCACCCCCCCCCCCCACCTCCCCCCCAAAAAAAAAAGATGTGTAAATAACAGAAGTTCCAGACAGAAGATTGTTTTTTTTCTCACATTTCTAAAGGAATCTAAAAGGCGAGCTGTATGAGCAATCAAATTAAAGAGAGATGGTTTTATGCTAACTCAACACACCACTTTGTGCCAGGGACATTTCGAGCTTGAATGTTTCTCTAAAGACCCAAGAGCAGTGCCATCGTCAGAATTTGACGAGTCCTGTTTATCTTTATCCCACGAATTTATCCTGTAAGGTTGGATGTTAATATAATATTCTACTTCGAGAATGTTATTGTTGTTGTTGTAGGGTTAAACGCCATTTTCAGCACACGATAGGCTATACATGGCGGCCAGTATATATTGGTAGAGGAAGAACCCGGGAAACCCCCCAGAAAGAACCACCGACCCACGAGAAGCTACTGGCAATTGACTTTACATAATGTATTATGTAGAAAGATATGACACAATAACGCATGACCGATTGAATAATGACTTTGTTTACCAATTCAAATTTCAACCTCAATTGAATTATCATTTCGTACATCCGCTTGTGCAGTTGGAGATATGTATATAAGTGGATGCGACACTCAAATGTATAAATCCAGCTGTCCAAATGAAGATGGTTTCAACATCTAAAGCATAGAGAAGTGTTCTGATTTTAAGTCATGGATGCGGTGTAGTAAGCTACAAATGAATGATGATAAGCTGAATCCATTCGCCCAAAATTAACAGAAAAAATTAAAATCAGCGAATTTTCCATTAAATTTAAACAAACACTTAGAAATCTACGTTATTATTTTTAATCTCTCTCTCTCTCTCTCTCTCTCTCTCTCTCTCTCTCTCTCTCTCTTTGTGCCTAACGAATTAATCTTTCAGGAAGAAAAGAAAAACTTGAAACATATAGAATACTTTCTTCTTCTTCTATCACACCGATGGGCAGCTCCCGCACTGCACAAAGAACCCATATTAAAGGGTACTTTAAACAATTTCGGAAAATCTTTAAAAGTACTAATAAATAAATAAAAAAAATAAATAAAAAAATAAATAAATAAATAAATAAATAATAGTCTGGAGAAGTACAATTTTTTTTAATTAAAAAAATGTATGGACATCCACTTGAGCACAGTCGAATTCAATATGAAATAAATAGACAATGTGAAGAACGACACAGAAAAAAATACAAGTTATCAAACAATCAGTTTCTTTCCCTCCCTCCCTCTCCCCCCCCCCAAACAAAGATAGTACACCGTACTTCGTTCAAAACTAAAAATCAAAAAAATGTATATAATTTTGTTCTTGATTTTAAAATATATATATATATATATATATATATATATATATATATATATATATATATATATATATATATATATATATATATATAGCACCAACATAAATAGCTTACAAGTTATCTCTTGCCAAGGTCGACAAAATGAACTGGGGAATGAATTTTGAGATTATATGAATAAAACCTACTCGGATGATCAACCCAGGAAACACTAAAGATACAATACCCCTCAAAGTTTAACTACATAAATGGAAATTTTAGAAAGAGAAGAAAAAATATATATTTAAATAAACCACCAAACTACATATCGGGAGGAACACACCAACGCATGAAAACTTTGTTCCTTTGTTTAAGAAAATGGGGGCTGGGATCTGTATGGTGCCTGCCACCCCCACCCCCCAAAACAGATGTGTGAATAATATAAGTTCCAGACAGAAGTTTAGTTTTTTCACATTCCCAAAGGACCCTAAAAGGAGAGCTGTATGGGCGATCAAATTAAAGAGAGAAGGCTTTATGGTAACTCAACACAGCAGGTTGTGCCAGAGACATTTCGAGTTTGAATATTTCTCTAAAGACCCAAGAGCAGCGCCATTTTTGTCAAAATCTGACGAGTCCTGCTTATCTTTGTCCCACGAATCTATCATTTAAGGTTGGATGTTAATGGTATATTCTACTTCGGTAATGTTATTGTTGTTGCTGTTGTTGTTGTAGGGTTTAACGTCATTTTTTCCAGCACAAGATAGGCTATAAATGGCGGCTAGTATTAATGATGGAGGAAGAACCCGAGAAAAACCCCGGAAAACACACCGACCCACGAGAAGCTACTGGCACGCTTTCTCACATACCCCATAGGCCGAATCTGAGACTCGAACCCACGTAGACAGAGGTGAGATGGCAGTGATCCAAACGCTTTAGACCACTCGGCAACTTGGGCTATATGGCTGATTCTCCAAACTTCTGATTCGGACCATGTGAAATATTATTCAGTTTTGTACAGGATATAAACGTGAAATTTAAAATTGTTGTTAAAGATGATTTTCTCATTATGTCCGAACCCAAGTACGTCCAGCAGTTCAAATATGTATTTAAGGTAACAAAATCCCGTTAGTATGCGTGATCATGGTGTAGTTATATATAATGAAATGACGTAACATTATTATTTTGCATCGTCAATTTAGTAGTGAAATATTTTTTAAACTTCTCGTTCAACTTTAAATAGTTTGCTCTATTAAGAACTAATAAAATTACGAAAATACTAACAAATAAGAAGAAATAGACTAAACGATGTTGAACTCAGTAGCGACAGTATTTCCCGAGTATGCGTCAATGCTGTATTTTTATCGAGTTCAAGTATCATTCACTATTAGGTTGGAGCTCTTTCATATATAAAACTTCACATCATGTTCTTTTTTTTCCCCAATTAAAATATATCAAATATTTTGAAGAGCAGAGCAAAAGGGACAGATGTCTCTTCTGTTTCGTTAAGTACAGAAGCTGAGTTGATCAAATGGAAAACTTGAAAAGTTACAATTTTTTAATTTTAATAAGTTATTAGGTTAAAGAAAGACAACAATAAATAAAACCTTAACAGCCATGTGGCGACATCTCACAATTATTATATAGGATCCTTCTACCTGTTCTCTATGGGACGAGTTCTCCATAAATTATCAACAATGCCGGTGTGTACAGTGTCTCAAATGACGTCACTTCCGCTATTTGTGAGGGGGAGGGAAGTGTGTTGTTTTATTCAAGACGGATCGGGATAGATGATCGGTTTTTCATACATGTCTTCGTAAAGAGTAAGAATGAAATGTTCAAATTTTCAGAAAGTGACCAATATACATATAGCAAATAATATAAAAAATTGGAGCGAATTTCATTTTTGCATGTTTGTCCCCTTTAATAAACAATTTATTGAGCACAAAGAATCCATTCCAAAATTAATCCAATAATAATTCAAAATATAATCCACTAGTGAAATTGTAAAAGTCCAGGTAATAAAATGTCCAAATAATTCCCAGTTCGAATCTTAGTGAAGCATCTAAGATAGAAGACGATGTCACGTGATGAAGTCAGTTCTTGGTAATGAAATTCAATGAGCACAATTATTTTCCTGATAAATAACAAAATAAATCCTCTTGATCTAAACGAATTGAAATAATTTCCAATACAAGGTAATTTAAAATAACTCAAAACGACACACAACTTAGTATTCTAACAGCCCAACTTCTACTAAATAGTTTGCTCCAAAACATAATTTATACACCTGTTTTTACGTAAAGAAGGAAGAGGTCACATGATCTTCTAGAATCTTTTAGAACAAATTTACGTTCAAAAATTCTTGTACATACCATATGACCCAACTAAGAATAGAAAGATGCTTATAACAAAGCTCCATAATGTCCTTGGAATCAACCAATCATTTTAAAAGCTTGTTTACAAGCTTTTACTCTGAAACCAGGTCAGAAATGAGGTCAACACCTGATGTTTATTCTTAGCATACATGTCATCCCACTTTCTGAAAAAAATATCTCCCAATGAATGAATCTTAAACCGAAATGTCAAATTTGAATCTGACAAACAAACAATTAAAATAAAAAATAAATGACCCGAATAAAAAAGACGTAGCAATAGAGTAGCATAGGAGTTTTGAAGTGCTTTCCCAATACGCATGCCCTGAAAGAAAACAAGGTAAAAGTCGCTGGTGAGTACTAATCAAAACCAGGCAATCTTGCATTTTCTCTTTCTCTGTGTAGCTCCTGAACTACACAGAGAGCCCTGTTTAAAGGGCCAAATAAACGATCAGAAAAAAAATTAAGAGTCTAAATATAAATAAATGGAGACGACCAAACTCGAGACGGTTAATGTACAATTTAAATTTAATAAATGTACGGACCCGTCTCGAACAAAGTCGTTCTCAAAAGAAATAAATATAAAAAGGACAAAGATCGACACATTATAATAGCCATTAAAAATAATAGTTTTTTTTTAATTTTTTGGTAATTTTTTTCCCAAAAAATTAAGACTTAGTACACCGGACTTTGCCGGAAATTCAAAATTCAAATAAAAAGTAAATGTATTCAATGGGGGGGGGCATCTATCTGGTGCCTCCCACAAACAAAACAAGATAAACACAGTTGTCTTGCCAACCAGGATTATATACAAGGTTCGGGTTGGCTTTTGGCAACAAATAAATCTATTTATTTTACATGGCCCGATTGTAGAATCGGGGCTTTTGCAGAAGTGTGGGAAGAGGCTTAACAAAGGTCAGCTGACCCACCAGTTCTAGTCTTAACTCTTCCCCCAATCCACTTATGGGTCTAGCCCATATGGAGTTCAAAATACCAGCTAGATCTTGCAAACGAGGATTTGGGTAAATAATAAATCAATCAGGGCCCAGATATATAATTTGGGTCTTATGGGAGTGAATCTTTGCACCCTCTCCCAAAGTTCGGCCAACCCACCCCCCAAGCTCCTCCAACTGTGCTGCTCGTGGGATACAGTAAGAAATCTGCTATCAATCTTATAAGATTTCTAGTCAATACTTTTGAGCATAAAATTAAAATAAAATTTGCTTGGTCTGAATGAATAAGTAAATAAACGATATATTTAATCTCGCCGGTGAAAACCTCATAGTTCGTTCCTCATAGCGAATGTTTCGTATCTGTAACTCAGCAAATTTCAAATTTAAATGTAACTAAAAGTACCTAATTCGTTTTAAGCACTTTGTGTGATACGAAGTGGTAACTTTTAGATGCATTTAATAATATTGACCTGAAAATTAAAAGAGTTTTAAACAATCGATATTCAATATGAAATGAACTTTTTACTTCGTCAATTGTTAAAATACACTTAATGAAATATATATTTTATTCATTTGTACCAAGAAAATATCATATCTTTTTTTTTACTATAGACCGTAATAATCTTGATAATTCACTCCATTGGAATACGAATTTTCACTGCTCGTCAATATATATATTGAGAATATTTTGACCAAGAAATTTACATATTCTATATGTAACCAAGTTTGGGTGAGTTTTTTTTTTTATAGGGCTTAACGCCAATTTTCAGCACGCAATAGGCTATACATGGCGGCCAGTATTATTGGAAGAAGAACATAGGGAAAACCCCCAGAAAGAACCACCGACCCATGAGAAGCTACTGGCAAGCCTTCTGACATAACTACATTAGCCGAATCTTAGACTCGAACCTACGCAGACAGAGGTGAGACGGCAGTAATCCGTAAGAGAAAGCGTAATATACCACCCCTTAAAAACACGTTAATGGTCTATACGTATATAAGGCATTACTCATATTATCGAACTGAGTTAAAATCCAACAATAGACATGCTATTTTTTTTTAAAAATATTGTTTTGTTCACCTTTTTAAGTGCTGTTGTAGCTTGCAATGAGATGGAGAAGTATGAGTTCTGGCTATATTTTCTATGTGAATGTACACAAACACATATCACGCGGGATGCTGCAAGAAATGTGCTAATTCAGCCTGTGATAAATATTGGAGCAAACTTTTAGAACATGAAATAAGTACATTTTAATGCTTTTAGTGATTAATGGATATATTGCACTAAAATATATTTGTATCAACCCGATTAAAAATGCCGGTTATTAGCTCATTTCAAGCATATTTCCAATTGAGGACACTTCAATATATGGGATGGGAGGGGGATTGTTTTCATCTACTCATTGGTACAAAAACTTTTATGAACACACACTTTTAGAAGGAATTAAAAAAAAATAGTATGGCTTGAAAACAATAGTGCAGCCTCGGTCTTATAGTGTATTAACTGCCTATGACATTTTAAAAAAGAATATAAAAAACACTTTTGGAAATAGATGAGCAGACGTTGAATTTTAAAGGCATATATTTATGATTTTGATAATCTGAAAATATACTGTAATTGTATTCCTTTGTTTTGTTTGGTATAACAATAGAACAGTTACAAATACTGTCGCCTTAATACTGGATTAGACAGAATATGTGTGTGAAGATTATTACGCCATAGCGATGCGGATAAACATACGTATTACAGTTGTAAAAGGCATTTATTTATTAATCTGATCATCTTAATATATAATTTTAGTTTAATATCTTGTTGGGGATAACAATATTGCACTTAGAAAAAATGTCGCCTTAATGCTGAACTAGACAGAATATGTGTGTGAAGATTATAACGCCATAGCGATGCGGATAAACATACGTATGACAGTTGTAAAAGGCATATTTTTATTAATCTGATCATCTTAATATATAATTTTAGTTTAATATTTTATTTGGGATAACAATATTGCACTTAGTAAAAATGTCGCCTTAATGCTGAACAAGACAGAATATGTGTGTGAAGAGTCTGTCGCCATAAGGTTGTTGTGACCATCACATTTGTGTGTTGACATTAAGGCGACACGGTATTAAGACGACACATGTGTGTTTTCATTTGTAAATATTATTTTCTGTTTTAAACATGAATATTTAAGCTTGATAATCGGAATTCTAAATTATTTTGATGAATTCATATACAAATACGCGCTGCAGTTTAATAACACAACATGATGTAATTCTGTCACCCTAATGCTGCTCTGTGACATGTGTCGCCCTAATGCTGGTTACGTACTCATGTGTGTGTGTGTGTGTGTGTGTGTGTGTGTGTGTGTGTGTGTGTGTGTGTAAGGACAAACTTTAAATTATAACACAATCGAGAAGGAATGTTTGGCTTTAATGTATAATGTGATTATGATCACCTTATTGTCATTGGCAAGATAAAAAACAAAATTCAACAATTAGAATAGTGAATGTGTTCATGTTACAGGAATGCAATATTGACGTCGGGCACGTTGAGGATCAAGAAAATATAATAGCAGATGGACTGGTATATGTTTTATGTACACCTTATGTCAATCATAAGGGTTCATCTTCTGTAATATTTTTATCACTTGTATTTGACAAATAGTGAAAAGAGAGCTGAGAGGAAGTGTTATATATACATACATACATATATATATGTATATATATATATATATATATATATATTATATATATATATATATATATATATATATATATATATATATATATATATATATATATATATATATATATATATATATATATATACACATTAATTTGAATCGTTTTTTTGAGGATGTTTTTGTTATTCGTTATTATATGATAGTGTGCTGTAACATTGTAAATTGGATTTAACGTTGTCAAACATTATGTTCTACGTGGCCATAATTATTGAATCTACTTTATATTAAATATGTTTCTCTCGATCTGTGCCTTGAACATTGGAAATTCCTTATGAATTTCTGCGTATACCGTTTGTTAACAACATAATTTATATTATAAATTTAGAAACAGATTTGTAATTAAGATTTTATTTTCTAAACGTTATGAATGTTCTATAAAGTTATGTTCCATTAGGCAAAGCTGTATTTAAGAAAATCTTGAATCTGATCCGAGGTCAGAGAAAAAATTATATATTATTACGGAATAATCTATTCGCTCGGGCTTTAATTTCTAGCAAAACCAGTTTTTTTATAATTGTTGTGTATTGTAGATCATCCTCCGCTGTAATGTATTTCTTTAACTGTTCAAGCGATTCTTCTCTGGAAAAACACAGTGCTCATAATATTCTTGGACTGGAAGATTCACCGTGATTTAGAGAGAACCATATTAATGCTTCAACAATAGAATGTTAGTTCATCAACATTTTACGAACCATTACAAATATCGCTTTCCGCGTTGGATTTAATTTGGATTGTCACTAACATTTTATGCAGTACTCTTATTAATAGGACTTGTGTCTGTAATTCTAGGATTTTGGGGGGATTTAATTCACAAAGCTGTAAATTCTCATTTCAGTTCACTTTGTAGTCTAGGAAAATATTTACCAACAATGTTTATCGTCGTAGTGGGGGCCATTTGCCAAGCAACTACCGTCTCTATTCCCTTTATATATTCGGATGATTTAGCACCTCATTCGGCCGATGAGGTGTTCGTATCTGGACGTTGTAGTAACATCAAGTGGTATAGGGAATAGTTGACTAATAAGACTCTAGCGAAAATTATTGACCTGAAAAGTAAACGTTTTCGGCCCAGGGAGGGGGATCTCCGGAGAGAAAATTCGTCAGTGTGCAAAGTTCTCCATGACTGGAACCACCTTGTAGTGGAAAGCAGCGTTCTCTACAGAACCACTTCTCTTTATGGTCAGTCAGTCAGACAGCTCGTGTTCCCAGAGTCATACCAGCGCCTAACCTTGAAAAGTATGCACAACGCTATGGACCATCAAGGAAAGGAAAATAGACTATGGTCAGCTAGGCAAAGGTTTTATTGGCTGGGTCAAGAGAAGTACGTAAATCGTACACAGAAATACCCCAGTTAGGGCTATGGCCAAGTTCACCCCAATTCATACCACCCAACTGAACTCGTCTGAATCGACTTTTTGTCTCTTGAGAGATCTAAGGTAGAGTTTGAGAATATATTGGTGAGAATTGATCATTTCAACAGGTAAGCTCAGGACGTTCCTTGCCGCAATCAGACAACTCAGACTACTGCTAAAGCCATTTATACACACTTCTTTCGATATTACAATTTCCCGAAAATGCTTCTCAGTGATCAGGGTCGTAATTTCGAAGGTAAACCTATAAAGGAGGTATGCAAATTAGCGAACATACAGAGGTATAGGGGGTTTCACGGTTACTAGCTCACCAGAGGGCGTATCGGTGCAGTTAACTTCCGGATAGTTCAATAATTAAAGACGGCAGACGTGGATCAAGAAAATGTGACAAACCGCTCAAATTTTGCAAGCAGGATCGATATCTTACTGTATTAAAAAAATATATATCAATATTTGATAAATTGTTGTTACATCTTTAATTTTATGCACTAACTTGCGCTGCAGCCAGCTTTTAAATAAATGTTCTCTGCCCATTTCAGATCTTTATTATCTTTCCATTACTACATTATGTACAAGTTTGTATTATTTGATTTTGCAAAGTGTATCGCTGCGTAAAAAGTTTCTTGCAATTTATCCTGCTTGACGAATATGTTTATTTTTCTTGACAGCTTTAATCATAGCAGTAAGTTGATGTTGAACGACAACACAAAAAATTCTAACTTTTTAAGGTTTTTTTGTTATTGATTTAGACTGTTGCATTTGTATTAATGTTAATTATATGTTTCATTAACTAACTTGAGTTGCTTTCAAAATGCACAAATGTCATCCGTGCTTGAACAGACAGGCGCATTAAGAGTCTCCTTCACGATTATTCTAATTTTATTTCCTTGAACGGATGAAAATTTTAGAGTATATCTATCTTAGACACTATGCATGTATTATGATGTGTGGATCTCACCTATCTGCCTGTCCGTCTGTATGTGTGTCTGTCACATTTCATCTAGTGCATTGGGTATTTATACCCTCGAATGAATATGTTCGCATACGTATATTACATAAACATACGTCAGGTTAAAAATGAGTAAAATGTGATGCTAAGATAGAACGAGTGACTGATAGATAAAGACAACAAAGATGAATATGTGTGAGCATCCATTTATTATTGACTTGTATACCTTTTTCATACAAGTAGTCTCTTTTTTGTAAAAATCATACATCCGGTCACGTTGATTAATATTGATTTAAAAGACGAACCAAAGTAATGGGACGAAATCTATGAAATAACTGCATTTTTAAAACTTGCATCGTTAATGCAAGGAATGTTAAACAGAAATAATCTAATTTTTAGAAGGCTGTTCTAATTGAATTTGCAGGTGGCAATCAGAAATCTTGTCAATTTTGAAAGTTATTGCATGTACTTGATGTTTCAAAATTCTAAACGAAAATGAAACCAGTTAAAATGTCATTAATCTGAATATTGTACAATTTTTACACCCAAACTATGAATAAATATTCCATCAGCATTAATTGCACTCCTTTATGATAAGTAATGTAATTATTGCTTTGTCTAATTCATCTGAGTACATTAATATACTGTTCCATTTTTAAAATTTAAAAAATAATCTTTTCTGATTTAAACTATTTAGCATTACATATCAGCTGTTTGTGTTATAACTTTCTTAACTCGTGTTATAAACAAACTATCAGCCTTGCGAAAGTAACTGAGAAAAAAAGAGATATCAACATATCAAAAATGCAAATTGTTGAGATTGTTTTCTTTAAAGTTATGCAGCCAAAAAATGTTCAATAAATGTTTAAAATCGGAGAGCAAGGTGAAATGTTCCTATAACGGTATCTTAAATTATGGATAATGAATCTATATTATCAGGTATAATATAAATATGGACAGTGTATTTAATTTAATTAATTTACATTCTTAAAGTATGGAAAGTATATATTTAATTATCTGATATAATGTAAGTATAGACACCGAATCTAATTATCTGATTATTCTCCTAGTATGAACAAAATAAGTTTGACATATATAATTGATTCGTTGGTTTTCCTTTGTTGACTTTATGTTTCGCTAATCAAGTGTAGAACAGTAAACTATCCGGAACTGAAATTTTTTTGTGGGCATGCGCATTGGAGCTATGGGGTTAAGTTTAGGCGCTACGATCAGCAACTCCGTTGCAACCGTGAAACCCCCTATTGTACCTCCCTGTTTCACCCACAACGGAATGGTGCCTGTGAACGCTTCACTGGAACTCTCTTAAAACTGCTAGGGACATTGGAGGAAGAGCAAATAAACAAGACGAATACAATACAGAATATAAGAATACAGAATATAAGCGGCACCACAAAAACAATACATGGGATACAACCCACACACCGGCATTTATAATT
Organism: Unio pictorum; assembly: GCA_030141615.1. Taxonomy (NCBI): domain Eukaryota; kingdom Metazoa; phylum Mollusca; class Bivalvia; order Unionida; family Unionidae; genus Unio; species Unio pictorum. The sequence goes on along the minus strand of JARLTB010000161.1, from coordinate 7,117,470 downwards.
TAATGACAGAAAAATACAAATGATTCCTGAACAGACTCGAACTGTATACTTTTTCCTAATTGTATTCAATCCCTTGTCGTTTTCTTGTGTGAACAACAAGTGCTTTTCACCTTCGCAACTCGCACTGCCTCGAGGTGTTATATGTCTCAATATCTAGAGTAGGAATGCCATACTCGTTTTTGTTAGATTGGCGGGGAATCGATTTTAATACTCGTAAAGCACGGGAATTATGCACCGCTATCGATCACTCACTCGCTCACTCACTCAAACACGCACATTGGTACACGTCACAAGTGATGCACTTCAACGTCACCTTTCAAAATAACTCGGGTATTTATATAACAACTGAGGTGAAATACTGCACAACAGAGGTGGCACTCTCTGAGTATTAAATGATGGACAATACAGTAAAAAAAAGCTATCTTATCCGCAAGCAAATAGAGCACCGTGAGCTAACGAAGTCAATTCTCTATTGGGTGGAACTGAGAGTGCTTCATCCACATTTAAGATATTTAGGTGCCGTTTTCATTATTGTAGCATCTTAAATATGCATTTCTTTCTGCTACCACATGTACCTTTTGCATGAAATTAGTTTTCTTACCAGAGTTTGATTTTACAGAAACAAACGCCCCATAAAACCATCGTAGTTCATGAAATTCCATCAAAAGTTATTCATTTCCATCAAAGACCATATAAATCCATCAAAGGCCATGCAAGTATATCAAAGACGCTACGATTTTTAATCAATTAGCCATACTATTTCTTCAAAGGTCATACAATTCAATGATACGCTATGCAAATCCATCTTACGCCGTACAAAGCCATAAAAGGCCATGCATATCCATCAACGTAAATACATGTCCATTAACGGCCGCACAATGCTATAAAAGACCATGTTTATCCATCAGAGACCATGTTTATCCATTAAATCAAAGCCCATGTTCATTCATCAAAGACCATGTTCATCCATCAAAGACCATGTTCATCCATCAAATACCATGTTTACCCATCAAAGACCACAATGCTATCAAAGACCATGTTCATCCATCAAAGGCCATATTTATCAATCAAAGACCATGTTTACCCATCAAATACCATGTTTATCCATCCAAGACCATATTTATCCACCAAAGACCATACATACAGATAAAAGGCCATACGAAATACTACTACTACTACTACTACTACTACTACTACTACTACTACTACTACTACTACTACTACTACTACTACTACTACTACTACTACTACTACTACTAATAATAATAATAATAATAATAATAATAATAATAATGAAGACATTGTAAAGCGCCTAATCTTTAGAAACTCTAAGCGCTTTACAACATCAATAATGAAACTAGCTACTAATATATATATATATATATATATATATATATATATATATATATATATATATATATATATATATATATATAAATATATATATATATATATATATATATATATATATATATATATATATATATATATATATATATATAAGAAACTCGTAGACTCTGATATACAGATGCGTTATCATTTACTGATGCATTTCAACATTATATCGAGCTATGTTCTATTTGCAAGCACTATACAGGAGTACATGTGGTGTACAAAACAGTAGTTATATTTAAGGTTTATCCAATTATGCACTGCTCTTCTTAAAAAGATGCATCTCGCCCAGGACTTACAGCGTTTATAACAATGTGAATTAATCAATCAATGTTTGCAAGAATGCAGCTGTCTTTAATAATTTATAATTTGAGAGAAGAACACGATCAATTATGGGCGTAATTATCATGATATAATTAACGTAAGAAAAAGAGAAATTGATTTCGTTTAGCGAGTGGAAAATTCCTCTCTTGTTTAGTATTTTTAGGTCAATGCAAAGAAGTATATTGATGTATAACAGACTCTTGTATGGTAGTTTGTGTGAATCAATAGATTGTGAAAACCATCTCAATCACTACAACAATGCTAAATAATCTGGGACTAGAGTTACCCTTGATATTATGGATGTATGATAATTATTTTATCGATTTCGTCAATGTCGCAATGTCCGAAGGTTTAGTATCCACGACTTTATTAAATTAATACAAGACAGAATAACAAAGTAATCTCACGTAGCGTCACACTGACTGTGAAAAATTACAGCAATAAGAAGATGTGGAATAGACAATATAGCTGTAGGTCTCAGTAGGTCATAAGTAAGGAATACATCATCTTTACCATATATTATCACGTTAAATATTGACCACTTGAGGAGGCCGATACTTGTTATAATGAGTGTTAGTGGAGTATTTTAATACAATATTAATAATGATAAGTGGCAAAATTGAAATTTCAGCAGTAGTGATAGAAAATGTTTCTACCTGCTCCAGCTGTCACTAATTACAACTATCATATGACCTCTTTCATCCTGCTGGACCTCGAATTTGCATTCAGAGATTATTCATGTGAACGACAGTCAATTACCTTGAAGCCTTAGTGCCAAACAATATGCCGATCTTACATAAATGCTGCTTAAAATTGATTACCTGTATAGTTAAAAATTGATTATCTGTATGCTTAAAAGTTGATTACCTGCATGTTTGAAAATTGAGTACATGAATGATTAAAAACTGATAACCTGTATGCGTACAAAATAATTACCTGTATGGTTAAAAAGAGGCAGAATTCTAATCTAAATTGATGTTTTTTCTAAAAGACAAGTTTTATTCACATTTTCTTCCCTCAACCTGTAGTTAACTTTAACGTCTTCCTACGGCAATGTATAACGCATTTGTAAATAGATAGATGCTAGTAATGACTTTATGTCGAAAAGTTGGATAATCCATCATGTGTTTAAAATTCCATGAAAGATGGAGGTGAAAAGAAAATCAAACAATCTGTTAAAAGTCCCAATTTTACATCGGTTATTTATGTTTCCCAAGACTATTCAAACTGTACTTTTTGAACATATGCAAGACTAGTCAGTACATATTACGTTGTTTAATCCTTCATGGAACAATTGGATCATGTGCGACCGATCGCAATGGTGATATATAGGAAGAATCAGTATTCAGTGAAACTCAGAATCGAAAATCGTTATAATGAAATTTGGGAACTACATGATATCAGAGATGTAATTTAATCGCTATAATTATCTTTTCTTTCCCTTAGGCAGAATTATTTTTTATTTATCACATCACCGCCTGCACGAATCTTGAAAAAGTATTGATTTCCGCCCATCAAAAGAATTTTAGCTTAGTTAGCAGATTGATGATTGAAGATACGGCACTTTTTTCTTGTATTTTTTTTAAAGTTTACCTGAATGAGAAATTGAAAAGATGAAAACAAATTTCACTAAATAAAACGATCTTCTTAAGATTTATTGGATGAAAGAGCGATCGTAAAAAAAAATAGAAAGTGATATAGTCATCGTCAGTTGAAATGCGTAGAATTACACGAATTCTCAATACATGAGCCGATGTGGTGGTATTCATGACTATGTTAATGAAGTCAAACATTGTTTCACTATCTGCATTGTTTAACTGTTTACATGGAACAATGTGGATACATTATTTCTATACCAAAGAATGCAATATATGGACAATGCATCGTTCCTATTACCTTCTTTAACGTCAAAATGTTAGTAAGTTGCAGTTCAAATATACTGCAAAAATTGATGGAAGTTGAATAATATCATGAATCGTTAGCACTATAAAGATGAAATCAAATTAAAACAGAATGTCTAAATCGCGATAGCTTGATCGTATTTGTTCTGGAAATGGATATCGTACCGAAAATATACATTTCAAGGCAATCTGAGAATGATCCTTTTGTCGGTGTATACAAAGTGCTTACGTATATTCATCCTATGAGTAAAAAATTTATTGTGAAGTTCAGCAGGACCAGAAATGAATCAGTACTTTACTCCAGTTGAAGGAGTACAAAACGTTAACTCTTTTAGAGCAAACATGAAAACTATATCAGTGAAGAAAAACAGATTAAACTAAACCATGACCTTCACATGAAACCCCTCATGCATTGACATCTGTTATAAAGTAGTTTTAATGCCATCATGTTAGATTTTCAATGTCATTTGGCTTGAATAGTTTTATTAGTACGAAAATATAACACAAAATATGGAGAAAATCCTTTAATGTTTCTTTGGATAGTTTAACCAAAGTTCCTTCTATTGGTAATATTACACAATGAAAACTTGTACAAGATCTAGGTTTGGCAGAGTTATAATTGTGCCAGCGGAGAGTCTGGCAGAATGAGATTAACGCACATCATCAGTCCGTCCACAACCTTGTCATCCATTCTCGCTACTTTGCGTTTGAAAAAGATGTAATATAAAACAACTCCTGAAAGAATACATTCAGATTTTAACAACGCCAAAATGAGATGGAAAAAGAAATTACTCTGCTTTGATAACATGCAATACTGCTTGTAAAGATGATCACGTGATAGAAGCATTCCTAAGAAGCACTGTTATTTATTTTACAACTGTTTTTTCTTGATTTCCATTATGACATTCTGCACTGTAATGTATTTACACGCTTACATGTTACACGCTTACATGTTTGTAATATATCAGAACACTAAGGAGCAAAGCACAGATTTATCAGAGTCGTTAACAAAGTATAGCAACATGTACAATATGCACCCATTCTGACTGTACTGGCATTGATTCTATGTGAATTATGTTAAGCAAGATCGATGATATTTAGAATTCTAGTTTAAGGTTTCATCTAAAATAATTTCGGTATTGTTATATATACAACACATCATAATTAGACTTTATAATCAGTGAGTATTTTCATTTAAAATTCAAGTATCAATACCCTCAGTGAACAATTTCCTTTCATATGCAAACACCGATATTCTGAGTGAGCATATTCCTTTCATGCACAAGCACCTATATTTTGAGTGAGCATATTTCTTTCATATAAAAACACCAATATACACAGTGAGCATATTCCTTTCATATGCAAACACCGATATTGTGAGTAAGCATAATTCTCTCATATACAAACAACGATATTCTGAGTGAGCATATTCATTTCATAAGCAAACACCGATATTCTGAGTGAGGATATTCCGTTCGTATACAAACACCGATATTCTGAGTAAGCACATTCCTTTCATATGCAAACAGCGATATTCTGAGTCACCATATTTATTTCATATACAAGCAATGATATTCTGAATGAGAATATCTCTTTCATATGCAACACCGATATTCTGAGTGAGTATATTCCTTTCTTTTGCAAGCAGCGATATTTTGAGTGAGTATATTTCTTTCATATGCAAACACCGATATTCTGATTGAGCATACTTCTTTCATTTACAAACACAGATATTCTGTGTGGACATATTTCGTTCATATACAAACACCGGTGTTCTGGGAAAACATATTTGTTTTATAAGCAAACATCGATATTCTGAATGAGCACATTTCTTTTATATGCAATCACCGATATTCTCAGTGAACGAATTCCTTTCATATGCAAACACCTATATACTGAGTGACCTTATTCATTTCATATGCAATCACCGATATTCTGACTGAGGATATTTCTTTCATATGCTAACACCGATATTGTGAGTAAGGATATTCCTTTCATAAGCATCCACCGATATTCTGAGTGAGTATATTCGTTTCATATGCAAATACCGATATCCTGAGTGAGCATATTTCTTTACGATGCAAACACCGATATTCTGATTGAGCATACATCTTTCATATACAAAAACCGATATTCTGTGTGAACAGATTTCGTTCATATACAAACACCGTTATTCTGGCTGAACATATTTCTTTTATAAGCAAACACCGATATTCTGAGTGAGCACATTCATTTCATATGCAAACGTCGATTCTCTGGGTGAACATTTTCCTTTGATATGCAAATACCGATATTCTGAGAGGGCACTTTCATATGCAATTACCGATATTCTAAGTGACCATATTCCTTTCATAAGCTAACAACGATATTCTGAGTGAGCATATTCCTTTCATACGCAAAGACCGATTCTCTGAGTGAACATATTCCTTTGATATGCTAACACCGATATACTGAGTGAGCATATTCATTTCTTACGCAAACATCAATATTTTGTGTGAGAATATTCCTTTCGTATGGAAGCACCGATATTCTGATTGAGCTTATTTGTTTCATATACAAATAGCGATATTCTGTGTCAACATATATCGGTGTTTTACAAACACCGGTATCCTGAGTGAGCTTATTTCGTTAATAAGTAAACACCGATATTTTGTGTGAGGATATTCCTTTCATATACAAACACCGATATTCTGAGTGAACATATTACTTTGATAAAGAAACACCGATATTCCGAGTGAACATATTTCTTTTGATAAAGAAACACCTATATTCCTAGTAAGCATATTATTGTCATGTGCAAACACCGATATTCTTAATGAGCATTTTCTTTTGATATTCAAACACTAATATTCTGAATGAGCATATTCCTTTGATATACAAAAACCAATATTCTGAGTGAGCATATTGCTTTCGTAAGCAAACACCAATATTCTGAGTGAGCATATTTGTTTCACATACAATCACCGATATTCTGAGTGATGATATTCCGTTAATAAGCAAACACCGATATCCTGAGTGAACATATTCCTTTCATAATCAAATACCACTATTCTGTGTGAGCATATTCCTTTAATGTAAAAACACCGATATTCTGAGTGAACATATTCCTTTCAGATGCAGACCCCGATATTCTGAGTGAGTATATTTCTTTCATATACAAACACCAATATTCTGAGTGAACATATTCCTTTCATAAGCAAACACCGATATTCTGAGTGATCAAATTTCTTTCGTATGCAAAAACCGATATTGTTAGTGAGCTTATTTTTTTCTTATGCAAACACCGATATTCTGAGTGAACATATTCCTTTCATATGCAAACACGGATATTCTGACTGAGCATATTTCTTTCATATACAAACACCGATATTCTGAATGAAAAGATTCTTTCATATATAACACCGATATTCTGAATGAGGATATTGCTTTCATAAGCAAACACCGATATTCTGATTGAGCATATTCTTTTCATATGCAAAGACCGATTTTCTGAGTGAACATATTCCTTTCATATGCAAATGCCGATATTCTGAGTGAGCATATTCCTTTCAGATGCAAACACCGATATTGTGATTGAGGATACTTCTTTGATATACAATCACTGATATTCTGTGTGAACATATTTCGTTCATATGCAAAGACCGGTATTCTGAGTGAACATATCTCTTTTATAAGCAAACACCGATATTCTGATTGAACATATTCTTTTTATATGCAAACACCGATATTCTGAGTGAATATATTCCTTTCACATGCAAACACCGATATACTCAGTTAACATATTCCTTTCATATGCACACACCGATATTCGTAATGAGCATATTCCTTTCATATGCAAACACCGACATTCTGAGTAAACATATTCCTTTCATATGCAAACACCGATATTGTGATTGAGCATACTTCTTTGATATACAATCACTGATATTCTGTGTGAACATATTTCGTTCATATGCAAAGACCGGTATTCTGAGTGAACATATCTCTTTTATAAGCAAAGACCGAGATTGTGAGTGAGCATATTCGTTTCATATACAAACACTGATATTCTGAGTGAACATATTTCTTTCATAAGAAACACCGATATTCTGAGTGAGCAGATTCCTTTCATAAGCAAACACCGATATTTTTAGTGAGCATATTCCTTTCATATGCAAACACCGGTATTCTGAGTGAAAATATTTCTTTCATATACAAACACCGATATTCTGAGTGTTCTTTTTCCTTTTATATAGAAACACCGATAATCTGAGTGTGCATATTCCTTTCATAAGCAAACACCAATACTATGAGTAAGCATTTTTGTTTCACGTGAATTTAACAATATATTTCTTCTGTTCCTGTGGCTCTGTGATTTGAAAATCTACAATGTTGGGTAAAATGTCTCTTTGTAATTATGCTATGTACAATTTAATACGTTAATGGTACTAACAGATGCCTCGCTTGACGCTCAGTATTAACAGGTTAGTGTTAGGACTAGTCGCACTAATGGCAGGATAATGTGACTCACTGGGTGGGACATCATGCTTCATGTCTGCGGCATTATGCCCCAGTGCTAGACATAACTATAAACTGCCTTACTGCAGTCATCGTAGCGATATGACTGAAAAATTGCTGAAGCTGCGTTAAAAATCCTAATCACACACACATTTTTACCTTGTCTTTAAAACCGTCAATTCGTGTTTTCGACACAACCAAATCTAATATAATTTTTCGTACGTGTCAATTATTCAAAGAGACTATTTCGAGTACATTTGATATATGCAAATCGTTTTTAAATGAACATTTATGTTCTCGTGACAGTAACAACTTTCAAAAGATTGGAATTACATGAATGTGTGGATGCTTGAACATCATTTGTTGAAACCTCACAGTTCTTGTTCTACACATACACTTGGGGTAATAATAATTTATCTGTAAAAAAGTGATCGAACTAAGTTGAATGTTACTACTTGAATAAAAGCTATACTTCTCGATTTTGTGTTCCAGTTACTTTATGCAAAGATAAGGGAACTCAAGCCCTAAAACATCAAGTCATTGGTTTGCCACGAACGTGCAATGCATTGCAAAACTGGTATCATTAAGCTTGAAATTCTGATCGGTAATTATTGCAAAGACGGTTCGTAAAGAAAGATTACAGGATTCAATGTAGCCTAAATAACTCACTGGATAAATGAATCATCACGTGTACACCTATATTTAGTCATTAAAGTCTGGAAGCCAGAGATTTACAGCCTAGGTGACCAATAAACACTTCAGAGGAAGGTGATGCTTTATGCCCTGTCTAAGATCAATATTTTGTAAGGATTTCATGAATTGGATCTTGTGACATTAAACAGAATTGTGTTTATGATTAAATAGAGCACATTGAGAATAGGGGCGATGGTTATACTATGCAAGCGAAATAGGCTTCACAGACTGTACGCTCGTTTGCAATTTTAGTAATAAACTCACGAATGGCGGTAAATTGGCTGCAGGATCTTGCATGTAATGTGTTTCACTCCTTGGAGATTTGTGAAGTTCTGCCTCCATAGCCCCATAGTTCGCCTTGATGCTGCTCGCTTTCTGATATCATTTTGAGATCGTTCTGGGGATTTCTAACGCGTCTATATCATTCTTTATTTAGTCGTATTTGACAAGATTGCTTGCACGCGCTCGATTGTGAATTTGCTTCGTGTTGATGAGATACTGGAAACCCTGCATCCCGAGAACCACAGGTTACGTATCCGTCGCCTTTTTAACTTTGTGTGATGTGACCCCAAAACAAATAATATCTTCGTATCATTGTTCACACCTTCACTTACTTGTACATCTTCCTGTGCATATCCCTGCGCTCTTTCGGATGTTTGTCCTTTGCTAGTATCTATTTTGTCGCCAATTATTTATATACGGAATATAAGGAATATACAAAACTATATGTTTGCATGAAAGAAAGTAGTGACCGAAAAGCAGACATAGCTGTTTTAACTTGTTTTCATAAATTCAGTTTTTGGCATTATTTGAGTGAAATATATGAAATTATTTCTATTGCTTTTTATTCATCAGAATAATTACTTGACAATATGGGTCACATCGAATGTACGCCTTTTGAATATGCATTTGCTCTTACATACATAACCATATTATTTGTACACAAACCAAGCACATTAGACGATAAAGTATTGACTTTCCACGATGATACGCAACACTTTAGTGTCCGTTATATGACACAAATCTGTTTTTGTGTTCTACGCCGAATATCTAGCTGTTACAATTCACACCTAATCTTTTTCCCCAGTTGTAAAGCTTAGACTGTGCATATGTAAATTTCCACACTTGTATTTGAGGAAGTGTCGCATGTTACGGTCTAACAGCACTTCAAATACGGTCAATGACTCTTTATTATCGGACGTATACACAGCACGTACATTCTTTTACGCTGTAATAGATTCTGAAATGAAAATGTGCAAAATTTTTAACTACAATTGTTCTCGGACTTTATATCATATACAAAAACTGATATTTGCGGGTTTGTTCTATAAATAACTACAAGGTGTCTTGTTGAGTATGGGTACAAATTGGGTGCTTGCTCGCTTTGCGCAAATTTGTATTGCTAGTCCGTCCATTCTTTGGCGAATAACATAGGGTCAAGTAATTTTCAATACTTTTCCAATGATCTATAAGTTTGTACACAGCGTTTACTTTGGCATTAAGACAATGAATGACATTTGATTGACATTTAATGCATAAACAGAAACACTTGCACCTTATTACATATCATCCGTTTCTGATATTATCTTGAGATTTGTCATTTGCAATGAATTGTCTGGTGCTTAGTGTAATATGGGCACACACAGACAACATATTATTTATGAGCTATGTATCCAGCTGGCTGAAAATAAGTACCAGAAGGCATGAACATAATTTTCAGAGGAATCATCCATGTTCAGTACTATCTGAACCTTACACTTTTCACTCATTTACTAACATATAACAATGGGAATGTGCCGTAGAGATATATATTTTGTAGTGTACATAAAATAAAATGTTTCTAAAAAGATATTTTATCATATCATTTTGATCAGTGTTAACATTTCTATCAGAGAGGTAATTAAAAGGATATAATTGTGGTTTCCATATATTGCCTTTAATATATGGTATTTTTCCAAACCATCCCTGTTATGGTTTTTGAAAATTCAATTAGATGGTTGTGCCTGAAATCGATAAGTACGCCATTTGGTATAGGATCATTATAAAACATGAAGAACTGATTTCTAACTGGTCAATTATAGTAAATTTATTTTTTAATGTTAAGAATACGTTGTCGGTTGTGTACGCAACTTACAAAATAAAATTAGCCACATATCAATCCCAAAAGAAATGTTTCTATAGCTATAATTACGAGTCATAATGGCATTCAACATTGACTATTTAAGTAATGGATATCATGTTTTAGAATTTAAATAATAATTCGTACCTTTAAGCGGCAACTATTCACTTCGTATTCATCAACATTTCTTAGGAAGATCATTATTAAGACGCTCCGAAATGTTTCTACGGTAAAATCAACGTTAAAGTACGTAGACATTTTTGCACGAAAGGAATCTAAAGATGCGATCCATTAAAATCCAAATTGTTGCGATCTGTGATGTCACATTGAAAGCCACGCATGTTGATAAACACATTTGTTTACCATTTATTGTGACAATATCCTTTGGCGTGTTCTTTTCACGATCCAAGTTTAGTGGAAGACCACCATTGTAAAATATTATATGGATCAATCAATATCGTTAAGGTGCTGACATTTCAGTAATCAGGATTGAATGTACTTTGGTGGAAGAAAATTAGTGTTAAATTTTAAAAGAACAATTTATTTTTAATTTAGGAAGGTAAATGCAAATACACGAGCCATGTGACATTTGTTATAGTCAATGCTTTATTTTATCAGCAAAGCTAGGATTAAAGCTTGTCATTCAAGCGTTGTGGTAAATTCAAGAACAAAATTACCAGTTTAACAATTCTTTGACTTAAAAAAAGAACTTGGCAATAGAAAATGTCAAACTGAACTTTAGTCTTATGGTTTGGTATATTTTTCTGTTTCATCAATCACTATACATATACCCTGAGAAAACTGGACCATTAAAGTGTGTTACATGATAACTAACTGTTAAGATTGTACTTTGCTTCTTGGCAATTCGTTATATATATATATATATATATATATATATATATATATATATATATATATATATATATATATATATATCCTTCTTATCAGGCACTCGCATTTAACTTTGTTCTCCAATTATTTGTTTGTTTAAACTATATGGATTTCAAACGATTAAAGGCATCACATTGCATTATACGGACATTGAGAAACAAGCTCTTATCTCACGTAGGTAGGTTCATCTATACAAAACCTCCCTAAACGCTCTAATTGGCATAATACGGTTACAAAATAGAGGCTTATATACCTAAATAACTACACAACAATTGTATGAAATCTTTTTTTATGTATAATTCAGCCTATTAACCTAGAAATGTTTTTATTTCATTACTTGAAATGTTATTTTGATTATAAATCTTGATATCAAGTATTTTATCATTAGGTCAAGCCTTAATTAAAAATCAAGACAAAACTTTTAAAAGAGATAACAGAAATGCCAATGTATCCTTTGGAGAATGCGTTTGAAAACTGCCTTTGCATTGCTGCCAGTTATGAAGAGCTAATTTGGTCAACCGAAGCTACAAAAATCCAACCAATATTTGTACTCCCTCAAAAATGCCAAATTTGAAAAGGTAGGCATCAGGAGTTTATGAAAGCATTTATTTTCCGGTAGTTCTTTAACTCAAACGTCACGAAATGATAATAAATTCATAATGTAATTATTGCCGTTCAGGTAAATTTAACGAGAAACTTACAATATAATATGTATAATAACAATTCTTCTCGTATTACATCATCTTGATGTATTTTGACCCAACGAATTCCCATGGTTGTGCTCACAGAACTCTCAAGACAGTTACGTCCTACATCGAATAATGCATGGTTCATGTTATGAACGTTAGTACGTGAGTTACTCTTGCATGATACTCATCCTGGTTAAATTGGAAGGCTACAGCGGCAAAGTAATCACAAATATGTTTAAGCATAACATCGCGAGATAGTTTGGTCCAGGAAATCCCTTAAAACGTATTCAAGTGTTGTTATATTCGACGGTTTAGATATCAAAACATTCAAAATTCAACAATGAATTAAGATTGATAAAACACTCTAATAAACTGATTCCACTCGATTAGCTAATTTTCCTACTTGAGCTACAGCATTGAAGCATTGCAATTAAATTTATCGTGTGCAATCTAATTTTGATACGAATGCAGATCTTACAGTCAGGGAGAGGTGTCGAAGTGTCTTTAAGTACTAAATCGACGTCATGTAAATATATATGTCTAATAGGTGTACAAAACATAATTATAAACTTCGTTATATACGCACGTCATATCACAGTTTTGATAATTTTCAGTAAGAGTTTTGAAGACAGTAACATTTGCCATGATCACACAAGCATGCAAAATGGAATGAAAAATTAAGGGTAGCTATCTTGCAAACGTTAGAAGTGTAAATTTGTTAAATCTGTATTGAAATACAAAATCTACTATTGAGTCTTTAATGACATTGATGCTGACATGGTTAAGCGTTAATGAGCTAGACTCTTTCTTAAAAGGTCATTGAATGTGTCAGAAGGAAACTTTTTATCCTCGCCGTAACCACTGAAAAAAGGTCAAGATGGTAATTAACCAGATGTTTGACAATTTATGAGTTTTCAAGTGCAAATATCAAATTAGATTTCGGAGTGGATACCATGTATGATGACATATTGGTGGAGGAAAAGTGATGTTTGTCCATCAGTGTTGATCAGGACGATTAAATTTAATCGATTCACTGGCAGCGGGTCCTGAGATTGCTGATTAGTTCGATCCAAGCCCGAAAGAGTGTTAAAATGTGAACATTCATATACAGGTTAATGACTGAGTTGCGGAACTGTTGTTCCTGGGATTGCGGGGATCACGTTTTCCAGCTGCGTCAAAGGCCTTGAGGGCGTCATTGTACCACTTTTGTGACCTCTGTGAGATCTCAGTGAGAAGGGTGGGAAGAACATCGGCTACGTAGATGTTGAGTTTTGGATGTAATCTTGATCCCTCTACTATCCCAGTCATTTGAGCAGAGTTTGCCAAATGTTACGCTCGCTTTGGCAATCCTGGTATTGACCTCATAGTCTATGTGGACTGTTTGTGAGAAGGTGCTGCCGAGGTATGTGAACCGGTCTACATTTTTGAGCTTTTTGACCATTGATAGTGATGGATTGTTGCAGGTAATCTTCTCCAGGAGCTGTGTTACGTGCTTAGGCTCGAATAAGCAGCAACACAGAAAGAGTGAAAACTAACAAGTTTGTAAAACTTTAACAATGATTTTTATTAGGTACAATTATTTTCATAAAAAAAATAAACTTACAGTTTTAGAGAATCAAATCCAACATTAATCCAATATAGAATTCACAAAAATAATCCACTAATGGAATTGTAAGAGTCCTGATAAATAAATGTTCTAATAGTTCCAGGTTCGAATCTTGACGATGTAATCCAAAATGGCCGACAATGTCACGTGATGCAGTTCTTGCTTAATTATCATCCAAATGAATTATGAGCACATGTTTTCTCCTCCAAATAGATAATAAATCCTCTTTCTTCAATGAATTGACACAAAGTCCAGAAAAAATAATTAATATTAACACTCAAACATGAATTACACAACTGTTAATTTTAAAGCCCAGAGATTCTATTGAACCTCTCTTCCAGTACACTGATTAAAATACCCTTTTATGAAGTAAACAAGTGATCACGTGATTTTCTAGAAAGTCAAAGAAAGATGAATTACCTTCAGAAAATCACGTACTCCAGATATTCCCTACTAAAAATAAAAGTTGTCCTTGAAATTAACCAATTGTTTTCAAGACCTGTTTATCAATCTGAAGCAAGGTCAGATAATGAAGTAAATAAGCCAAGGTCAGTCTGTTTACAACTAGAATCTAGGTCAGCCTGAATTTTCCACAAAAAAAGCCCAACTAAGGAATATCAAACCCCAAATGAAAAATTTGGATTTAACAATAAAAAAAAATTAATTAAATCCAATAGCCGTAACAGCTGGTTGATGCAGAACCTCCTTACTATTGGTATAAATGGTTAGTACATAGTTGGTGCATGCCGTGGAAAAAGGTCCTTTCTCTGTTACATGCCTGCATCCTTATTGCAGTTGAAAGCACAATAATCTGCAAACAGGAGGTCGTAAATGTTTTAAAACTGGACTTTGGATTTCGTTTGAAGCCTCCTCAGATTAAACAGCTTCCCATCCAGACGGTATCAGAGACATACTCACTGTCCTTGAAAGCACCCATCACCATTACAGAGAACATTATGTTGAAGAGAGTTGGGGCTAAGACCCATTTCATGTTTCACACCAAGCGAAACTGGAAAGGGTTGTGATAGTTACTCTGTTCCTAGACTCTGGAAAACATGCCGTCTTGAACATACTTCATCTTGTCAATGAAGAATTCTCGACATCCATATTTGTCCATGATCCCCAAAAGGTCTTCCAGGCTGACAATGTCGAATGCCTTAGTCAGGTCCACGAAGGTAGTGTATATCTGGAAATTTTGTTCAAGACACTTTTGTTGCATCTGCCTGGTAGCAAAGATCATGTCGATGGTTCCTCTCTCCTTTCGGAAGCCATACTGACTTTCTGGCAGTAGGCCCAGAACAAGGTAACATGTTAGTCTGTTCAGTGGTAGCCTGGTTAAAACCTTGTCTTCGATGAATACTAGAGGAGTTCCTATGTGGTTATCGCAGGATTGGTTATTGGTGCATGCGTTTCTGCTTCCACACCCCACATTACATCTATGATCGTCTTTTCACTAGGCTTGTAGATCACAGTTTGTACGGAGTATGCTTCTGTAGCTTTCCCACTAGACAAGTGCTCAGTGGCCTTGTGAGTTTCCAGCACTGTTGGATAGTCGACCATTCTCTTGTTGATCGCCACCTGGGGTAGACGGTTGTGTCGCAGAATATAAACCGAGTGGGTTTTAAATTAAATGAATAACTAAAGCACAATGTCTGCAAGATGAAAATTTATGAACTTAATTAGTAAAGAAAAATATATGATTTATAAATACAATCATTCTTACATGCTCTCAACATACGATTGATACAATCACTTAATAGAACCATTCGCACATTGCAAATAAACCAAAAATATTATATAAAACTGAAATACAGATTAAATAAACAACGTTTCAAATAATAGTATATAAGATATTCACATAATTTAACGTATGGACTACGATTTTGATTTAAGCAATCTCAAGGTATTCAAATACGTTTAAAATGTTCTGCACTGTAAGTGAGATTCACAAATCTCATGGAATACAACTAAGATTCAAATAATCACATGCAAATGCAAATGTGCCCAACTGAAACAACATTTGGACCAAACATATGCTTCTTGACCCTTGTACAGTCATACGATTCACAAACCGATAAACCGCACATTTCACCGAGTCCTTGACTTAGCCCACACTACATGTTTAGTCATACGTATACACACGTACAGACAGCATACATCACCTTTGAATTAGCTACGTCAACAGTCGTGGCTCCACCACGTGTGCAGATATACTTACATACATAGAGACAGCTCAAGATAACTCTACTCGTCAGCTAAACTCGTCAGCTACAATGAAACCAAACTGGTAATAATAATGAGTTCTGGAAAATGCTAAAACATTAAAATATAATAGCAACTTGTAAAGCACAGTTCACAACGTTCCAAATCTGCGTTGTAATAAAGGAATAATTACACGACATGACAATACAAATTCAATAAACTTCTCATATCAAATGAAATATAAATTGTACACTCACCTCTATGGTTAAAGAACACAATGGAGAACGTGCAATGCTCGACAAGATCCAAAGCGACTAGTGTGTTGGTGTATAACCAATTGATCATGTTTAAATCCATAGGAAAGTGAGTAATATTTAGGAAAAAATACCCGTGCATATCATGATTGTAATGTCCCTCGTCGCAAGTAATTTCCGGCGAGATCAATGTGGGTTCCGTCGCTTACCTGGAAATAAAACATTTGTTCACCCCAGATAACGTTGTACGCATGCACAACGAAAAATAGTCAAATATTTCTAAGGCATAACCAAGTTATTTTTTTGGGGGGGAGGGAGGGGGCCTAATTCTGTGACTGGTTGATCACGTCATCGTTGATGGAAGAAGGTCTGTTGAGGACGCCATCAAATTGTTCCGCCAAGATATTCAGTATCTTCCCCTTCTCGGTTATGAGAAAGCTGCCATATGTGCTCAAGAATTGGGCCATTAACTAAATCTCATCAGCTTTTTGGCTCAGCCGTTTGTCCTGCATCTGGCATAGTTTCTGCGCCACAGCTTGACGGACTCTGTTGAAGGCTTATTTCGGTGCAACGAACTTAGAGTCGATGTTGTACGCACGATGGTGGCGATGCTTCTCTTCTATCGGAAACGGCATTTCTTCATCGTTCTCGTCAAAACAGTATTGGTGCTTTCGCGTAGTGAATCCAAGGGTTTCAGGTGCAGTATAGAGTACACAAGATGTATGAGGTCCGCCCAGCATTTATCTACGTCCTTGGAATCATAGTCGGTGGTTTTCAGCTTACTTGTCATAGCTTCAGACAGAGCTTGCTCTATATTGCAGACAGGAGGATTGTATGTATGTATTTTATGTATGATGCATTTTTGGTGGAAGAAATATAATAAGACTATCATAGCCGCTTGTTATCCACAACTCAATAATATAATTGCAAAGTACCGGGTCGTCTTGAACATTCTACATTTACCTTGACTTTTGGATACATTTAAACCTTCAAGAAAATTTAAAAATGTTAAGCACATATTGTTTTACTTTAGTGAGTTCCATGACGATGAATACATAGTCAAGAATTAGAAAGAGACTAGACATGCCATATAACAAGAGGGCAACGAGATCCGGGAATACACGAACCCTTTTTTCGATTGCAGATATTAATATGAAGTATTCCTGCTTTGATAAAAATACCCCCATCCCATTCACCTCACAAAAATACGTTCCGTTTAATGTCTTATACTTAAAACGCTGACCAATAGTGGAGCATCATTCTCAAAGAAACACAAGTAAAACAATCCTCTCAAATTTCTCACGATCTGCATTGTGTTACCGGAATAATTAGCAGAGGAGCAAAATGTATTGAACGTACCTTGTGAGCTGAACAAACTTGATAATGTACTGGAAAATTAGCAGCATCAAGAAGAAATGTTACAAGAGTTAACTGCCGCATTTTGCACCATGGCAAACCTCAGCGTTTATAAAATTGTGCGACCATCTCTGCAAATTCGAATTATTCGTCAAAGTGAATTGAAATCCTTTACAGAGACAGTTTAAAAAATTTATTGAAATGAGTTCAGATGATTGCATTAATATTTCATTGTGAATAATAAAAGTCAAGCAATATGCTTATGATATTAGATCCGATGTCCATGGTAATTTAAATTTAGTAACAATACAATTAAAACGGTATACAAATGTTCCAAATCATTTTCTAGAGCCACTACATCGCACTGTACATAAAGATAAGTTCTTAGAGACTTTAAAAGTTAACCCTTACATCGAATATATAATTCAGTTACGCATGGTAACGAAGATTGTCACTGTTAAAAATGAACTATTCGCTGGGAGCACTCCAACGATCTAACTCATGTCATTTCCCAATATTTTTCTTGTTAGCTGATAATTGGTGACGTAAATGAATCATCGGTATTGTATTATATATATATTTATATATATATATATATATATATATATATATATATATATATATATATATATATATATATATATATAGCTTCTTTTGATAGAAAGTTGATTAGAAGGGAGGAATGTCTTCCCTTCCCACAACAAGAAAACTAACTGTTCAGCATTTTATGAATGCTTGTATAATGGGCGTTATCAGACAGATCTTGAAGAACAGTGGTTGTAAAATAATATGCATAACATAAACGAAAATAAGAACAATTTGCATCAAATTGCTAATCCCATCCATCCATTTGGTCGTCCTTCGCAAGAAGGTAGACACACATTGTGTAGTTCTTAACGTAACTGTTTGGAGACGGTGGTTGAGGTGGGGCTGGGGGATAAATTAAAGGTTCCATGCGGGCAAAATATTGTTTTAGACCTTACGCAAATGAATTTAATCCAAAAATAAATACCTACATAATTCAAACATCGTTTTATTAATTAGTACAATCATCGAACTTTGTCTTTTTCACTTCCTCCAAACATAAAGTTTCCTTGAGGGATTGATTGGGGACGTTAGTTAGGATCTTTCTGTCCATATGCTACCAACTTACCCCAAACGATACATTTTCATGCAAAGTATCTAATGATCAAGCAGATAAAGTAAAGATAGCTTTATTTGTCGCGATGAGACTGACAGAAAGCGTTTGTAAAATGAATAAGGTGATATGTTCAGGTACCGTTATCACGTGCTGTGTGCAATGTAGTCTTCCTAGAAAATGCTTCACAAAGAGGTCTTAGAATATTTTGCAGTTTATGACAACCACTACATAAACCAAGTTACAAGACAAACGTGAATTTGTATGGGAAACTACCATGTTATTGGATCTAAATTTCGAAGAAGGGAATCTTTCTTGTCTCTTCTTAAGCCGCGTTGACAATGTCAGTTCAATCCGCTTAGGTAATATTCATTCAAGCGAATACGACTCTTATCGCAAATCTTGATAAAGGTTGCATCTTGCTTCTTTTTATAATCATGTCAACATTGAGCTAATTGTATTTTTCAATCTCCTCCGAAGCTACTGGGCCAAACCAAATCCGACTTGATTTCATAGGTTTTCATAATATGCTTGACCAAGCAGTGGCTTTGCAAATCTCCGTAGTGATAATTTAATTCCGTAAACAATGGGTGCCAACCTATCGGGGAAAACCTCAGAATGACGGATACTTTAATAAAATCGACATCAGAGTGTATCCTCAACTTCTTGTTTCTCCAACTCGCTGCTTAATGTGGCTATGCTAGTAATGTTTAGACTTCTATTGCAAGGGAAAAACATTTTTGAATATCTTTTTTGGAATGAACTAACTCACGCCGGGATTGAATTAGCAGATAATATTGTTTCTGTCAATATTTTCTTGAAGTTTGTGTATCTTTGTGGCTTTTTTGATCGGATAATGTTTATATCGATCATACGTCAATTGCAGATTGTCGTTTTTAAGCGGTTCTTGCAATGCAGTTACGTTTTACCTAAATGTTATTTGTGGGAGAGATACCTTAGTGTCGTGTCTGAAAGTAATCGTCTTCTGTATTATGTATCTTGTGCGGTTTAATTTGTTTTCGTTTCTCTAAGGCTTTCGTATCAATGAATAGTAGATATCAGCAGCTATAACAGGATGTATCCATGAAACAAAAGTGTGCTCTGCATCACATGCCGATTACTTTTATAATTTAATATCATCGGAATCTATAGCAAGATAAAGTGAGCCCATGCTTACAAAGGCTCGAGAGTTCCCATTATAACCTTCTGGTTTTACATAAAAAAAATCTTACTTTATCAGCTGAGTCTCAAGGTGTATAATAATGCAAATTTGATTAGAATTATACCAAAGAATACCCTACAGTTATTGATCTGTCTTAGCCTTTGCTTTTTCTACACAAAACAATGTATTAATGCCTCACCATGCCAATGAATTCTAAGATAACAAATATATATATATATATATATATATATATATATATATATATATATATATATATATATATATATATATATATAACCTTATACAGCAGTAATTTGTATTATATTAAGCTGTACCATATAGAATCATTTGATATTTTCCTATGATGGAAGCGAATTTTGACTTTGCGGAATTAATGCCATTTTTCTGCAAATTTGTTGAAGGAAAGTCACTTATAGAATGAAACCTACAAGTATTTCACATGGAATATCATATTATGTTTCTATACGTAAAGGCCAGAACAATTTATTCACATCTGATGAAACAACATTTGCATATAATTTTATTTCTATCCAAAAAATGTAAAATAATTAATAGACACCCGCTACAGAAACTTAGTACATAATACAAAATTAAATTTCTTTTTAAAATAGCTGAACCAACTAATTAGCATCTTGTATTGTAAGTTTCTAAACACAACACAGGAACAAGTAATAGACGTGTAAATGAAGGAACGTTCGCAAATAATTCCAACTGTAATTCTGTCCACAAAACCGTATTAATTAATATATATCTAAATGTAGTAAATGTAACAAATAATACGAAAATGTAAATCGAAGACGTTTAGAACAATCAAAATACATTTGATCAATTAAATTTCGAAATAATATAAATTTATATTTCTATCCACAAAAGTTACAATTATAAATAGACATCTGCCGCAGTAACTTTAGTACATAATAGAATGTTATGTTTCTTTCTAAAAGGGTCGGAACGTTTAAACACATCTGATGAAGTAACTTTCGTATATAATTCAAAATTATATTTTTGTCCGGAAAGACTTGAACAATTAATATACATCTAATGAACTAAATTTTGTTAATAATACAAAATTATAATTATGTCCATAAATGTTTTACAACTTTGGCCAACGATGCTGTGCGTCATTTCTTCTGTTTACAAGAGACATTACAGTAGCATCGACAGGCATTGTGAAATGGACATTCGCTACTCTACAATTCGCAGGATAGTCTCACATATATGAGTACTTATATGTTCAATAGTGGGGTGGTCAATGACCCCTTGCGTATTGCTAGAAAGATTTTCTGCTGACAGACGTGGAACATTTGATTCCTTGTTGATGTTTTGTTTGATTGTTTTTAACTGTTGTCGATTTGTCTGACATGTCAAACAAATACTCGTATTTAAAGTAATATAATTGTAACATATATTATAGGGATAATGTCGTGAATTGACTGAAAGAGTATTTTTTGTTATTTTTCTTAATGTTGCATATCGGTCTCCATTCAAATCAGATCATCGATAGTTCATCTGATGCATTGTTACCGGTAGGATATACTTCTGTGGTGGAATGGAATATAATTTAGTAGAGGGAGGTTTCAATCTTCGTATAAATGACTAAGGCATTAGGTATACGCGAGGAATGGTTAGCTGCATTTGCAGCTATAAATAAAATGCATGAAGCACTTAATCTTTCATGAATAAATTAAATCTATAATATTGATTCCATTCCCAGCCAGGATTCTGGAATTATTAGTTTAGACTCTTTGAGTAATACAAGTTAAACTATCCAACATGTACTGTGTTTATTGTGCCTCCATCCTACCTCGCTGTGATTAAGCGGAAGTCTGATTGCCTTACTATACTACTGCATAAACTGTGCAAACTCTATACAGCAGTATGCATACTCGTGAACAATAATAAATATTAGCTGCCAAACTTAATTAGACAATTATAACCATTTCATCTTTTGCATTAGAAATAAGAGTGATTCCTTAAAACGATGTCATCTGATTATTTTAATGATCTCTGCGGAGGGCAAGGAAAGTAAGCCAGAAACAGCTCGTGCCACTAAAACCACCTATTGTTTCGCGGTACAAAAAGATTACGACCTCTACGCTGCATGTGAGCTAAAACTGTGACAAAAGTTGACTTTCGTTCGGTGTTAGAGATACGGTTTAGCGATTATTAAAGTATGGACAACTAACTGAGTAAAATCTGATAGCTATAATTGGATCACATCTCTCGTTCCAGGGCTGGTGGCTATTTTGCAGACGGTTATAAAACCCATCGCCGAGATATTAATAACATTATGTACAAACATCGACCATGTTAGAAGAACACGTTCGGTCCAAAATGTTAGCAAAATCAAGGTTATAAATAAATGACAAAGTTGGCACTACAAGAACGGGGTATGAGTCTTCTGCGACATGATGAAAGGTTTTTTTTTAGACAGTGCGCAATTCTGGATTATATTGCTCATTTTGAACGGGTGAAAACGGGACTTAGTTTGATTGAAACGTTTGAAACGACATCGGCATTGGGGTACGCGTGTTTGAATGCTTAAACAAAGACGTCCTCCGTGTCTTGATCGATCTTTATGTCCAGCCTGGTCATTTCGAATTTGGAAAGCAATTAGGGCATTTTTATTTCGCTTCGAATTGAATAGAAAGAAGTTTATACAAAAGACGCTATTTTGAAGCCGTTTCATAACACAGGGGCGAAATATTTTTAATTGGGTAAAATATAATTATATAATATGCTTTGTCAAGCGCACCTTTATGAGTTCGACATATAAGATATTCTTCGCACCTCCGGCAAGAGATCGGCACACTAAACTCGATAGCTTCTTGAGAAAAAAAAATGATAGAGCCATCACGAAGGCCCTGGACCCCATGCTAATTAAACAAGATGGGGAGATGCGATTTGCGCGTATTGTAGAGTTATGAATTATGTAACGGGGACAAGGATAACCTACACTGTCCAACTTATTGAGTAGACACACTCACATCAGTAGATAGTTTCATGCAATCTATGTTATGATCTTTAATTATGAAATACGTGAAGGCAGATGCAATTTTTTTTTAATGAAGTTTTCTTCGGTAAGTTTTCTGCTTAAATATGGGTAGTATTAATTCTTGTAAAAATGGGACAGAAAAAAGTTCGCTTGCTGCTTTGAACAATGTCTATATAGACTATATCTGGTCTGCACGTTTTAGAAATGCTGTCCTAAATAACATCATAAATATTTAAAGTGCTGACTACGCTCCTTGTGTGCTTTGACGTCAGCTTGTGTCCTTGAATATATATATATATATATATATATATATATATATATATATATATATATATATATATATATATATATATAATGGTGGCAGTTGACATTTTAATTTGAGGTAGTTCGGATGACAGTGATTGTTAATGTGTTGCAGTAACACACTTGAATCCGAAATGACATAGATATCAAAGAGGCCGTGTCAAATACCATAGTCTAACGCTTTTAAGCTATCATGTATCTTATAATGTTGATTTGTCGCCATGTTACAAATATTTATGACGGTTAGAACAGACGTCAGAGACTTGTCGATGTAACGAACTGATATTGTAACACAATTTATATGTAAAAATGGTTTGCAGCCAGTAAAACGTTATTGGTGGCGTATTTTTTGTACGAGACATATTCGATGTATAGAAGCCGTAGCAGCAGATATATGCATTTGTTTTACATTGACAATTACTTTGGCAACCTATCGACCATGAAACATATCGCTAGAGCAATTATTTGTATGTTTGCTTTGGGGATATCTTGCTGCTTTTGTATTATTTGCTTGTTCTCGTTGTTATCTATTTCCTGTTTATATTGTTGTTTTGTTTAAAATGAGTTTTCTTGATAAGATCCAAATATGTCTCAATGGACTTTTAACCTATTATTAATGCATGAAAGGTTGCACACACGAGATTCTGATCAAACGATGTCGTGTCCTGATGACCGTATTCCAGTCATTAGATATATGTTAAGTCGGGAACAAGATAATTTTAAATGTGTAGGTCTTATTTGCATACAAGTTTCCGTTTATATTTTTCTACATTTTATAGATCATTTTGTTCATTTATTGGGAATCATGCTGGGAAAAATATTAATGAAACCAAGTAATTAGCCAATTAATATCAGCCGGAGTCATCATATACTGTATTTACGAAACCTTACGGTAGTATGATTTAGTTCTGAAAAATGTACCCCACCCTCAGTTTCGCATAAATTGTATTTTTGGCATATTTTCAAGTGCACGTGTTTGATCATTTGAGACAGGATTAATTCTGTGTATAACGTGCTTAGGTCATATAGTGTAAAATGTTGAAATAAATACATACCTGCGGGTAAGAAAATAGTACTGATAAGTCAGATAAATGAGAAGCAATGGACACTACAACATCAATATGGAGGAGTGAAATGGATTCAGTAACTATTTTGTCATTATATATTTATTGGAAAAATATATGTGATATTTACGAGTCTAATAATTCTTTAGCTGACAACGACGTTTTACTGGAGGTCATTGGTAATTGCACAAATAACTGACTTCAAGCTAGCGTAACGCAGATGTTTGATATTACTTGTTTAGCTCCGTAGTGCGGAGCTGTAATATCTTTTGCGAGTTTCAATATGCCGAAGACATGAAGTAATGACAACTTGCAATGAATCTTAACGAAGTTAGTTTTAATTGATCGTAATAAGAACAATTTCCCAAATAAATATCGATTGGCGGTAATCAAATATGTATCTTAAATTTATACTCAAATAACATCACAAATAGCAACATCTAAGAAAATGAAGTTTGTGTTTCAGCAAAAGCAAAGACAGAGAGAAGAAATGATCAATCAATGCAACTTTCTAAAGGCTGGTTTCTAACTTTGCACGCCATATTACATTTTATCCCGAGGCAGATACAACTTGAAATTCAACCTGAAGTCTGAAAAGAATGGGATTTTACTCCGTCGTAGAATTGAGAAGCTGGCATTGATAAAAGTCCTCTCTGGGCTGATGAAGGAAATTTAGTTTCTAAACGCATGAATTATTGATGGCACCAACGGATATTGCCGCCTGGTTATACAATTGACTTCAAAATTACTACTTGCTTTCCTCCACATAATTTACTTAGGGAATATCACTGTATGATTACTTGAATTATATACGGAATCCCTCCAATGAACCGGTGGTTCCAGAGGATTCAAAAAATAGATGATGGTTATGATGACAGGTTAAGAATGGGGTGGATAAATAGAAGGAGAATAATATATTGCACTTTCACCATCGTAGCAATGGTTTGATTACATAATCAACTTTGCAATGCAGGAGGGAAAAATATTAAACAAACGAAATTATAAATTAACTCTGTCAATTATCATACCACGTAAAGAAACCTCACGGATTATACAGATTTTCATTCTCTCCTCTTAGAGAAATTGTATGTAACAAACAAGCTGACAGCAAGCAAAATAACGTAAGGCTTTGTGTAACAGAGCAATGTGTTATATTCCACGTGCAGTTGCATAGTCAGTTCCGAAATTTGTCGCGCGCGCATACGTCTGAATAATTTAGATCGTGTTAACATGGACAGTACTGTTGATTTCGCTGCTGTGACATAGATATGTTTTTGTTTGATTTGTGACGATAATGTAAAACATTAAGCAGGACGATGTCATTCTGTTTCTACCCATCCAAATCCCAACTCAAATTTTATAGAGTGCCACGCCACTGTCGCTCAAGGCTGCTATTTGAGGTATGAAATTAGTAGAATGGTATGTGTAATCGGTACCACTCACAACCCGAAAAAAGTGCTTGCCAATTCGAATTTGTATACATTGGATATACGACTATAATGACCAACATAACAAATGGCGTGAAACGTATTATTATGCGAAATTGGAGTGAGATCCGATCAAAAGGATCAACTAGACGTTTGGTTCCAGATATTTATTTCATTATCTTGATTCAAACTGTATCTGCAACATGGCTTCTTTTAGATCTGTTTGTAGCAATCGTGATGTTCATGTCTTGAATAAAGACGATTTCTCACATGTTTGATTAATATTTCGAATCCCGGCCCAGGCATAACAAAGACTCATAAAAAGGTACTACAAGCTGCCTCGCTAGACGCTCATCATAAAGAGGTTAGTTCGTATGACTTGTCAGATTCGTATCAGGATAATTTGACTGACTGTGGGACATCATTCTACATGTATGCGGCATGATCCACAGTGCGATTGTCGTTGTGATTTGAATTTTTATCGTAGCTTTCATATATACGGAAAATGTCTCAAGACCGACTATAAATACACCCTATATTCACCTTCATAAACTTCTCTTTTTCTCTTAACGCTATTTGTATAAAATGCAGGTGAACAAGATATGTATTAAAAAAAATAATCCTTTTGATTCAATCAGCATTAGTCGGTACGAGCATTTACTCTATCTGTCCTTTTTTCATAGTTTTTAACTTAGTCTTACTTTGACTTTGAACCCATATACAAATAAGACTAGTAACTGTTTCTTAAATTAAGATTTATCCTAACTTCACAATACATCTCTAATATATTCGACATTTAGCAGACCGTTTCCATCCTATTGCTGAAGAAGAGAGTTAAATGACATACAGAAAGACGCACAAGAAATTTCGGGCAAATGACAATCAACATCTGAAAATGTTGGTAAATTGTTTGAAATTGCTTAATAAATAGAGATAACATGTATAGATAAAGATGGGATTGAAGACGTTATTCATCTAGATGAAATACAAGAACTAAAGAAGATTGTTTTAATAGAGAGAGAGAGAGAGAGAGAGAGAGAGAGAGAGAGAGAGAGAGGGGGGGTTAAGAACTAAATACCCCGATGATCATGACTTGTATTCATTTAACAAGGGTGTCTTGTAAGCTGTAAATGGCTTTGAATTTTATATGACCATTTTTGGGACTGGTATGATCGTTAAACAATGATGATGTTAAATATGTTAGCGTGGAATGTACAACATCTTGTTTTCTGCTATATAACCGGCAACCATTCTTAACTGGCATGTCATTGATATTGCTTCTGTAGCTATGCACATATTTTCCTCTCACTCTCGACTATTCCTGGGCTCACATCACGATTTTGAACTATTTAATCCAAATCATTTACTCGAGCTAGATGTGGAAAGGGCTGTTTAAGCATACTCTATGAAAATATGCTTGACTTTTCAGTCAGAGTACTGGATAAATGCCAAAGTCTCATTATTGGTCTGGAAAAAAAGAGCAAACTATTTTGTTTGTACATATTTTGTATCATTAAACTGCTGATTATTGTCCGAAATATAAAGATATGCTGGAAGAATTATACACTATATATGACTAGGATGCTGGAAAGATCACATGATTTTTTCAAGTGAAGTTTAATACACATACAACTAACATGAATCAATATAAGCTATGGATTCACCATGCTAATCGTTTGAAATGATCAGGATCAAATTGTAGATATTCATATTTAGTCCCGGGTCGCATTTTCAATCAAATCTGAACATTTATAAATGACATTAGGATTTGTATATCGCACTACAA
Source organism: Unio pictorum (assembly GCA_030141615.1). Lineage (NCBI taxonomy): Eukaryota > Metazoa > Mollusca > Bivalvia > Unionida > Unionidae > Unio > Unio pictorum. The sequence continues at coordinate 7,089,650 of JARLTB010000161.1, read as the reverse complement.
GTTTTAATATTTATTTTACGGATTTGCTGATAACAGGGATTTTCTGATACAATATATACACTAGAAAATGATTTTTTTAGAGCTACGAAGTGCCATATGATATCTCGGAACGATGAACTCGTCAAATTTTATCACCAAGAGCCTAGAACCTAAAGCAAATTTTAAAGTTCATATACATATAAAAGCCTGGCGCATTGTCTCTAGGGACATTGTCTTTAATTATGAGAGGTTAGTATTGTACTGCTCCATTCGTTTGGAATTAAGTAACTTGGTTGTGAGGCATGTCCATGAATAATGCTTTGTGTAGCGTCTATTGCCAGTTAATAAATTCGACCCTGCAACCAACCCTAATTTTATCGAAAGAGCTAATTAATTCATAAAGTGCATGACAAATAAAGAATTTGGTTTGGCTCGTTTTTGTCAGATATTGAAGTTGTGATAGAGAGATGCAAAGCTCAGAGTCCCAAGTCAGCGGTGCCGACAGTTAAAGTAATGAATATTCAAAATGTGAAATTCAACTAACAGCAGTTTTACATAATTCAGTAAAAGTCATCTTTCAAATAAAATTCAGATAAGACACTAAAACACTATCACTCGATCAAATGACGGCATATTTCATCCTTTGAATTAGTGTGTTAAATTTTCTTCCTGTCCTGAGTTCCTACTCATCTGTATGATTCTCCTTCAACTTTGTCTCCCTCCGTTCTTCCTTTGAACTTATTCCGCTGTTCGTCCTTCTCTTTTGTATCCCAGAGACTCAGACCAACTGCACTGGGGTAATTTCCTTTGGTCCCTTAAAGCTTCTGTACTGAAGTTCCTTTGTATTCCCAGATTTAATAAAAATCCGCCAAGATTAGCTTATTTTCTTTATATCCCGCAAGATGGTTGTAACAATATTGAAATTTTCGTTCTCAAGATAATATATTTAACTTGCAGTTATAATGTTTGACCACGCCTTGCTCAATTCCGATTGGATGCGTGCTCATATAATGATCAGACACAGTCTGTCAGGCTGTTTTGCGACCTTCTTTGATGCGTCCTTGTTCCGAACAACGAATTCCACTACTTACCTGTGAACTATGTTACGTAACTGGCTTTGGCAAAACTAAAGTGAGCGTTGCTAGTTTATGGCTATGTCAATTAACTGGCTTGAGGTTTTCATACATAATGACGGCGCGAAATTATTGTCCTAGGGTTTAACATACACATGTTGAAATCTGGTGAATTCTAAAACGTGACAATCTTTGTCTTTGTACAATTTAGGGGGCACCGCCCTACCTATAGCGAATACCAGTCTATATGTAATAATTGCGACTTTTTTTTAAAACCCAGAATGGCATTATATAAATGCAACTTATGGCATAAACTGCTCAGAGATGAAGATGTTCGTCTGAACAAGATGCAACAGCCTGTACGGAATATTCTGAATGAATTCCAGGTGTGTTCCGAATGCATTGTAATCTTTGAATGTGGTGATATGTAAATAGTAATAAATATGTTCATGTGCTTACAAACAAGACATATAACATATATAAGACATATAACATTGATGTAATCCACAATATCCTTGAATAAATGCACAATAATCGCAACATCTTGTTATATCACAATGATAAATACAGTATGTACTTGATTGAGTTCGTAATAATCCCGAAATAGTGATTTATTCCAAAAATATAAAAGAGCTCCTTTGTAATTTCAATAATTAAAAAAATATACCTTCTCAAATTATTACTGAACTTAGCGAAACGTTATGATTCCTCTAGACAGATTAAAACATAGATATGAATAATAATGTCGATCATTACTTTTAATAAAAAAACCAGACATAATTAGAAGATCTAGGTATGGGTCATTTTCACATCAAATTCGTAAAGAAGATCCGACCTATTTATCTACATATAAGCCAACTAATTGATTATGATCAGGTAGACACTGTTTTCTTCCAAATGAAAAACCATAATTCTGAAATCGAATCCATGCAAACTTGCTTTCAAATACCATTTCAGGCATTCAACTACTCTCGTGTTAAAAAAAATGACATATGTTGCTTACAAATGACCTTTCCATTTTACAATCACGGACAAACGTTTCACACGCAAAAGAAAACACTACTGGATGACTTGGTTATAAAATTCCAGTAGAGTAAAAGTAAAGTTATTCGTTTACATACACTACTCTCTCTCTCTCTCTCTCTCTCTCTCTCTCTCTCTCTCTCTCTCTCTCTCTCTCTGTTCTAAGAAAGCATTTTGATACTGATTCGGAGATACTAGCCATTCAATGGAGACGTATCTAACCGTTGTGTTTTAACTGCACCCTTTTCTGAATATGCTTTGGCACTACCATTTAAAGTAAAAAAGTACAGTTACCCATTCAATAAGACTTCGCCACTGTGATTAACATGTCACTATTTAGTGAAAAAGAAGCAAGCTGATATCGAAAATGAAGTTCTAAAACAATACATTTTATTTGGGATTCGAATTAGACTTTAATGAGAAAATTGCAATCTATAATTGAGTCTGCTATGGTTTGGAATTTTCGAAGAGTTTTTATGCGAGTAATGTATGAGTCCATATAACTTCTTTAAGGACCATTGTTACTGAACCAGACATTCAATTTAATCTTCGGATGAAGTAATTTATCATTACAAAAAAACATATAGTGTGTATGTTAAGTAGAAACTCTCATATTACATGATATATAGATCATGTATATAATTGAAAATGTTCTCAAATGGACAACTGTCAAACAGAGGACTTGTTACTAATTGTTCTGGCAATTCGCATTTACTCTTAAATAGATGAAAATTAGTATAAAATAGTTCTCTTTGCATCATGCTTTGAGAAGATTGTGATATCAATATAAATAAAAAAAAAAGATGTTTTTCCAGGGGCATTTATAAAGATCTGAATATTAGTGATCAGATGAACAAATTGTCGTTTTTGGCAATGATAAATCAGTGCATCCCCTTAACGTATTCTAAATGCTTCTCTGCACATTTCATCATCTTCGTTATCTAATTATCAAATACAACATTTTATATTCACTTTTTGGTACGCTGTTCATACACTGGAACATATAACTTTTGAACGTAAAGCTGCTTTTGATTCACCACTTAGCGATTTGTTTGTTGATTGGATTCAGCAAAATAAACGTGAAGCTAATACAGGGGTTTTTGGAGGGTGTAACAAAGTCTGAAAGTTGTGTACCTCGGTAAGTCGGCCGATTTATGAATAGATGCATTGAAATAGAGTAGGTACTACTAAACTGTAGATTTGCCCATGGATATATGGGCAAATCTACAGTTTAGTAGTATCCCACATACTTTAACAGTAATTTGGATGCATACAAATGTCCAGCACCGCTAGCAAAGTTAGGAATACAAAACTGTCTGGAGGACATAGCGTTTTGCAACAAAACTCTTGCGTATTAAACTCTCTTGAGAGTCCGACTACATCGAGAGTTGTGGTCTCTGTTCCTTCTCTCCGATCCAAACTTGATTATATTCTATTGAGGTGGATTCAAAATGTAAATACTTGTGTGATCACCTGTGAAACTTAATTTAAACGTCTCTTGACGCTAGTTTAAAATTTGGCTAGTGGATGTATTCTGTTTTCAACCCTAATCTTTTTTGATCAGCGGTCTACAAAATATAATAAATCTTGAAAACATTTATCGGAGTATAAGCGTATTCTTTAATATATAAAGAACATCAATGGTATTTTAATCAACTGACCCATTTAAAGCAGCCACTTCCATCGCACCATGCTCTGGAAACGGTAATCCAGAACGCGTGCTATATCCCATGGTTTCGAAACCATTTTGACAACGGTGAAAGCTCCTCTAAATTGTAGCATAAGACCATCAGCTTCATCCAAGTCGGCCTTCATGTCATTTGGAGAACAGACTAAGCATGCGCTGATTACATAGTAAGCTCTTTATAAAGTAGCAGAATAGTACTCCTTATGGCATTTAGCTATGTTCAATCAAGTGGATGCATCTGCTGAATCCAGGAAAAAAAGTCACAGGAAAAAAAGTCACAGGAAAGAAAGTCACAGAAAAAAAGTCACAGGAAAAAAAGTCACAATGAAAAAGAGCCCTAGGAAAAAAAGTCACAGGATAAAAATAAGTGAGAATATCACACAAATTTAGAAACCATAAATAATATATTACGATGGAGATAATTTTAAATAAAATTCAAATATATACACTTCGAAAAATTTCAACTTGTAATGAAAACTAAATCCAATAGAACAATTATCTAGCTTATAATAACATTAAACGTTTGGCTGAAACCAGTATGTTGAATTGTTTAACAATCCCAGGCTACAAAGGGACATTACATCATAAAAATCTTTTGTTCTGCCAATGTAACAAATTAGTGTCTTACTTGGCTTCAGACCTATATTCATCTATTCCATATTGTATTCAATGAAGCAAATACAATGTTTATTTCATTATTTGTTCACATTAGGTTGACATTTTTTTGGATATGTATCTATTTGATTTTTATGTAAAGTTTTCTCTATAGTAATATAGTATGTACTGTACCAAAATTTGTGTTATATTCCCGTTTTTAACCTGGAATATAACCTGACTTTTTTTCCGCGCACCGGTATGAATCCAGGAAAAAAAGTCATTGTGATTTTTTTCTATAACCCTCGTGCGATGACCAAAAATCTATTATCATGCATTATTATGTGAATTTAAAAATGAAAATTTGACTTTTTTTCCGCGCACCGGTATGAATCCAGGAAAAAAAGTCATTGTGATTTTTTTTCTATAACCCTCGTGCGATGACCAAAAATCTATTATCATGCATTATTATGTGAATTTAAAAATGAAAATTTGACTTTTTTTCCGCGCACCGGTATGAATCCAGGAAAAAAAGTCATTGTGATTTTTTTCTATAACCCTCGTGCGATGACCAAAAATCTATTATCATGCGTTATTATGTGAATTTAAAAATGAAAATTTATATATTTACTCTGAAATATAATTTAGTCCTACCCAAAACTGTGACTTTTTTCCTACCCAAAACTGTGACTTTTTTTCCGCAGAGTGTGACTTTTTTTCCTGTGACTTTTTTTCCTAGCCGAAATTGTGACTTTTTTTCCGTGACTTTTTTTCCTGTGACTTTTTTTCCGCGCACCCATCTGACTTTTTTTCCGCGCACCCATCTGCTGACGTATCGGGTAATGCACACGCAACTGCTGATCATTTTGTATAACATTATTTTCTATTGACTGGCATTACATTTATTAACAGATTGGAGAAAGAAGAAAAAAACATTTGTAACTAAATCCTCAGACTCTTTTCAAACACATTGTGAATAGTTCCGTTTCAAAAATTGTGAATACAATTGCATTGTGTTTGTTGTACAACATAATAAACACTATGACCGCAACGTGTTTTTACACGGTGACTGATACTGATTGATACAAGTTATAAGTCTCAATTCATAAAGACAAAATGTTCAGACACATCTTCACTTGAATCGTCTGCATACTGAACACAATAAAGACTAATTTTAGCATAATTTGCACATTTTTTAATGTTTCATGTTTATCAAATAACTGAAGATACATGTACGGATGTGAAACGTGTGCGTACTCGTTTCTTTATGCATGCATGCATAAGCATTCATACGCCTATTGCAACAAATATGCATCTTTGTATTATTTCGTATTGTTTTACCGCCGTGTATATATATATACATTAAGGAAATACAAGAAATGAGGACGATGATCATGCATACAGAGATATTAAAAATCAACATAATGTTTCATTAAATTAGCGGGATGGATCGTACACGATAAATTGGATCTTTATGAATGCCATGAAAAACGCAATTAACTTTTAATTATTGGTGACATTAATCACAATATATTCCGTGTCATTTTTATACAAATTCATGTGGTCTTTTTTCACTCCCTATCTCGGCCAATTGAATCGTGGCTACGCTTTGTCCTAAGTCAAAATATCTGAGCTAAAATTATAACATAATTGATAATTCGATCAGTTTAGAAATTGATATATTTGATATGTTTATCGATCGAAAACATCACACTTATATTCACACTTATATTTTTTTATTAAGGTTCTTAAAGTTTAAACTGCGGTTAAATTGGTATTAATATTTTTGGATATGGCAACGATAACTCAAGTGTTTTATTGGGATATTCTTGTGTACAATGGAGTAAAATATGAAAGAAATTCCTCGTTAAGAGAGAGAGAGAGAGAGAGAGAGAGAGAGAGAGAGAGAGAGAGAGAGAGAGAGAGAGAGAGAGAGAGAATCAAATAAGTGTGCGTGTTTCAAGCAGAGGTTAGTTATTTTTAGATATAAATATTCAATACTGATATGATTAGAGTAGAAATATAAGACAATAGTCTTTATCAGGCCAGGAGTTGTGAGAATCATGCGTTTGAATCGACGCTATCAGCCGGTCGCAAATGACCTTTTAGACGGGACTTCATCTGAGATTGCTTTAGGCAAAATCTCAAGTTCAAAAATATGCTAAAAATCGTGTGATTTCAAGGCCTGAACGCTTACGATGGTATCGAAAAGAAATCACAATATTTACTAGACAGATGGGGTTTTTCAAAATTTAAAAAATAATTCGTTAATTTGTATATTTCTGTTAAAAAAATCAGTAATAGTTCCCGTCAAACCTTCATGTGTAATTATATTAATCATTTAGAGATCCAATAAAAAGTACAGTTTATTTAGACGAAACAAACAATAAATAAACATAAACTCACAAAATTCAAGTCTGAAGCTTAATACCTAGTCCAGATATAAAATCGGGGAAATTATAACGTGTCAGAAACTCATATATTCATCCATACAGTAACCAAACGTAGTTGTGGACGTTTAAAAATATAGAAAATACAGCTTACGTAAACTTAACGCTGATCCTGGCACACATTTATGAAAAACATTAGTTCAAGGATGTTTCTAAATTGTACTCTCTTTCAAATATAAAGAAAACCTTTACACATAAACATTTTTAAGGGTAATTAAGCCAAACCACAAAAAGCGCGATTTAAAAAAGAAGTAGAGCTGATTAATAAGTTGGTGATTCCTGGTACAAATATAGACATACAGTGTCCAAGTGTATGTGTATGTTTTCGCGTGATTTTGGTGGTAATATAACCACTATGTAACTACTTTTGCCCTCGTAATAACATAAGGTTACTATATGGCAGTGCATTATTGTGTGAATTAAACAAGTGTGTTTAAGATTTAACTGGTCGTCTGAGATACACAGTGTGTATGCACAAAATTCCACCTTTTGTTCGTTGCGAGCTCTTTTGTCCTAAACTGTTTTTTGTAATAGGCCTACTTCTGTGACAATTAAGATAATTGCTCATTCTTCACCAGTACAAACAAAGTATTGAAAACATTAAAACGTGGCTATTGGTGTTGCTGATATATTCTTGTCAAGCCTTTACAATTCTGGGGGTGACATTAAACGTGATATAGTTCCTATGATCTTCTTACGCTAGAGTAAGCAAGAGTCGCACCTTTTATAATTGGCCAATCAGCTATTGGTGGTTCACAGCAACCTTATTATGGCGTATGATGCAACTTAATTCCCAGATGCATTTGCAATACGCAGTTGATTGTAACGGGTAAAATAAAACATGCAAACTGAATACAATAGCATCACAGTGAGAAAATTATTAGTTTAAAAGAACTCCATCTATAGATGCACCATCAGTGGAGATTTTTTATCAATCGGTAAAGAAATGTCGGAACAACACCTCAGAAGTAGCTACGCTGCAACCATTTTACAAATACACAAAAGTCGATTTCAGACATTGGAGAACTTGCACACTTGTTAAGCGATTTCTAAATTATCCTGAATATTATATTCAGTGACCCAATTCGGGTAGGCAATATACCGCTACAAAGGTAAACACTCAGTTGTCGTTGGAAGCAACAGTTGGCATTAAGCACGACTGAAGATCTACAACAGAAACACAAGCAATTAGGATGCCTCCCAAAATCGGAATGATCTGATTGCCCAGTTCTCTGCTTATATATACTTAACCGTATGACTATGCTTTCACATAATACCCCACGTAACAGATCACACTACACATTGTGCGTCAAACTTGCTTATTCATATGACCAAGTCCAAACAATCGGACGTTACTGAATTCTGAAAACCCATCAGACATTGATAAATTAGGCCAATCGAGCCAATCCAGACCTGGCGTGAATGCTGCTACAAGGCACTATTTTTCTCAGTATTTCCAAGAACTTCTCGACAACGACCTTTGTCTACTGAAAATTACAATGTGCTCATACGAAAAATAATTTTCCACTGATCAATGAATGCCCACAAATACTACAACTACATATTTCCATCACAGCTTCACAACTGCATGGCACCTTGACAACTGCGCATATTACATCTCCGTAATGTAGCGCTAGTACTTCATGCCGTGAAAGTACAGAGCAACTCAATCATGCAAAACAGGGAACTACTTTTTATACTCTACCCTTAAGTGTTGGACAACTATTACGTATTCTTACGATTCTCGAAATCGGTGAGGATTTTGGTACTACATCGCAATCCAAAGTATCATACATTTAGTGAAGTGGTGCATAATTTTGTAGAGTAGTTTCACTTGCCAATCTTTCGTTGGCAGCGTGACACTTAATCATAGCGTTTGAAAATGGACTAGAATCACAAATCACAAAAGCCTTGGCAGGTTGTATAGTTAACCTCTCGTGTTTGGAAGGAAAAGTGGATTTTAATTAGTGTCCGGTCGATAACACATATAGAAGAAGCTAACGTTAACGTCAATTCAATAGCGGAAAAAGACAAGAGCTGAGACAATTCAGAATCTTTTGAAAGAGGTGTCATAAATTAATATTTTTCAGAAACGTTTTTAATAAAGGCGGACTAAAGAGAATTATTCTGACTTCTATGAGAGTGATACAATTGTTGACGGTTAAAGAAACTGGTACTGGCTGGCTAAGTTAAACGAGTGCGTGGATGTATTCCCAGACGGAATTCATGGTTTTAAGGAATTCCCTCGCGAAATTAGTCAATCTAAGTGTCTGTGTTAAACCAGTGGAGATATATTACTTCATCCAAGATATAACAACACGATCGATCATCACCTTGATAACATAGCCGATGCACCAGAGAGAGAGAGAGAGAGAGAGAGAGAGAGAGAGAGAGAGAGAGAGAGAGAGAGAGAGAGAGAGAGAGAGAGAGAGAGAGAGAGAGAGAGAGATCCCACTCATCTCTTGGTATATCAATTGCAAATATCATGTTGTACGTGTGCTTACGATGCATGTGATATCCTTTATTAACGGAGAAAAGTAACCAGCAAAATAAACTGTCAATTCTAGTGTGGCTAATTTGATTCATTTTAGTTGTACAGATGGTGGTGGCTGTTATTTTAATTGTGCTTGATGCCATTTATCAATAGATAGTATGCTTGAAATGGTGGTCGGTACAACTGGTAGGAGAAGCACAGACCCGCCGGATGGTACAGGCAATGCATCTGACTGAGGTCGAGACTTACATGCACAAGGGCAGATATGAGATCGGTAAAGGCCAGCGATACAGACCACTAGGCTGCGCCGGACTCCTGTAGATTTTGGTTGGTCGAATATTTGATAAAGTATTAATAAGAGATACCGTATTATATACCACACTGTATACGTCCCCAATTGTTACTACGCTATACAAAGTTTAGAAATATCACTGGCATGTTTTAATGAATGTTTTGTGATGTAGTCAAAAGGAGGAAATAACTATGACATGGATTGTTCAGTTAAATTACGCTTGTATCAGCTAGATAACGTTCAAGCTATTGAAATATATTGGTAACATAACGGTCCCATCCCTGTTGCAGCTCATTTGACCATGAAGATAATTGTTTTCAATTTTTGATAAAGGAAACCAGAGGTGGAGTCCATTTTAATATCTCATTAGAGAAAGCATTAGTGTTACTAGTTTTATCTTCTTGATGCACCGTGTCATAGCTGAGATAAACATAACACAAAAGTACTTAGTCATGACGAAATAGTAGACCACTGCATACCAAATAAACGTAATGAAACGTCAATTCTCCCTATGTGTATGTATTATTTATAATAATTTCTAAAGGTAGATATCAGGTTTATTTCTGCTCCATACTACTACAGATAATGAACATTTGGGATCTCGCAATTAACGCCAGTTATCAGAGTCCTTCAACACTTCAATTGTAAAGAAATATAATTATTGCAGAGCATGTATTTAAAGACATCAGGCGAAAATAGTATAAGTGACATTGTTCTCAGATTATTATATTTACACCCGGAACATCAAAATTAATTACGGTTAAAAGATAAGACTGCAGCTACCACATGGGTAGAAATTAACCAGGAAACAGTTTTGTAATTCTGCTGACAGTGACTGCCTTGTGCTCCAAGCGGTTTGCAGCCTCAAATCTTGATCGGCGGCCAAAATAATCTTCTCTCATAGATCTTCCCAGACAAGGAGATTCGTTTGCAATGTCTGCCTAATCTGCACTTTGTACACGTGATTTGACGAGTTCCATCCATCATAAGTACCTATAGTTGTAAGTAATGTTGTTGAATGAGCTTTGACTTTGGCCTATGATTTCTAACATTTTGCAATATATTGTATGAAAAAAAACAGTGTAAAATGTAAAAGACAGATTATCCTAAATAAAAAGACCATTCAAGATTTTGTTGCTTCTATATATATATATATATATATATATATATATATATATATATATATATATATATATATATATATATATATATATATATTGTGATGATTTGTTTTTACCATACGGGTTCAGAGTTCAGATACAAAATTTTTACATATTTAATTACAATCTTTTTATCTTTTTTACTGCGTCTTTTATAAATGCTCTCAGCCATAGAAAAACAAAAACATTAATTTAGAGGTACCTTTGAACTATATGAGTCTTCAATATCTAAGAAGTAACTGTTTGATTAGAAAGAATTAGCAAAAATTCATTTTGAAAGCAATATGTTCCAATAATAATCTGTTGATATAAACATGTTACTATGTATATTATAATATCAATCTAAAAGAATTATTACATTGAAGCAGGTAATTGAGTAACGCGAAATGGAAACTCTTTTCATTGTTCTTGTGTAATGGAGCAATACTTTAGAACAGACTATATATTGTATTCAGGAAAATAGTATTGACCTATTTGAAATTAAACGTAATTATGTTATCAATTCGAAAACAATAAAATAACACAGACATGATGCAATGTACAACTGTTCCTACCAAATGACAGTAATTTTGAATAATGATTCTAAGCACAAAGTTGTGTGGGCAGCGTTATTAATTTGGTAATAAACATGAATTTATATCGTAATTTTAGATGCCAAAAATATTGTGTTCTATTGATTAAGCACGCCTTTTCTTAAATAATTGTACAAATTGTTGGCCTCGTTTAGATATTTAGTTTTCTAAGTTAAACCAGAATATTAGAAGTCGTAGGTTAAATTCAAAACTCATTCAACAACTCTGTATATCCCAATGGTGTGTGTGTGTGTGTGTGTGTGTGTGTGTGTGATTTGGATTCTTAACGTAGCTATGACACGTTTTCAATCATATCGCGACGATGTATGAAGTGTAGAAGTTATGATTATGTGTAGCACTTCGGCACCATGTAACAGATGTCCACCCAGTCATGATGCCCCACCCAGTCATGATGTCCCACCCAGTCATGATGCCCCACCCAGTCATGATGCCCCACCCAGTCATGATGTCCCACCCAGTCATGAGGCCCCACCCAGTCATGATACCCCACCCAGTCATGATGCCCCACCCAGTAACAGTATCCTGACACCAGACCGACCAAGTCCTAAGACTAACCTCTTAATATTGAATGCAGAGCGAGGCAGCAGTTCGGACCATTTTATAAGTCTTTGGTATGACTCAACTAGATACTAGATTTTGTGACTTCTGAAGGAGAATATTATATGTTCCTTCTGAATTAAAAATGACGTGCTGGAATGAGAAGCGATTCCTTCTTAGGAGATGGATTTGATGTGGCTTTAATAATAATAATAAAAATACTAATACTACTAATGATAATAATAGTAATACTAATAAAATACTAATACTACTATTACCACTACTACTACTACAACTACTACTACTACTAATAACAATAATATTAATAATAAGAGGAAGAAGATCCTCAAGCTTTTAACAACAATAATAAACACAAACAGGAATAAATAAACAAATAAATATAAAGTTGTAAATTGAAAGGAAACAGAAACAACTACAGCTAGACGCGATGCTTCTAGCTGGTTCTGTGATGTCCTAAACTGAGTTGAGACTCTGTATAAACGGCTCAGTTTAATTTGGTATGGGAATATACTAAACTAATGATATTTTGTTTGATTAGTTGCACCGTTATGCAGATTTCAAACTTAAGAAACTATAAAATAACACGTTAACCGGTTATTTTGTGATGCAGATGTACACAAGGAAAAAATTGTTTACTTCAGTAAATAGTTGAGCGAATTCAAATATAATCTTCAAATGCAGTCGTACAAGAATAGAATGCGAAATTACAAATTAATTGAGATCATTTTTTTTATTTACTCATAACCATTTACTTAGTTACAGAATACAAAAATGTAAAGCTGGTTATGGCATCATGCACTTGTAAATGAAATTTATTGAAACATTATTTAGCAACTTCAATATTAAAATATGACAATATAGACAAAATGCATTCCTAAAAACTAACAAAATTACAAAGGTAACAACAAAATACAAACATTTTCATTAATATTTATATTTAGAATTAGGCAGTAGTTAGAGAATCGGATAAGTGTTGTAAATTCTACTTTTTTAACTTGGACAGACACACATAAAGAGAAAATGATAGATATGATTAGACATTTTAAAATATAGATATGTGTGTGTTTGTTTGTTTCAATTGCGTTGCAGTTAATGATCTACTCTTTTGTCAGGGTTACAAAGTGCTTTGTGTATGATAGAAATACTTCACAGGAACACATTTGTGTATCCACAGGATAAGTTCACTTCTTGTTTAGGTCCAACTGACTAATTACTTCATTGGGGTCACAATAGTCAAATTTGCATCATGTCCGGGCAGTTGTTTTCATGTACACGCCGCAGTTTAAATACGAGGCAGATTCATTATTAATACATTAAACGTGCTCTTTTGGGATTTATTAACTTTGCACTCGTATTCCAAACTTTCACAGTGTGTGATTTTGTGGCACCATTACTTCCGCAGATAAAGTGCATCTCAAGAACATACCTCTTTTCTATGTCAGGAACAGCAACGTCCTTCACCATTTCTGCAAATTTTACTCTGATTCGTGTTACGATTCCGTGATGTTAAAAATTTGATGATATTTGTTCGTACGTATTCATAAATGTGGTTCGCGATTTTCATGACTTCTTTGGGGCTATGTTTAAAAATTTGTTTTTCTTCATTCGTCATTTTATACTTTTATATTCGGTCATAGAGTTCTCTTATTTGTTCTTAGCTGTTTGTCTTTCAAAACTTATTGACTCTGTTTAAGCCCGAAATAATTAGCCATTTAGTAGGAGCAAACGTCACGGAGCCGAGTGTTAGTGAGTTTGAACCATGCTAGGGTTCACTAGTAGTGAATTTAGGTCCAATCCGAATGACTGTCCCTTAGTAACATAGTCCATGTTAAAAGCTAGTAGTGTATAATAGTGTTGTGGTTTAGATGGCAGTATTTACGGTAGGAAACCAGTAAATTACACAATGGAATCAATAAGTAGGGACTTGGTAGATACCGCTTATGTGTCCGTAGTGGAAAATAGACGTAGTTATATAAGCGTGATACGCCGGTAAAAATGTGTATTGACTGGTCTAGGGTGGCGGAGTTAAATAGTTCCCAGTGAGAAAGGGAATATTAATGTATTTTCTATGGCATAACCAGCTGGCGGTACGGAAATATGATAGAAATGAAGAAAAAAAATACAAAGATGCGGTTAATGTACTTTTGGGCAAGTTGTTTCATCTGTGGTGTCTATTTGATTAGAGTAAAATTTATTAAATAAAGACAGACACGTCTGACTTTCCAATTTACAACTCAAGTTGTATGAAAGTCTTAGGAAATTTGGGGAAAACATATGACTTCCAGCGGGATTCGCGTTAGGGTTTGACACCGCTCGGTCAAGAGAATACCCCTGTGCGTATAACAATACGAAGATTTACTAGTCATAACGACGGCTTCAATGATTCGACAGTTCACTGATTATCCGGACACATACAAATATATTCGAACAATTTAAGGTTTGCACGAATGATCTCATTTCAATTAACTTCTGACTAAAGAACCTTCGAACCTTTGAAATCAGTTCTGAAATTTTATGGAACTAATGATATATCGTACTATTCGAACCCTTGTTTTAAAACTCATCATGCTAATAAATCTTCGAAGTTGTAAACCTTTAAAGCATTCGGTCGAAGTTATGACCCCTTTGATAATTGAACCTTTGGAAAATTGGCCTCAATATTCTTTGAATTTGCCGACCTACGGAACAATATTATGAACTTGGGCTAACATGTTCAGGTACAGAAATAGTTCGTTCGTATTCAACTTTGGACAAAGGAAACTTGGGAACAAGTATAAACCATGAGACACCAAAAATAACCGTACACGATCAAGTCTACGGCACAGTATCTGTCTTTTTCTCATAGCCACGTAAAACTTTCACATTTAATTCGCTTTACACTCATACGATAATGATTGTGTGCACATGCACTAAATGACCTGAAATAAGGATGTCACTTTCTTTTGTCTTTCCGTCTGCGTATATTCTACTTTTCAATTTTGCTTTCACTGTTAGTACAATACTCCACTGATATTATATAACTTGTCAAAACATTAAGCAAATGCATTGGTCATAGTCAAATGAGTCCAAAGTAAACTATTTAATTTCCAAATGGATGTTGATGAGATTCAAAATCATGTCAAGAAGTGCATACAAGTACACACAGTTATCGTAAAATCTGTTGTTAGCAGAACCTTAGGCTAACTTTGCGAGTGGAGTGGCTAGCGAACGTTATTTCATCTTAGGCATCATTTGTAATGCTGAGAGTCAAGAAAAGTAACTATTTGAAAGATTTTGTGTTTCTTAAATTGATATGGAATGTAATACATCCAACCAAACTATTTACATGATTGAGGGGTATATTATATTATATTATATTATATTATATTATATTATATTATATTATATTATATTATATTATATTATATTATATTATATTATATTATATTATATTATATTATATTATATTATATTATATTATATTATATTATATTATATTATATTATATTATATTATCTCAAATGATACCATATTATATTATATATATATCACATGATATTGTCTTTTAAACCATTTGTTTCAAATCATATGGATATGTGACATATGATATGGATTGTAATACATCCAACCAAACTATTTATATGAATAAGGAGTATGTTCTATTCTATTCTATTCTATTCTATTCTATTCTATTCTATTCTATTCTATTCTATTCTATTCTATTCTATTCTATTCTATTCTATTATGTTCTATTACATTATAGTATCTCAGATGATATCATATTATATATATATCACGTGAGATTGTCTTACAAACCGTTTCTTTCAAATCAGCGCGTCTCTGACACGAAATTAAAGGCAAACACATTGACATACAATAGCAAGAAAATGACAGCTCCAACTCTTGGCAATTGTAACTAAGCATTTACAACGAGCCCTACATCAATTTGTCCTTATTTATTAATTAAAAAGTTCAACACGAACACACAGATATAGTACAAAATAAACAATCACAATATTTGATTAGGGCTGGGGAGCCCAGTGGCCCTGTGGTGATCCATTGGAAAAAAAACGCTTCTATAATATCTTTTGATACAATAATTGCTTTCAGTTTCTTGAGAAGAAATTGAATAAACCCTGATCTGAAGCACAATGATCCAGAGATTGCAGAATAATTGATTCTTGCTTTTCTGATTTATTACAGCGACACCTACCCTAAAATAGAGATTCAAATACCTTTACAGGTAGTATTTATTTATTCCTTCACAAGACAGCACGATCATGAAACTAGCATTCGTAATATGTTGCACTGTTGTTTTTTTTGTACCGTTGCATCTGGTTGTTATTACAGATGACAGCACTTGCTGTAGCACATGATGGATGGGATGTAAATCAGTGTTTATGACCGTTTCTAATAGCATACGTTGCAGACTTTCTGGCGTTGAAGCTCATAATTAAGTGGCGAACAAGAATAAAAAAACAAGCATAATTTATGACTCATCATTTTTTTAGGTCAGGAAACGGGTAGCGCACTGAAGATGTATTTGAAAACTAGCTGATATACTTATGTTCTTTTGCAAAGGCGAGATATAAACCAGTGAGAGCTCTCAATGCCAGCACTATCCTACATAACCAATAAAGACCATGCTTAATGCAATCATCATGAATATTAATGTATGGCGAAAACGAGGCTATGCTAGGAATATCAAGAAACAATATGACGTCCTACTGTACATCCAGTAACGATCCTAGCTGTTTGTCAGATATTTCTTTTGCATATTATTTGAGAATTTCAACACGGGAATATCAAGTTCTAAAAAAGATATTTTTTCAATCTTCTTTGCAAGTCGTAGTCTCTCTTCAGGTTTTTCCCCTTCAATTATCCAAGGAAATGTTTTGGAATATCATCCGGTTTTAAACAAATTCTGCTGGTGTCCATCTATGGTCATGTTGTTTAAAGTCTATAGAACATATAACTGTATTTGTGGCAATGTAACAAAAGAAAAAAAAACCTATGATTTAATTGCCATAATTAGTTATCAGAAGAAAAACTAAAACACATTTATTTCAGAACAGACCATTGCAATTATTTCACTGTAGTAAATATAAATTCCAGAAATGCAATAAAAAAGGCAGAATATATATATATATATATATATATATATATATATATATATATATATATATATATATATATATATATATATATATATAAACTTCGCTATTTGGGGGACTTACCACATTGATAGAATTTAAGTTTGCATATTTTGCATTTTCCCTTATGTTGACATGCATCAGAATATTTCATCAACAGTTTCAATAATTCTAGTCCAGTCACGTTATCTGCCTCTGTCTTTCTGTCTGTCTCTCTACATATCTCTCTCTTTTCTTTCTCTCGTAATTGTATTCAAAGCGTCCTCTTATCATCTGCATTGGTGCTATATCTCTTCTCTATCGTTCTAATTTTCATTCTATTGGTTTTCTTTTTTTTGTTATTGTAATTACTACTCGTGCATCAATTCATAATCTCTGATATAACTGTGCTGCGTCGATGTACGCCTAGTTTTTGATGATCCCATGTTGTGAAATGGGACTGGGATAACCTATTTATAAGCCTACCATTAAAATCAGACATACATAGATCCAATTGCTTCGACAGAACCTATTTTGTGTTTGGATTTCTCTTTGATAACCATTCAGGTGAGAGAAAAACACAAACACACCATCAATCATCCAGTTTCTTACCTTAAAGGTCGGCGCCTCAGCACGACGTTTGTCAGCAATCCATTTTCTAAGAAGCTCCATCGTTTTCGCTGATGAAATATAATAGTAGCTTATTTCTATGTGAATCTTGCATTGACATTGCACAACGGAACATAACAATATTCGTCACGATTTTTTCCATGCCAGTAACAATTATAGCAGCAATGGTTGAGAGCTAAATTGAAGTTGATGCCTAGCTTAACCCATTGTTGGATTGGTTAACCCAGAGGCACATGAATACATGAATACCTTCTAAGAATGGTCTAGATGGTCAAGGATGTCCATGGATAGATTTGCATTAAATTTCAAGGGTACAGATCTAATATAGAATTTCGATGATTCCTAGATTTTTTCTTATTCTGGGTGTTTCAAGATTATAATGAAACTAGTAACATCACTGTCTGCAGTTTCCATGTCATGGAAATTGCAACCATTGGTGATGCAGAATATCATTAGATGTTATACACTAGAATGATGTGATTTCACATGATATGTAGTGAAAGCAACTGACGTTATAAATGTTTGTTTGCATCCTACTCGTCATCCTCAGAACTGAGATCCAATTTAGCGCCTGTTCAGCGCTAAAACTCACGGTGTAATGGAATGGTTTCACCGTTCTCATCCCGGATTCTTTCGCGAACGTAATGGTATTCGAAAATAGCAGCGATTGCGCTATATTAACAAGCAGGGTGGTGATTTGTTTTCTTGAATTCTCAGATTGGAGGCTTTTTTAATAGAGCACTGACACTCACTTTAAACTGAACTAAAATGTTTATGGCAGACTAATGTTTAAGAAAAGAACACACGGTTGGGGGAGAGGGGAAGCCTCAGTTAAAAGTCTTTTATACTTACGTTTCTACTATCAGTCACATGTACATACTTTGGTGACGGAAACAGGCACGCAAAACATTGTCACAAAAGTGGAAATAATATACTACTTCATACGCACATACAATGTTCCTAAACTGTTGGTCACGTGATCAAAATGTTTTCGGCTAGTTTGTCAAGAGTATAAAAGGCCAGATTAGCTATTGGATTAGTTCGATGTTTACTCATGGTTGCCATGAGTCATACATACCATCATATGTCCTCCTTGTCGAACCGTATATCTTTGTACAGATCCAGATGCTCTCACGCTGCGCAATGTTATCCTTCTGAAAGGTAACCATAGTTTTGTCACCAGTGAATGATGTGAATGTTTACTCACTTAATCTGTATTATACGTTTAGGACGAAAATAATATTTACAAGTTCGCATGTTATACTGACAATCAAATCTTATACAAATGTTTATTTTATAATAATGTATTTTGACCCGAAATATGGCTTAGGTCTTAAATGAGACCCTCTATCACTTAAAGTTGTTTTGTTTTTGTTTTAGAACAATTACATGACCCTAACCAAATTTAATGTGTGATATTGTATGGTAGGCAAAGCGTAATTAATGTATATACATGATATGCTGAATGCGTGCCAACCATACGGCGAAGATAGGGATAATGGTTTTAGCATGTCATTCTTAAGTTGTGCGTTGATTTCCAGTTTAAAGAACAACACAAAATAAGAATTCCTAAATATTGTTCCTTCATAGTTTCCTTGTGTTTGGTGATTCTTTCAGGTGTTATTAGCCAATTATTTGCACCTTTGTCGATTGCAAATAAGTTGATACCTTGTTTGACTAGTCCAGTATATATTTGGTTAGGTTTTTGTATGTATTTCAATTCAATTCTTTAGAGCTGTCGTTAACATATAGCACGTTAAGCACGTGATGCGAGATTGTAGTAAACCTTACTTCTTGAAAGACACAGATTTCATTGTGTGTTTGTTTATTTTGCTTTCAAAGATTGTAGCGGTCGGACAAAATTAACTGTTCTAGAACTGATATCAAAGCATAATATTCTTATTACCAAGAGTATCGACAAAAGAGACGTAAATATTTTTGGCAATATACAAGACACCACCATACCGGTGCACGTAGATACAACTGCGACTGTGCCTTCAAAAGAAACCAAAACATATATTGGGCTCATATACTGTTTTGTATAGAGCGTGCCGCTTTTCATCATCTACTCCCACGGTGGTTTTAATCTTGCACATACTTCTCAAGTGAATCGTTTTTCAATATAACAACACTATAATTCTTCTATAAGCAACACAATATGACAGCTGGGTGCGGTAGCTCTTCTTAGAATTTCAATTGTTTCGCCGTGGCTTACTTACGGTGATTTCTAAGAAGGCGTCAATTTGCTTGATGTCAACAGATCTATAAATAACACGATCTTCAAAATGCCTGCAAATAAGCCCACCAAGACTCACAAAAACCACTGATGGTCACATATTCTGGCACCAGTGAATGGTGTTCTTTGTTGTTATAGCATGCACGTGTTGTGCGAGCTCTTCCAATACTCAGTGGTGATTGGAAGGCGGACGTATGAGTTGAGGTCCTTGTCTATGTCTTGTATTTTGTCGCCCATTCCTAGTTTACTAATTTACGTTTCAGCGAAGCATAACAATGGTTATAATTGTGAATGTAAAAATAGAGTGGCCGATATTCCCAATGCTTGTACGATGACAATGGATTCTCGCACCATAGAGTGCTTTCAGTCAAGCATATACGGAAAGCTAGTTCTAAAGATTCAGTGTAACGCGTTACCGATAACGACAGACTGATTTTACATCTCTCTATCTATCTATCCATATATATATATATATATATATATATATATATATATATATATATATATATATATATATATAACGTCATTATATGTCCTTACTATTCTGTTTACACGAATTGAACGATTTTTAAGTATTCCTTTACCACGATTCTCATGGGTATTAATGCAGCGAAAACTGCGTCAGGGACGGTGATAGTGTCGTCGCTGTTGCTGAGTATTAAATCTTGAAACACTTTGCTTCGAATCCCAGTTATCTATTGTGGCAATACCACAACTTTTTAGGTAGCATCAGTATCTGCACTTGCGCTGGTCCTGCTTCGCACTGCACACCACGTGATAACTGTTTTGTGGCATCTTGAACGACATTAAAAATGGAAAAAGTCCAAAGTCAGCGCAGTTATTAAAAATAGAAAGGACTCATAGTGCACGTGTTATTAAATATTGTGGAAGTTTAAATGCAAGTGTAGTAATACACGCCAGCAAATTAACTGGTGATTGTTTTCGATCTACAATGAGGGCCCCTATATGTTGAATTCACGTAGTCCCCGCACGTAGTCCCCGCCAATCTAAAACAAATGTTTAGAGCATATAACTTATTCCTTCATGTACTAATGTGGTTTTCCATGGGGAATCTTCACAAAAAAGAATCACCACTTACAGGAACATATTACAAGAAGGTCCTTCGTCTCATCAAGAATTCTCTAAACTGTGGTTATTCAGACATACGCGAGGCATTGCTGGGTGAGCAGAGTTAATTCAAGGTCTCGATAATACGGGTAGCATGGAATGCATTTGACAGTTCTCTCAAACGTCGATGATATAATTGCAGAAAGAAGACATGGAAAATTCAAAGCAAACCTATCAGGATGTACTCCTCTATGCGCAAATCAAAGTGGATGACATCCTGGGAAATCAATTCTATATGATTCAGACAACAGTGCTATTAACTTTGGCATTTGACAGTACTCTCACACTGCACAACATGTCATAAACATATGCAAGGCTGCAGATCTGAGTTGAGAAGCATCAACTACATCCATTTACAAATATATTTCAGTTGATGTACGCATTAATACTTTGAAAACTGGACTATTGTAACTGAATGCTACTTTAGAAACTTCAAGAAGTTCAAAACACATCTGATCGGTTCATGCTTAGAGTACTGCCTTTTGCACTGTACCCTACACTGACTATCCATTAGATCCAGAATTAAACACAAAATTTGTTCTCTGTGCATCGTTTCACTGACGGACTCCAGTCCAACATACTTGTCTGGCCTCACCCATGTGTATACACCAGCACGAAGCTTACACTCCTCTTCTGACAATCGTATACTCATTATTACCACTATGAAAAAGAAATCAAATAGATAACGTTCCTTTGCATACCAGGGCCTATCAATGTGGAATGAATCGCTCATTGAAATTAGACACAAAGACCAGGGTGCTCTTAAACGTACATTTTCTGACTGCAAGTACAAATTTAAAGACCTAGTAATGTTTCTCACCTTAAAAACATTTTCAGTATTTGATTTTGTTTACTACTTTTAGGGTGATTTTTGTAGTAATATCATTATATATGGAGTAAAGCTCTCAGAGCTTCTAAAGATTAGGCGCTTACAAAGCCCTCATTATCATTATTATTATTATTATTATTAATAATATTATTATTATTATTATTATTATTATTATTATTATTATTATTATTATTGTTTACGAGAGGTATTACAACAAACTATTTATAATACACTTCAGTATAGCTAACTGGACAAAGACTATCCTTTTAGTGAACTTTGATCCACCACAGCATCGTAATTCAGAGTACTTGTAATAGGACAATCTACGCCATTTAAGGTTCTTTCTGAAATTTGGCATCCTTACTCACTCGGAATTCGCACACCCCATTAGGCAGCAGTACTTAAGAAGTGGCTATGCTGTACAACTGAGGGCATCGGCAACTCGTAAATGTACTGACCGAGAAAAACCTCATACAACCAGGTAAGTTAAGCGCATTTGTTTCTACATAAAACACTATCACTTATAAATAAACTTCCTAAAAGTCCGATCTCTTTAAATAGTACATGAAAAGAGATTAGAAACTAAGACGGAATGTTAACGCTAACCACTTTAGTTGTTGTCATTACTTTAGCGTATTTTATTGTAGCGAGAATCTCAATTTTAGGATACCCATATAATTTTACATAGCCACAAGCGAATAGGATCACCTAGTACCTTCCATAAACAACTTGCAAAACTTAGATCTTGCAAAGTTTAAGCATGGAGAGAGATACAGCGAAGATGCTCGACAGTATTATCTATCTCCTCGCTCTTCTTGCTCGAAATGAGTATTCAAGCTTGAATCTTGAGCGTTACATTCGATATGTCTTTTGTATCAATTTGTTAATAGGGTGCCGTATGAAATGAACCTAAATCTTTTAACTTCTCTTTCAGAGAAACAACAACGTTATACCTGATGCCATGAACACCTGCAGTGTTAATTTTTTGTATCATGAGTCCACTTTAGTATATTTGATATAGTAAGCCAATGGAGTACAGTCGATATGAACACTAGAAAATGACATCTTGGACACAAAAGTTAAAAAATACAGTATAGCATAGACTATATTACAAGTTATTGCATGTGTGTACTTGGATTTGCTATTATTCAGCTGTAACATAACATGAAGTGCGACTCAATAAATAGGGATGGGGTACCATGCAAAGCTATCCATAATACCAATAAGGGTTTAGATATAACTTAAGATTGGTAGATACGCCAGTGTCTGTTAAGAATGATGCGTTGTTCTTTTACTAATTTAGATAACGATTAAAGAGTTGAATCCATCAAAATTGACCACATGTAGTTCCATTTGTTTTAAAAATCAATACATAAACGTGATGCCTTCGACTAATTTTCGGTCTACATTATGCTGTGGCTTTAACGGTGTGTCAGTCTCCTACTAATTTAAGCCTGTAGTAATCGCTTTTTATGCACGTAATTGGTTAATGTGTTTCATTACAATGTCCGTACTACAGTATAGTCAATACTTTGATTCTATTTTATTTTTCCCGCAGTAGCTTTTCATGCTTTCCGCTTTGAATAATTTAGATGTAATTCTACTTCCAAACTAATCACAACGTTCTTGCTTTCCTGGATAACATGAAAAACACCACACACCATACAAATTGATCTTGAACCAAATTTTTAAAAAATATATTTGCCGTATATATGGTCTCTCGGAACCTATAAGTTATCAATAAGCCTCGTTAATAATCAATACAAATGATACAAATCACCCTCTTCAAATTTGATCCACTACTTGTCAACCTTCTGTTATGGACATTGTTAGTTATTTTTGTTATTTTTTTTTAAATTTGTATTTTATTTTTTGTTGTTGTTGGGGGAGATTTATGCCATGAGTACATCTTATGTATATGTGTATTGTAGACTTATGTATATGTGTATTGTAGACTTGATATTGCCTAATATCGCGTTCATGTATACCTGAATAGAGTCGCTGATGTTTTTAGTTTGTAAACAAATATTACATAGTTAATATTTCTCTGGGAATGTGAGTTAAATATTAGAATCATTATCAACAATAAGCATTTTTATTTGGGTCTTAGTCTAGGACATTGCTATTCCCCATAGACTACCTAATACTTACCACATCCTTATTATGATTTTAGTAACATTTTTTATTAGGTAAACAACTTTATTATTCTAGAATTTCATTAGGCCATGCACATTTTCCACATGCTTACTGTGACCTAGGGTTTGCGTTTAATATTGTTCTTAGCTCTAGAAACTATTCATTCCTGCAATAATATATGCATTACATATCAGTCTCATTCTTAGGTTCAGTATTCAATTTGGGTGGAATTTATTTTTAAATTACCTATTAATAGGAACGACAAGACGCTCTTAAATAATGTTCTTGAACGACAAAATTAATTTCAATTATAGTGAAGTCAAACCAGGACATATTGCATTATATTATTGTGATGAAGAATGGAAGGCTGTTAGCATGGTATCAAATTTCAGGACACTGGTACAATAGCACATTCAAAACTACAGGTACATCAAAGCCTTCACCGCCAGATCTTAAGTCGAACATCACAGAATATTAATTAGAACTTTTTACATTAGCACTCGTGATATAACCATTTGACCACTTGGGATTTAAATGTTTAAAATTTCACTTTGAATTCTCGCGGAATAAATTCTTTATTGAATTTTAAAATGTTAATTGTTTTCTCTCTTTTTCATTACTTAGTTTAAGAGCAAATATTCGTAATACTTCAGCTAATTAGGTAATGGCAGATCTACAAATATAATTATATAAACCTTGAATCCATGTACTTTTGCACTCAACTGACCTATGACACCACATTTAGTATTGAACAGGCAAGATCGAGATTACCCTGCAGTTAACGGTACCCCAAGAGGATTCGAACAAAACATTGATGACATGTTCTCTTTAAAAAAAAAATCAGTAAAAAGTATGTCTCCAGCTCAGTGCAAGCTGAGTTGAAAATTATTCCTAAGACAAAGGATGCTGAAATTAATAAAGACTTTGATGTATTCGGTCATCAAAGATTCAGAGAACTGAGGCAGACTATTTTCCCATGATACAGTATAGTAAATTAACTTCTAGTGGCAAGTTAAGTTAATAATTAATTAAGTTAATTATTGTTCTGGACAAGCATAGAATAGACTATTAAACCTATATATTAGAAAATGTTTTATTCGTGAATTTTATGTGACTGATTCAAAGTAATAGTAATAAAGATATTAAATAACAACGTTACAATCTCTTCCTGTATTCAGTAAATTTTAAAATTCACCCACTCGATCACAATTATCCTTTTATCGTGTGTCAAGTGTTAAATCGTATACGACGATGGATATAGGATCAAAATCTTTTCCAAACACTTTAGAATGCTAAAGTTTAATGTGGCGATGAAGACACCGCAAACGGCGGCTACTTTGAGAGACATGTGTTCATGTATATGCGTGTCTTGCATACATCTCACGAGGTTAGAGACAGCTTAATAATGATCTATGTGGGCCTAAAAATATTGCCTGTAACATAATCAAGATGATTTAGTACTCGTTGTGAAAATAAAAATAAATAGAGAAAACTTATTTGAATTTTCCATGAAAACACGTCACTTGATATGTTCCATTATGTACGAAAAGGCAGCAGGAGTTAAACGAAATAGAAGACTAAAATATTCATTTTACGAGTTTAACGGAATAGAAGAGTAAAATATTCATTTTACGAGTTAAACTGAACAGAAGACTAAAATATTCATTTTACGAGTTTAACGAAATAGAAGACTAAACTATTCATTTTACGAGTTTAACGGAATAGAAGACTAAAATATTCATTTTACGAGTTATACTGAATAGAAGACTAAAATATTCATTTTACGAGTTAAACTGAATAGAAGACTAAAATATTCATTTTACGAGTTTAACGGAATAGAAGACTAAAATATTCATTTTACGAGTTAAACTGAATAGAAGACTAAAATATTTATTTTACGAGGAAAGGAAAAGATTTATAACGTGATTAGTAAAATTACTACTAACGTGATGTTGAACAATAATTTGTAGAAGTATTAGTCCGTTGCGAGAGAGAGAGAGAGAGAGAGAGAGAGAGAGAGAGAGAGAGAGAGACAGAAAGAGAGAGAGAGAGACTCAATATTCTAGTTCGTTTGTTTCTTTGTTTGCTTGAATTTTAACGGCGCACCAGCACTTTTAGGCTATTTAGCGCCATACAATAGGTTAGATGTTCAAAAATAAGAAAGGTTTAACATCGACCAGCTATTTCCAGTTCGTGAATTACTACATTTTATGCAGGATATAATCTTGATAATTCATTGAAGTAAAATAATATATTTGCGATCAATCAATCAATTTTGAAGTCTGTTTTAGACCCTTGAAAAGTCCAACATTATATATGCTCATATCCTCTTGAACAGAAAGCGAGTTCAAATCCAGTGAGGTGGACTTTTTATCTTGTCAATGTCTATTTTTCATAAATTGCTGCGGAACAATTACATTGTATATGTTAATGTGTACATGCTACTGTATACATGTTATGTGTGATTATTACAAATTCATAGTAGAACATAGACGGTAAACTGCTGATAAAAAACAAACAAACTACTACTTCAATTCAATATGTAACACGTATTGCTTGCTAGCTTATGCGTTCCAGCATAAATAAACAGAACTTTATCAAATTATGAGTTATAAGCGAATTACTCGTGGTAAAAAAATGGAATTCACCCACTCGATCACAAGTATCTATTAATCGTTTTTGACTCGAATTAAGCAAATATATCCTATATACATAATATAGAGTTACTTAAATACTTGTATATCATCAGAGAAACATGATATAACAGCGGCAATACCACTTGTAACACCACAGTGGCAGTAGCGATCTCTGTTTTGGGAACTACTTTTAACCTGTATTTTCATATTGAGCCTGTATATTGTTTCCGCTTGTTTTGCTCATCCTCTCGCCATTCCTTCCATGTGTTGGAAAAGAATGGATAAACACAGAGTTGGTTATTGTTAATTACACACTCAGATTAAATAATAACTACAAGCATGTCATGCCCATACAAACATTCAAGTCTGAATATAGAAATAAGTAAGATAAAATACGAATGTCCTTTACAAATAACAGTCACTAAATACATTAGCTTAAATATTTTACGCTCTAAAGTCAATCAAATATATACATACATTATGGAAATGTGTTAACATTAATAAAACTAACTTTGTTTCGTACGAATACTGTCAGTTTTGGACACAATACACATTCAGAAGTATGTTATGTACGAAATAAATTTGTAATAAAATATGTCACAAGCCTTTTGCAAAATTTTGGAGTTTTTTTTGTGTGTGTCGAATTATTAATGCAAACTTTAAATACAATGTTCACAAGAATATTTGCTATAGGAATAAAACAAATAAGTTGATTTCCATGGAATAAAAAGAGGTCGTATATTAGTTTGCAAGTCATTAATTTAAATCTTTCTTGCATGAAGTCAGGTCTATTATAGTTGCTAGTCAAAATACTGAGCAAAGTTAAACAGATCAATGCCAGAAATCTTTTAAACATTGGTACTAACATTTTACATTTGGCGTGAGCTGGTTTGGTGGTTTTTTTTGTGCAGAGTACAAATACGTTTTTTTGGTGCCGAATTAATTGGACGAATTAATTGGTGCCTTGACCATTGATAAACCACGGTTGGTACAATAGAAAGAGTCGAACCCGTATCCGTTTATTTTCGAGTCATATAAACAACCTGTTGTGTCACAGCATGTCAGATAAATATGTTAACAGTTCAACAATTTGGACATAGCAAAAACAGAATAGTATTGATGTTTAAGGACAATTATAAAGTATAATGATTTGTTGCATAGGCGTTCGAAACATGTTTTTTCTTTTACTTGCCAGGAAGGAATTCAATCTGTGGATAGAGATAATTTTGGTGAGCATGATCCTGACCTGCTGATAATAGCAGCGTATTTTATAAAACTTTCGCAGATGATGTTTGTATGCTGATTTGAATTATAGTTCTCGTATATTAAAAATTGAAGCATATAACTCCGAGTGTAAATTGTAGTAATGAGTCTGAACACACATTAGTATATGTCATCAGAGCTTCAACACACGTCGTACTAAATGTTAAACATATTCTTAAAATAGCCTCTTGACTATAAATGCCGAGTTATTAATAAATGTTCTCTATGTGAAATGTGTGCTTTAGTAATCGTTTTGTAAATGCATAGGCACACTGTCTCGTTTTGAGTAGCACTAAGTACATATCCAGCAGTTAAGTGCATTCATTATGTCTATCTTTCACGTCGTTCTCTAATAGATTATCGGAAAGTGTATATATTGTCTCTGGTAGATTACTGGAGGGTGTCAATCATAGCTCTTCCGATCGTGGATATAGCAAGAGAATGGCTTTTTTTTAGCGATGTAAGTATTTGGCCAGAGAATGACTATTTTAGCTCTCTAAGTACATGTACAACTGGTATATGGTGTGCCACTCTATTGAGCGATTCTTCAATTGAACAGGTGATGTTGCGTCTAGTACAGCACTGCTATCTCGCGGATTAGTGGAGTTTGTCGTTGTTAACTCTCAAGACAATGGCGTATAAAAAGAATGTCTATCTTAAGCGTTAGATACTAGTAAAGTCAGCGAATATTATGCCATGTTATTGGCCAGTGCTTCGTTTTTCAGCAGTAAGGATGCGACTAGTTTTACACGGTATCATATAAGACCGCTGTGTGGATTGATGAAAACATAATTAGTCGTGACGTGTGACTCACTAAGCAAGTTGGGGAAATTATATTGACGATTGTACTTGATTGTAGCAAAGGTCTGGTTTATGAACCTATATCTTATTCTTTGCTGAATTTGCAGAACTACTGACACAGACACGCGTGGAATAATAACTAAACGCATTTGGTTGTGATGCATATGAATGATTCAGGACAAAAACCGCACTGTGCTGATGTTATGGGGGTACGTTCTCAAAACGTATGTAAGGATAAAACCACTTTCGAAGTGACGCAGAAATGGATATCACATATGATATTGTGTCACACCATACATACACCAGTACGCACAGGCATATGTTATTCGTATTCTTTGAATTTATAAGTGGAATATGGATAATATTTTCATGTTTATTCGTATGACCTTGCACTAATAATCAGTCAGCACTACAGTCTTAAAAATGAGCAGCAACTGTAGCGAATAGTATTTTTTAATCTTAAATAACCTCACTTGTCCACCTGGTTGTATGATAAAATCATTGTGATTGCACTATATAATACTTATTCTTCCTTATTCCCGATATATTTGTACAAATTTGATAATACAGGGTCATTTTTAAGGTTTATATCTAGTCAATTTTATCATGACCTCATGATGCATATGACGCTATCTTATAATACAAAACTAACGAATCCAATATGCATAATAGTCATGTCAGTACAAACAAACAAACAAATAAACATTTCAGTACAGTATGTTTATGCATTAAACAAACACCTATGCATGGAAGCAAGATCCTCTATACATTAAAATGTTAGTTCCATATAAAAGCATGTATATTTAAGATATCTAACAGTTGTTGTCAAGCCTTGCAGTGTTGTCACTCAAATCTCCATGATTCTAAAGCTTTCGGTGTCGGTATGTTTGAAGCGAATATATCTGCATATTTACTACTATCAGATTGTGTTATTTATGCCACAATTGTTTTTAATTTAATTTGAAGATGACATATTACTTTACTTAAAAGATGCATTTAATTCTTTTGCAGCGTTATTCCATATGACAAGACATTGAGTATACAAGAGCTTGCCAGAGACACCATATGACATTGGCGGTCGGCAATGTATGTGATGATACAACTCATTCTTGACAGTACTTGACAGATTGTGACCGCGCAAAGGCTTTGTCCTAGAGAATATTAATAATGAACTTATTTGAAAACCTGAATTATGGCACTGTGTGTGTGTCTTTTATTCAAAGGGATCCAAAGAATGATCCTAGTCTTAAACTAGGATTTAATTTATGAGAGGAGTAGAAAGACAACTTGCGATATTAATAACACAGAGCCCACTAAACCGTTCATTTGGGATATTTGCTTTGAGTTCTGAATTAGCATTATCTACATAGATAATATAATGACTGCCGCACCAGAGACGGAATTACAGTAATTTTCACTTCATCATTTCAAGGCATGCTAAATTATTAGTGTGTTTAAAGAACACGGCTGTTTCAAATTTGACCGTTAATGTGTCAATTATTGCCACAGTTGGATATTTAAGGGCCAAAGTAATGAGACAGCAATAAACTGTCGTATACCTAACTGGATTATTGTTTTAGAATACGTATTGATTAACAGGGATGAAAATAAATACAAAATAACTCTTGACGTCGGAGTTGAGTCAGGCACAGGAGAAATATTTCGATGATAATAGATCGCAAACATCGTTAATCATTAACGCCTTCTAGGAACCTAGCACTTATGTCACGGGCTCTTGCATAACACAGACTGTGGCTTTATGGACTTGGTGTTTATGGTAAGATTAGGTTATAATATCGTCTGTTGTACGAATATCTGAAACAAACGTTATTGGAAGCATCTATTCTCAATGTCTTGAGAAAGATTGGCGAGTAATATTCAAAATTGAATCTACTGTCTAGTAAGGTTAAAAACGAACTGACTTCACACGAAGACAGTCGTCAACGGAAGTGTTACAATAATATTCCTCCAGGAAATGTTCTTCAGTTGGTGTCATTCGCAGAGCTGCCAATGAAAAGTGTGTAGACATCTCAAGAGGAAATCGTAAGGAAGAACTGACTGAATCTGATTACACAGGATATCGATTAACTAAGTTGGTGGACACATTATATGAATATGTCTTATCACTTTTTCGAGCCCATTTCTGTGATTCTTTGATGAAAAAAGTACAAACTCAAAATACTTGTAATGCATATCGTATTTGTAACACAACAATGTGCATCATTCTCATTTATAAATAATGTACTAATCTGAATGTAATATTTTCTTTACGATTCTAATCTAAAAACATTATATCATGTATCGTCGCAGATCACATTTACTTCAAGGATTCTTGAAAGTGTTCATATTCATGCTTGCCATATTTACACTAAGAACTGCGTGCAAGCAACGGTTTGCAAAGAAAGAGGGAGACATCATAATCGGAGCTCTCTTTCCAGTACACCGTGCTCCCTCTGATACCAGCAAATATACGCGCACGTGCGGCGAAATCTGGGAGCAGTATGGGATTCACAGAGTCGAAATGTTTTTCCTGATTGTTGAGGAAATCAATAGTAATCCGGATATCTTGCCAAATGTTACTCTAGGATGGGACATAAGAGATTCATGCTGGTATGCTCCTATTGCAATGGAACAAAGTATAGATTTCATTAAGACTTCCATAGCCAGTCTGGACAAGTCTGAGGGAAACGACACCCGTGTTTCGTCTTGCCGAAAGAAAGAGGAAAAGCCCATCGCCGGTTTGATTGGACCAGGATCAAGTCAGAATACTATACAAGTGCAGAATATGCTACAGATGTTTCATATACCCCAGATAGGGTATTCCGCGACCAGTATGGATCTAAGCTCGAAAAATTTGTACAAGTATTTTGTACGAGTCGTGCCTTCGGACAAGTATCAGGCGCAGGCTATGGTAGATATAGTTCTAAGATACAATTGGACATACATCTCAACAGTTCACACTGACGGTAAGTCCGATTTCTCTGATGGTGTTTTGCATGCTTACATTTTCCTTATACTTGTATATTTCTTTCTCATTGACTCGTCCTCTTGCGTCAGCGGTAGCATACGTAAAAAAGCGCATCAGGTATTATACAAACTGATATTGATATACTAAAACTGTAACAATGCTTCCCTAATCGCTTTAGCCAGGATTGCTTATCCCTTTTGTTGATAAACATAAATATTAGCAAGATTAGTAATAAAGTATATAACCGCTCCGGTGGCCTAGTGGTTAGAGCGTTTGCCGCGGAAGCGGGAGGTCGTGGGTTCGATCCCTGGCCGAGTCATACCAAAGACTTACAAAAATGGTACTAACAGCTGCCTCGCTTGACGTTCAGCATTAAGAGGTTAGTGTTAGGACTGGTCGGCCTGGTGTCAGGATAATGTGACTGGGTAACATGTCTGCGGCATGATACCCCAGTGTTAGACATCACTATAAACTGCCTCACTGCAGACATCGTAGCGATATGACTGAAAAATTGTTAAAGCTACGTTAAAAATCCTAATCAAACAAACAAACAAAAATAAAGTATATACTCTCATATATCATAATATTTGTGTTTCCTTGTTTCCAACCCAATCATTCATTGATTAATCTATTTATGAACACACAATAACACGTACACACCTACCGAG
Source organism: Unio pictorum (assembly GCA_030141615.1). Taxonomy (NCBI): domain Eukaryota; kingdom Metazoa; phylum Mollusca; class Bivalvia; order Unionida; family Unionidae; genus Unio; species Unio pictorum. The sequence continues at coordinate 7,057,341 of JARLTB010000161.1, read as the reverse complement.
AGGGCCGCTCCGGTGGTCTAAGTTGTTAGAGTGTGCCACGGATGCGGAAAGTTTTCGAACACCGGAATAATTATAACAAAGACTTATACAAATGTTGATTACAGCTGCCTATTTTGTCGCTCAGCATTAAGAGGTCGAAATGGTGTCAATATAGGTGGGGTGGGGGTGGGGTCTAAAAAATAAATTATTGGTGGAATTGAAACATTCAAATGCCAAGGGACAAAACAAAGATTTCAAGTCAGTTTTTGTGATAATATTTTAAAATAAAATAACCGTTAATATTTTGTGACAGATAATAGTGTTAAGTGTACAAATTAAACAAATATACATCACGTTAATCTTTCTCATGTTGAGAACTATTTTGCACATAACACATAAGAAAAATTCAACAGAGTTTATTGTTGAATATTTGAATTAATTTTCTCAAACGATATGCATTTGAATATATAGGTTTTAGTGTACTTGACCTATCTGGAACTGGACGAATGAGACATGTTTGCGTTTTCGTCAACCGCACACGTCAACGATTGAACTCAACAAACATGTTATATTCTGTTTAGATTTCAAATCTGTTTCCGACAGGGAAACTCGATGGTGTAACTAATCTGTTTCCGACAGGGAAACTCGATGGTGTAACTAATCTGTTTCCGACAGGGAAACTCGATGGTGTAACTATTCTGTTTCCGACAGGGAAACTCGATGGTGTAACTAATCTGTTTCCGACAGGGAAACTCGATGGTGTAACTATTCTGTTTCCGACAGGGAAACTCGATGGTGTAACTAATCTGTAAAAGCTGAATTTAAAGAGATATCATGAAAATGCTCAAATCTGATGTTTCTTATTATTTTGGACTCGCATAGAAACGTGATGTTTTAAATCTGGTGTTTTCCTGCACAGCAATGCATGATGTTAATAATTTGATAAGACAGATGTACACACCATATTAGCCGCCATGAACTGATCTGATGGCATGATTCGTCATCCTTTCTACTCAATTACTCACGTGATTCTAGAATATATAACTCATTATTTTCAAAATCCGTTAACAAACTTCTATGAAGTTTTAAAACCTTTGTAAAACAACATATTATTCTCAAATTTCGAGAATTCATTGCACATTAATTCTGGTGTATCTGTACAGCAAACAACATGCTAAAACATTGATCAGAACTTGTCTGATCTGAAACTATTATTTATGGTGTGATCATAGGTTTGTCATAGTAAAACGATCAGTATTCTTTACTGATGGACATAATAACATGGAAATGAATTTTATCTAATCAGACTAGAGCATTGCAAATGCCCAGACTGAGCAGAAATAGTGTCCCCATCTATATCACTTTACGGTCCGTATTAATCATGTGTATGCGATAAACTGGTAACGGACATTGCAAAGCAAATTTCAAAACAAGCCAAAGTGTTTTTAGACTCAGACTGAGACTGTTTCTAAGGCAGACACAAAACAGAGATAAAACAAATGATAAACACAAAAGGCGTGGAAATTCTAAAGTGTAAGCAATCATTTTCCCTGGAATAAAAACTTGAAAATGCCTGATCTTTCGACAAGCTGGCGTGAACTTGGCTGATGATGATGTACAATTGTGGCAGGGCTAGTCCTAAGCTAGTTTTGTACTGTTTATTGTCCGTTTACTACATTTATCTTAATCAATACTGACACACTCGATCCCTAACCACATCCAGTGCATATTAAAGGACTGTTATTTGTACGCCATATGATTTACTCTCTCTCTCTCTCTCTCTCTCTCTCTCTCTCTCTATATATATATATATATATATATATATATAGAGAGAGAGAGAGAGAGAGAGAGAGAGAGAGAGAGAGAGAGAGAGAGAGAGAGAGAAAGAGAGAGAGAGAGAGAGAGAGAGAGAGAGATAGATAGATAGATAGATAGATAGATTTTAATAAGACAATAACACATATAATGTAAAACTAATCAATCTGCAAATCTTGCTGTTACAAACAATAAAGCACAGTAAACATTGTCACTGTAATTATCTGCTTGTACCTTATGTATGTAAAAGGCAGCTATTAATAGTAAAATGATAAACGCTGTTGTTTCTATACGCACTTTAGCCTGCTATGACACATCTTTAGAACACATAGGCACGCACACCCCCTACGCTCAACCCCCAAGGCACACACCCATCCATCCACACACACACACACACACACACACACACACACACACACACTCCTTCATATCACTATATACGCAACCGTGTATACTGTACTGCGTGGTAGATGGCATTCCAAGAGGCTCATATGGCAGTTGTGAACTTTGAGGTGGCAATTATCATTTAAATGTATATATCCATTTATTAAAGTATATAAGTTATTGTGACTAACTTCATATAATGCATTGATTAAATGTATGCCCTCTTGCTTTCTTTTACTTGTTAGTGGTTGTCAGTCGGAATTAACTTTGGACTGTTGCGATGATAGTACGGACTGGCCATTTAGTGTTCGCGGAGTGGGTTTCGATTTTCTAATAACACTAGCGCATTATTTTCAAATGATATTCTTTTAATTACAATAGATATGAAGCGATGTCATGACAGAAATACGGAACACTATACACGAGAATGTTTACCATATTTATTCAAAGTTTATATCTTCATCACATTGACCTTACTGGATTTTAATAGTCTTAGCTCCGTTCACTTGCTATGCAACTCGACTCCGCATGTCCGATCCACCACTCCACTACACTTAGTTATTTTAATTTCGCTAAGATGCTTTGCAACTCCACTCCAAATCTATTGATCCACCAATTCACTGCCCTTAGTTATCATAGCTCTCAAACTCCAGCTCTCTTACTGTGCTCTACTCCACTTAGATAACTTTGCTCCGTTCATTTACGAACCTGGTTATTGGACAGGGTACGACAAAAAGGACAAAATAATGGCGACCCACAACATCAAAATCATGCAAGATTCTTTTGTCTGCAACTCCCGTCTAAGCCTCTGATCCATCACTCCACTCATCGCTTTTGTAAATACCCACTGATACAGCCCCAAAGCACAGATTCCATATATCATAATTTCATATTATGATACACTTGTGCAACTTATATCGGGATTCCAAAAGTAAAGAATACATATAAAGAAACGATAACTGAATCTGTGAAGAAAAAATACAAAATTATCTTTGTTTAGTTTCATTTTGATAAATTAATTTGGATAATTTAAATTAGAGCGCCGTTTAATCTCACTCATTAATAATGCAGACACATTACTACTGTGACCGATGCAGCATATTTGTCGCCATAAGTACCCGCTTACAAGTCGATTCCTACTACCAAAAGCCAGACAAAAAGATGTCTTTGTTCAGTGTGCTGGCAGATATGTTTTTCATATTTGTTCTACGATTGCTCCTAACAAATGTTTCAAACCTAAACCAGAAGGTACTTGAGGCGGCATATCTCAGTCTGTGCAGCTGTTCAGGAAAATCAATAGAACAAACATCATAGACCATGATTTGCGGGCATTTTAGGTTATTTCAGATCAAGATATTTATTGTGTGCAATATATACTGTAGTATAGAGCGTTGAGATGTCAGTAGCAAGTTCTATGTATTAAATAACATTTGTGTTGAAGGAAGCAATCAAGTTGGTGATAAGCTTCAGTGAGGCACGACATAAGACAGCTCTCCAAACACATACCATCCGATATAGCACATATCCATTTCTCGCATGTAGAAATCAATATGTTTAAATATCATTTCCCTCCCTCGATCTATAACTGGTAAAGCAAAGATGACCAAGATATGTAACATCCCTTTACTATATATTATATAGACCTAGCCACTGACAATTTTCAGATGGACTGTCAGTTTCTCCAATTGTCATGTACCAATATCATTATGTTTTCATTTTGGAAATAATCGGTCCGTTTTTTTTCTTTTCCTTTTCTACAAATGCCAATTATCTGCTGGCACATTGTTTTAAGTTCACTTTTGACCACGGATTCCAGCTCTGACCTAACTAAGAGAACACCGCAAAGAAAGGATTCAAGATGATTGAGCTATGAGAGTATGATATAAACTTTCAATCAGATAAAAATATGCAGAATTTATGTCTTTTGAGTATGTTGAATATTTAAATGTTCTGACGTGTGATTGTTTACACTGTCAAAATTGGTGTTGCGTTTATATTGTATTATGATATCAAGTCTACAGTTACTTCGTTTTATGCATATAGGCGACGGAGATTAAACACTGATCCATTCAGGTGATATCTAATATAGATACCAAGTTCAAGGTCAATAATGACATGGAGCATTACCTGTTTGAAGAACAGGTTGACGAGTACTGGAGCGAGTACACGGCCCTGTTCGACACCGTTAGATACGTATTTCTGAAAAGATTCACCTTCAGAGCGAATGTATCAGGTCATCTCAACGTGGAAGAGCAGGACGAGGTGTCAATCAGAAGCTAGTGATATTGCGACTACCTATCAGCCACAAACACCACACAATAATCATCAAATACTACGTCGCTACCCTCTCGATTGCAACGGAAACTGATGAGCAGTTATATATGGGTCTCAGATCTGTGTTGTGCTCAGTTCCAGCTACTGCTAGGGTAACGTCAACGCCAATGATGGCTGCGATAATGCTAGATGAAAAGGTGTGCTTGACAAGCACGGTGTCAGCAACTCAGCAAATACGCAAAGTTTGACCTCCTCATCACAAATCCAATATTCAGAATGGCGAACAAACACACGAACACCTGGCTACACCCCAGAGTAGACAATAGTCGTTTCAAATCTAAATGGCACAAACATATACAATATAGCCAGTGTAGTACTGACGTGCCTACAAATACAAGACAAACAATTGTTTATGCGAACATTAACAAGTTTTGTACAGCGATGAGATGGCCTTCTTTTAATTCCATAATGTTTATACATGTTAATTTCATATTATAGTCACCTCGCTCATACGCGTTGAGTTCAGAACGACAAAACAAGTTTGTTGTAGCACTTTGTAATTAATTACATGAAGAGGTAACTAAAACAGATTAACAGTTTAACTTAACAATCTCTCAAGTGTCAGTTTAGATTTTGATACCTAATCTTAAAGCCCACAACGTAACTACTTTAGAATAGAATGTAGCCATCAACAGTGAAGATTGTGGTCGTGTAATGCAAAACAGCGTCGAGTATACACGTTTGTAAATTTTGCTGAATAAGTTAATACTATTTCTTCAAGGGTTCAATTTACTAAGAATGTTTTGAGAGAATGACAAGGTGTTAAGACGTCAAACGTTTTATTAAACAAAAAACTACACAGTCAAGCTGAAGTGTGTAGCGAAATCGCTGCATCCAATGACAAGAATGTCAACTGGATGTATAAGTATATAAAACTGTTATCGAGCATTATGTCAAACACATTACAAAATATTCAATTTTACATTATGTTTCGTACTATAAGAGTTGTACAATGTTTTAGCAGAAAACAGAAATAAGAGACAGGGCCGTGAAATATTGCTGTAGAGTGTTCTTATTTTGTAGTTTCAAGGTCAAAATGCTACTTTTTCTGAAATGTCTTTTAGGTCTAATGAATTTATAAACTCAAAATGATGTATTTCTTTGCCTTATATTAGTTTCCTTATTAAATCACTTTGAATTACATCCAATGTAAGATTGTTGAATTGTTTGGGTATTGATTTAAGTGCCAAATGATACCATTTGTTTTTATCAAACTTTTACACAGTTTTAAATCGCTGCTGACATAATAAGACACAAAATTTAGATTTTTGTCCCAGAAAAAATGTATGGGGATTAAACATCAAAGTAATTTCCATTGAGTGGTTATTACGCCTCATTACAGTTCTTTACCTTATTAAGAGGCTAATATTCAATGCCATATTGAGTTTCAGCGTTAACAATGACAATAACTAAGACAACTTAATACTGAGGCGCCCTCCCAACACAACTGTTACTTGACTGGAAATTTGGGCGAACAGTGTACCTGCCCCGACCCCATCCACAAGTCCTGACTGTAATGGAGTCTTTTTTTGTGAAATGTGAATACAATAAACTGTATCAAACTTAACGCTTTAATTTTAAATTGTATTTTCCCTTATATTCGTTTAATTCTCGGGAAAATAGTTCAGGAATTTGTAACGATTTAGAGAACCCTTCAATTTACACATATATAAACAAATACAACGGATTTTAGGAAAATTCGTTGAAAGATATTTTTGATATTTTATTACATAATCCTTCTAAACCTTTAAACTCATTATTGGAAAGCTAGCAATGAATAAATGAACAATCTCAACTTTTAAAAAATAAATGAGATGTTTATTTTGGCCTGGGCCAGATTTTCGTATCATTTGCATGTATAATCTATTTCTGAGTATGCAATTTCTATCACTGAGCGTGAATCTCTGTCATAGATTCAACCCCTACAAAGAACCACAAAATTGTATTTATGAAAGTTATGCGACTTAATAGAACACTGCGTACGATGAGAATTGGTGTCGTTGACATAAAATGCATTGATTACTGATTACTGATAATTATGTTATATATTCATAACTGATCCTGAGCTACAAACATTTAATGCATAACGCTAATTACTGAGATAGAACCTGATGTTTCACGTGCGAAACTGGAAACACGTGTTTCAAACACGTGTAGATCCAATAAAAGTTGCGAGACAAATATTTTCTCCACATAGATTCTTGTATCAAGCATGGTTATGCACTATCAAATATAGGTTTGATCATGAGCATTCAGGAATTGAAAGCTATCGAATGTTTAAGGTCGTGGTGAAGCATGCTTACTGTTTGTTTAATGTATGCGTCCAGCTAATGATAACACGTATTATTATGAATATAGAAAGAAAGGCACAATTTAATTAAGAGCAAATGATACTGGATATATAACGAAGTTTTCTATTTTATTCTAAATAATTATTTCTCTCGATCGGAACTCTCAGATATAAACGTACATGTGACCCAATACTGACCACAAAACAACTGGGTAACACATATTTTGTAATAAAGTTAAAGTATGCGCATTTTATAGCGCCCCGTGTTAAGGAATTCTTAGATTTGTGTGATTTCATGTGTGATTGTTGTTATTCGGTGGAATGGAAATATTCTTAGTAGGAAATAGTTGGCCATTTAGTATAAGCAAACGTTACGGAGTAACGTGTTAGTGTGTAATTTAATGTGAAGATTCACCAGTATAGGTGACAATGTGTTGTCTAGAGTCAATGTTTGTTTCTATTGCCACTTTAATGTTGCCCCTTAAATGTTAAATCATATACGACAGAAGCCACTTGAACAGAATGGACATTAAAGTAATGAAATACATTGCCATAGTATATCATTTTTTTAGAAGAAGCATGTTCTGTTGGGAATTTATTTCCTTACAGCTTTCAGCGTATTATTTGCACATATGCATAACCTCATTCAATATATGACAGCTATAATTTCTAAAACTAATTTGAACTGAATCCATTTACGTACACATTATTAACGAAATATAATTCCAAATGCTTTTGTATCAAGCAAAGCTTTTTGAGTGACTCGATTTAAGATGCAACAAACATTAACTTCGGTATTTCCTTGTCAGTTTTGACTTATCGTCATGAGATGTTACTGTGTTGGCTACATTTGTATTTTTTGTAGACATCCGTAGCCATAATAGAAATAACAGACGAAATGCACGTTTGCACTCTACTTGAATATTTGATGTGCACTTCGTTGAATATTAGATAAATTAATCTGTCACGAATCATATTTAAAAGAACATTATTAAATAGGGCTTTATTCAATGTCTTCTTTACACAGGTTAGGTATGTGCTATTTTATATTATGAACAATGTGAATAATGTAGCATCTCTAGCGATCGGCAGGGTTTCATGCATTCAAATTCTGAACTTATCGAACAATCTATATTATTGTGCGAAATAATAAACGTAAAAAGCTACATCGATCAAAGCATACTAATTGTAATAAATTGTACAGGCATACAGCGAGAACGCGCTATATGACGCCAAGCTGGAAAAGGGGATGGGGGACATTTCACGAAGTTTGCAGTATTTGTATATATTTCGGGTGGGTTGGCTGAAATCGACACTCGCCCCGGTAGCAAACATGCGATGGCGACGCTTGCACATCTAGAAAAGTCGCACATCGGATTCAGGACAGCTGGGTTTCGATATAACTCTTGTACCTGTTACAGTCGGCAAACACGCGCTGTGCATTCTCTCTTATTGAGCAACTATCCGAAAGAAAATATAAACATCATTCAAACTCATACATAATAATAATGGACATTCACGATCCTTTCAGAAATGACATAACAAAACAGATGTTTTGTTGCAATTAAAATTAACAGCATTTTGATTGAGTTTTTTTTAAATGATCGTTCTCGTGGTATTATCGGTTTAGCCTTTGAATGTTGGATCAAATAAGAGAATTGATAAAGCCCATGGGAGTAGAAAACGATTAACGCATTTTATGTCTATGCAACGATTTAGCACCCTCTCGCGGGTATATTCAACGTCTTTCATTTAATGATTCCACTGCTAATACTACTATCATTATTACTACTACTATTGCGGCTTCTGCTGCACATAATAATATTAATATTATTATTATTATTATAATTTTTAAATATTATTATTATTAATATTAGTATTATTATTATTAGTTGTTGTTGTAGTAGTAGTAGCAGCAGCAGTAGTAGTAGTAGTAGCATCATTAATGATGATGATGCACTACAATAAACACCACTTCACCACCAGAAACAAAGGCAAGAACAACAACTACAAACACTACTGAACTACTACTACTGGTGTACGACTGCTGCCACTGCACTACTACTACTACTACAACTACTACTACAACCATTACAACTGCTACCACCACTACTACTACAACAGCTACTACAACTACCACTACTACTACCACTGCCAGTACGACTATCACCACTACTACTACCACTACTGCTACTACTACTACTACTACCATTACTACAATTCTACCACTACTACTACTAGTAATACAACCACTGTTACAACAAATATACCACTACTACAGCTACTGCATGCACCACTGATATTATTACAACTGTACAACATCTACCGCCAATATTACTACATCTACTAATACGGCATTCCTTCATTCATTTAGTACTACAATCACATAACTTTAACAGTGCAAACATGTATTTACTGTAATTTAGTGTCAGTTTTTGTATATAAGGCATAAGGGACAAAGAAAAACTTGCCTAATATATTGTAACTGTCTTCACAGGATAGCGAAGTAAGACATGTCGATTCAAAGTCGTAAATTACGGTTGAAAACATCATGCAAAGACAAACATTACATTGTAACAACACCTTAAACGTCAAAATATTAGTCACGTTTCTGAGAAACAGCACAATTACTCTCGCAGCGACGAAGTGTTATGGAAATAGTTGTCATACACTCTTTCGTAAAATACAAACAGGGAAAATGAATTTAATTTAGAAGGACAAATGCAAATGCAGCTAGTTTGTATTTAAGCATGAATCTGTAATCGCTACATACCGAGAAAGAGTCAGACAGACAGACATATAGAGACAGAGAGATAGGGAGAGAAAGAGAGCTACCACTTCTTCCTTGAATATGTTGTATGAGCATTTAGCTGGTCGATAATTTCTAACACTCTTTAATCTAATGTCGCATTTAAATATGCGAATTCTTTAGTGACAGTGATTTGTATATAGTCAAGGCAAATATGAATAAGTGTTTTATTTAATGCGACAAAATAGATTGTGAACATGCTTGCATTTGTAAAAGAAGTTATATTAATAATAATAATAATAATAATAATAATAATAATAATAATAATAATAATAATAATAATAATAACCATACTTCTTCTTTGTCTTGTTGTTGTTGTTGTTGTTGTTGTTATTATTATTATTTTTAAAGAATGTATTTAGGTCGGTAACATTCCTCTACCTCATATATTAGTAGTAATGGGAAGGTGTATCGACAAATTCACTCTCCTGCAATCTCGAGGTGGGTACACAACTGCAACAAAGAGGAATGTAATGTACAAAAGGTCATAAGTTCATATGAAATTGTAAGTTATTAGTCTTCAGTTTGCCCGTCACCAGACGTTTGTTAAAGCTACTTATCCTAAAATACATTTATGATTGCTTTCAAAATGAACATCAATTGATCCCAGGATCAAGTTAATTTTAAATGATAATAATGACGCTTATCTATTCAATATGGTTGCCACAGGACCATCATGAAAATCGTTTTATCGTTAGTTGTCCCTAAATAATGAACTTGTCGATGTGAAGATTTTACTAAAAGATTTTCTGTGATGTCTAGTTGGTTCTAACTGAAACTTGTGCGGATCTGATCTCCATTGTGGTAACCATGGCAACCAGCTTGAACATGTTACTACTCATGCATGGATGGTCACATTGTTACGATTCTATGGTCACTTACTAAGTAACAAAAAGAAGAAACACCAACAAGTTTTGTAACAAACAGTTTAATTATCAAAGTTATAAATGAAAATGTGAGAAAAACGTACACATTATGAGGTGCATCCATATTAATTCTGATAACGTTTTTAAAAGCGCATATAAAAAGTAGGAAAGCATCTAGATAAATTTGAAAAAAGAACTGTATATGTATGCTAAATCTTGTGGCGTTGTCAATACCGAGTGGTCCATGATCCCTTTGAATGATTCACAATATTTCTAGAATTATAATATAATCCATTTAATGAGACTTTCTATTTCCACTGAACAGTCCAAACAAACGTTTTTTCCGCTGCAAAAATATCGAAGCACAACAAAAAAAAACATGTCTTAAGACTGGCAAAAGAAACACTAGAGATAAGAATGATTCCAAAATATGAATGAATCTAACTGCTTAGTTATTCCCATATATAAAACCTTGTATTGCGACTCTAAGTTCACAATGTTCCCACGTGACAGATCATACTACTCAATTGAACTCGGAAATAGCCAATTCACGTGAACTAGCCCATCTACAGGGAAGTTACTGCGGTCTTCTTGAACCATCTAAACCCTAATAGCCAATGAGAAATTATTCCGACCGGCCTATTTTTAAGAGTATTAGTAGTCAGTGACAGAACATGCGTAATCACATAGTTTAAATTTAACGCTTTAACAGACAGGTCAGTCCGGCCGAATCTAGCGAAATATATTCTGAAACATTTACTCTCATGAATAAGAATTACGCAAATTAGATAAACCTCTATTCATGGAGTTGCCCAAAATATAAATATACATGACAGCTCCCTCATAACGAATAGAAAGATGAATGCAATAAAGCTGTCATTTTCCATAATAATCAAATTTTACAAATGATAATAATAATACAACTACACATAAAGATGTATAACAGATGTACACATGTTTAAAATTAAAGCGACGTAACACTTCTAATAACATGCAAGTGCATCTGCGATTAATTTTTCTTTTCCTTTGATGTACCGAATATCGATGTTGTAATTGTGCAACATCAAACTATCTAAACAATATTCGATATTTATTTTTCATTTTTTTGATGAATGTAAGTGAATAGTCAATATTGAAATCAATAATCGGAGACGTAACATACACAATATGCACTTCATAGTGTTACCAAAAGGAAATTAAAGCCATACATACATGTATGGTGTAATAAATTAAATAGTGCTTACTTAGTTATTTAACACAATAGCACACTGCATGACCCACACCATTTGTATCTTTTCCAAATATTACTCCACCAACTTCTACGTCACGTACATCGACAGACATTTGAAAACACTGATTCAAATACTGAGATAAAATAACTGGGACACCTTCTTAATTATGGTCTTTAATTTATCGAACCCCTTCTGACATGTGTCAAACCAAAAATGTGACAGAAATTCGAAGAAGTCCTAAAATGTGACAGAAATTCAGCAAAAACTTACTTTTTGAAACATTGTCACATTTGTCTCACTCAATTAAATGAAGAACGTACGGATATTTTCTAAGTAACCTTTCTAAAGAATAGCTGTGAATATTAACGTCGTCGATGTACGCATCATAGCGATATATACCAAATGTTATCTTCATTGAGAGCAATGATGTAGAGGGATAATTGATGATATCAATATCATCACCCTGTATTGCTAAAAGTTATCTAATGTTTGCAAAGTCCGACATTCAGTTTGCTTTATCCGTACGTGCAGTCCGCCAGAACACTTTTAACAGGTCACACTTGGTGACATATTTTGCATTTTAATTTCAAAACCATTCATTCATGATTTTATAAATGAATCTGGATTAGTCACACTGTTCACCTTTCAGTATTTAATGAACATACGGAAAGAATAATTTGGTTTTGTAACACGGCGAACTTTAATTACATTTCCATTTTCATACATTCCTGCTTAAAAAAAATTCATCCTGTAAGGATTTGTTCCAGTTGGAACATGTGCTCATATTCACATATTAACTGTTTTAAGTTAACCTTTTTTGCCCTCAAGATTCTTTAATATTTAATAATGTTGGAGACTGGTTGAACAAAAGTCTCCCAATCTGGTTTTAGATCATTGTTTAAGTCGTCATTGTATGGGACTCGAACAACTAAATGTATTAAATGATTTGCAAAGATGTTGATATGGCACAGTTGTTTCGAATTCCTTTTCCCATTAGTGTCGATTAAATACTTTAAGTCATCTAACTTCTTTTTAACTGTATAGAGACCATACCTAATTATCTGAGGTATGACACGAGAGTTTCATAATTTTCAATAACATAATCAGACTGGTGTTTGTTTCACCCCACAAATGTATTGTTCCCAATATATGACATGGCCATGACCTTGAACTATGAGAAACAAGAGCATTTGGAACTGCTCTGTCTTTATTATGTTGCTTATCTTTTACACTTCTTAAAAACTATCATAAATAACGTGCATTATATTCAAGTCCGCAGGACTAGATAAGGATTTTATATCAGTATTACCAGACGTTGGTTTCTCATTGGTTGTACCAGATAGGAAATTGCAAGTACCCGATTCAGAGTGGCTTGGTTTCTTACTAACCATCTGCTGAGGTAAAAACGCATTGACAAATGAAATTGTGTGAACCAAGGCATATTCTTCAGCTGTTAGAGCATTGCTTTGTACTGTGACTATGGATGCAGTTCTTGAACTCTTTGACTAAAATGAGTTAAGTTTTTCAAAATCTTTACAAATCTGTTTAGATGCACACCACCTGTCAAATAGTTGGGAGCTTTCCCTTCTAATCTCAACACGGGAATGGCTGTTATCTTTTTTACAATTCCGATTACTCTGTCAATATGCCTCAGGTACCAAATCATTACTATTCAGGATACATTGCTTGAACAAACCATACTCAGTACTGCTTCTATTGACAATATTGCGTAAGCTTCAGGACTTTTTCCAATAAGTACAATTTGTATAAACAACGTACAGGCATATATTAGCCAGTATATATTATCTGCTATATCTTATAATTTGAGTATTATTAATCTAATTCTTTTTCTTTAAAGGGAGTACTAATATGACATTTGTTTGGGGGGGGGGGGGAGGGTGAGTGGCCGAGTGGTCTAAAGCGCTTTCCGTTATGGATCACTGCCATCTCATCTCGGCCATTGTGGGTATGTGAGAAAGCTTGCCAGTACCTTTTCGTGGGTCGGTGGTTCTTTCTGGGGTTTTCCGGGTTCTTCTTCCACCAATAATACTGGCCGCCATATATAGCCTATCTTGTGCTGACAAATGGCGTTAAACCATGAAATACAAAACAAAACAAAAAATATGTTTTGGAACATAAAGACTTGAGCTTAGGATAACGGAGTGCGTTTCGTTTGCCAGTGCCAATTCTTTTAATCTAATTTGAACTTCTCTTTCTTCCTTTCCTTATTTTGCATTTTTAATCTCATTTGCATCTTTCAATCTTCTTTTGTATCTTCCCTTTCCCTTTGTTCTTACATTGCATTTGTAACTTCATGGACATTTCTTCTTTTAAATATCACTCTTTTTAATGCATTTTCATTTTCACATTCATTTATATTTCTTCTTTTCCAATATGTCTCTCTCTTTCTCTCAATACCATTACGTGCAAGTTAAACTCAGATGAAAACCTACTAATACAACCCTAAGCCTCGTCTCCAAAATATTCTGTTCGACCAAATATTGAACCAAGAGTTTTATTTCTTGTTTTGACAAGAATGGCGTCGCCTCCCTAAGATCATTTTGTCTAACAAGTTGGAGTAAATTCATCGTATTTAAAGGACTTTAACCGTTTCTGGCTAGGATTCCAATTACAGTCATCAAATTTAAAGGACATTTTGAAATCTTGTTGGCTGTAAATGACTGCCGACAAAGAGGCTGGAGCTGTGTCGCTTAGACGCGAGATGATTGGTCAAGTACATTTGTGAATACCTCATTGTGGCTGATTAATTTTAACATAACAATTAAAATTGTCTTATTAATTTGTACCTTTCATATATTTTTGTAACTTAAATGTTTTACAGCTTCCACCCGATTTGTAACTCTAAATTGTTGGCGGCCTTTGATTTGCCGACTCCATAAATTTTCTCCTCTACTGCTATATCATTTCTGTATATTTTTTCCTGGTGATTTCGTAGCATCTCTCAGTTTCATAACCTCTTGGAAAATATTTCACTCTTCCTCAAATGTCGAGTATTTATTGACGGTTAACTCTTTCAGAATACTCATCTAACATTGTTCTGCTTCTTGAATCTGACCATTTCATTTTTCATCTGTGTTAAATGATTGTGTTTCTTATTCCTTACCAGTCTCGTATTTGCTTTACTCCTGTAAAAGTTGGCGCTGAGCTGTAATAGATGTCTAGAATGTGTCGCTTCTGAATGTCTTCTGTTATCTATGAGTCTACCTGATCACTCTTGAAATTTAAAAATATTTTTGAAGTTGGCACCTTTCTGTTCTAAATCTTTCTCTGATACATCTTCAAATATTTCTTTATGACCACTACAGCACTGAGGTTTTAAAAGAATATCTTTCCTTTTGTACTATTGTATGGAAGAGAATTTGTATTTATATTTCTAAATATAGCTCATTATTTGTGTCTATTAAATCTTCGATGTAGGTATTCACCCATTCTTGACAAAAGTTTAAATTGTATCCCTGGCAAATTGTCTAGCAATTTTAACGTAGCCTATCATATATTATGATGCTAATCTCTTGAATGTGCGTATTGTTTTCAAGTCTTCGTCTGTACAATTATCAGTTGGAAATGTATATGCAAAAATCATCTTCATCTAATATTGCATCATCCATATCGTATGTTTTGAATTCATCGCCTCTATGTTTTCCCGTCTTTGTCGTTGCAGTATCATCAATTGTTGAATATTAACACAGTCAAGGAAACGTTCAAATGATATATTCTATAACATTCTAAAGGAGTGGGACTACATGTCTTGGGGCGCCAAAAGGGCTGATAAAAATGCATGCAAATCATGAGCTGATTAACATTGCCACCCCGGGCACCATTAACCCCCGGTACACCACTGGAGATAACTGTTAAGAGACTGACAACAGATAAAGATAATTAGGTTTCAATGCAAAATAGCGATGAACAAGTATCATAGCCAGAAGAGATTTCCAAGCACTGGATATATGTAGCAATTAATCTCTGGATAATTATATAGTGTAATGTTTAAATGCTTATCTTGTTTGTCTCTGTTTTCTAGAGTTTGGAGAATTTAGTAATTTGCTCCTTTATCAACTGGTTTGTCATGGCTAGTTTGCCATCAATTTGTTCTCGATATGTTCTGATATTTTCTCAAGTTGTCATGTTGCAAAGTCTCACGTAATCCAATGTTTGCGAAAATGATCGACACTCAACTAGCCTTTCTCGAAGTGTCACGTGGAAAGCACGAAGCTTCCATTTCCTCTGTATATTAAAAATGGGTGTTTAAAAGTGCCGATTAAACAAAGTGGAGAAAGCAAAACTTTACTACGTATGATCCAAAAGTGAAGTACTCATTTCAATATTTTGTTATGGTAATATACTTTAAAGTTTTCCAACATTTACAACGTGAAAGAGTAGTCTTCTGCCTTTTAGATCTATCAATTTTATTTTTTCAGCTGTAATGGTGACAAGCAATTTATTCACAGTAACTAATTGAAATGGTTTGTATCTGGCATGTACAGAAAAAGGGGAAGGAAATAAAATGAAAAGTTATTTTCATAACAATGGAATGTATCCGATTACGGTATTTTAAAATGCATTTTCCTGATTATTGGGTATCAGAAAGCCAAAGTGAACTTATTAGTTTAAATGTTTGTTTGTATTGAATTGCAATGACTTAAAGACTTAAAGACTTAGCATACTAAATTGGTATGCAGATGGTGTGATTATTAGACAGGCTGTTTCAGACATTCAGTATTTCCGCACACTCTGTTACTATACACCTTTGGATTGTATAGGCCATCTGCACAATATATATGTGACTGCACCTAGATTCCTTTTATGGTAAGGAATGCATTATTTACCTTATGCTTAATTTTTCATAACTCATCCACTTCACCGTCCACACATCACGCATGTTATTTTCATTTTTGTTATATCTTCATAACACCTAGGATTCAACTGAAGTCTTTTTTTCTATCTCTTATGGTCATATTCTTAACAAATAATTGGCTTCAATTATTTATATTTATATTTATATGTGTTCTCACTATAGGTGATAATTGGGGCACATACAATATTCTGCTTAAAAATATCATACTTTTCAGAATAAATAATTTCGGATATGTTACTTTGTGTTAGGAAATGCAGAATGAAGTCATATGAGAAATAAAATTTGATCATACCGAAGACATCTCATTTCCCTTTTCAAAGTTGGGGTTGCATTTTAAAACTACAAGAAACTGAAATTAAAACAAAACACCTCACTTTGACTAACTTGTATTAAATAGTATTTTTATCGCTCTTGCAACATTCTGGATTGATAAGAGGTCTGTACATTTTTAATCTTTATTGTTACAGATATATACATTCATTATCACATAGTTGATAAATATATGAAATATTATTGAATTTAAATAATGAACTCAAAACATAATACTTCTTACCACTGATGTAGGCAATTGAACGTTTAATTGTGCACCTAATCTTTTATGCATATGTTTTCTCACTCGAGGTGATAATTGGGGCACATACAATATTTATGAAAGTGACAAGAACACACTGCGACCTCAAGATTGAAATAATTTAGATAGTATTAATAATATTTCTTATTTCGTTTGCATGCCAATCACTGTATATGTGTTATGTTCCAATGGTTCAGGGCAATTAACATATAAGAAGCTGTTTTGTACTTCTGAATATGCAATAGTCCACTCTGATTTTAGTGAACTTTACTTTTATTCTAGCAGAGAGTAACCTGTAGAAAAAGAAAACATTCTGAAGTAACGCGAGCACCTACTTACAACTGTGAATATCAGTATGAAAAATATACTATCTAGTAAGTAAATGGACTAGAAAAGACAAACAATACAAAGAAACAAAATAGATGAAACATAACAGTGTTCCAGCAGGTTTTGCTTACTAGCTCTTATGATGTGAAATTAGCTCACTTACAGAACACTATAGTTTATATAACAAAGTTCGTTCTTGTGTATTTTCATATTTTTGATTTATATTTGTACATTATTAAGCTACATTACGTACGAAACGAAATCGCTTTCCCTTACCATATCTATATGTAAAACCCCCAGAAATGTATCAAAAGTTAATTTTCACATTCTATATACCTTTTTTATATATCTTATTTTAATTTTCTATCGTATATCCACCATTATCTAAACAAGCAAAATCTACGTAACTCGTTTTGTCAACATTCCTGAAAGTTTTGGGTCAATGCGTGACTTCAGTAAAATTATGTATGACATGTTTTACGGGAAATGGGGTATATACATGCTTTAAAATTAAATAAGAAATAACTTGCTAAGCTTTTGCATTCCAAACACACGTGATACGTGATACCTGTGCTTCTGCAAAAAGTGTTTATCCAACATACATACATACATATATACAACGTGACAAATAATATTATATGCGTCTTTGTTTGTGAATATTTGTTCGTGTGTTCAAGTGTACGTACATAAATCCATCAATGCAAACTCAGAGAGACTATTTAATAAAAATATACACATATACATGTGTGTGATGACGTGTTTGGATTTATGTCATCACGTTGATTGTAATTTGACCCTCCTTTTTATTTCTTTAGCTTCACGCACGGCAGATTATTTCACAAAAAGCTACTCTGCTAACACGTTTTGTTTCCTTTCACATTATTAACATCACCCACTTACACACACATATATAAACACACACCGCCCTCTCGGGCAGTTCGTGGTACCGTGGAAAACGTGCCGCACTAGCTGATCACTATACGCGTAAGTCCAAATCCTCGAAGTATAATCAAACTCAGCTTGTTTGACCTCTGGGTAATTCAAATTGATTTCAAAGTAATGCTATTCTTTAAAGGGTGAAGCACAATAACAGTTAAGCATTACAAAATGTTGTATGTAGTACAGAAAAAACTTGTTCAAGTATATTTATTGTGTAAACGTTGAATTGAATTGGCATCTTTGTTGTATCTCAAAGACAGTCAGTGGAAACGATCGGTTTGGTTGCTGTTTTGCGGCACAAAAACACAAGTAGGTTATTTAGTTCCTCGGCAGTTGTAGTTAAATGCCTTGCCTACATACGCATCCCTATTGCCTACCCGGGCTGATCCAGCAGGTCTCTAAAATACACCGTAACCGGTACGACTAACTACAGAACCCCCGCATAACTAAAGGTTCTATCAGATATATTGAGCCAGGGTTTGAAATAATACTGTAGAAATAACACATTCAATGAGCGCTCCGCATTGCTACGACAATGGACGGGATAATTTACGATTTACAAATTTGAAGCCAAAAATATCTATTTGAACTTCGAATGGAAAATATACCGTATACACTGATATAACCAGCTGAAAGAAACATATACCTTTTTATTAGGTTTCATAATGTGCTGGGGAAGTCAAACTATGTTTTTTTGTTTTCCTGTTAAGTACCAATGTTAATGTAAATTGTTACGTGCTTAGGCTCGAATAAACAGTAACATAGAAAGAGTGAAAATAACAAACTTGTAAAACCTAATAAACAATTTATCGAGTACAAATATTTTTCAGAAAAGAAAAATAAACTTACGGTTTTAAGAATCAATTCCAAAATTAATCCAAAAATAATTCAAAATATTATCCACTAGAGAAATTGCAAAAGTCCTGGTAATAAAATGTCCAAATAATTCTAAGTTCGAATTCCAGCGAAGTATCCAATATGGAAGACGATGTCACTTTATGAAGTCAGTTCTTGATAATAAAATTTCTATGAGCACAATTCTTTTCCAGATAAATAACAAAACAATTCCTCTTGATCCAAACGAATTGACATAATTTCCAGTACAAGGTAATTTATAATAACTCAAAAAGACACAACTTAATATTCTAACAGCCCAAATTCTTCTACTGAATAGCTCGCTCCAAAACATAATTTATAGAACTGTTTTTACGTTAACAAGGAAGGGGTCACATGATCTTCTAGAAACTCTTAGAAATAATTTACGTTCAAAATCTCACGTACACACCTTATGACCCAACTAAAAATAGAAAGATTTTTATATAAAGGTTTATTTTGTCCTTGCAACCAACCAATCATTTTAAAAGCTTGTTTACAACTCTGAAACCAGGTCAGAAATGAGGTCAACACCTGGTGTTTACTCTGTAAAGTACAGGTCACCCCTCCCCCTTCAATGAACGTATCTTAAAACTTAAAATGCCAAATTTAAATCTAACAAACAAATAAAAATAAAAATAAATATAAATGACTTATATCAAATATACGTAACAAAATACACAAGTCTACCATAGGATTATGCGACAACATATATGGGTCTGTCCAGTTTACAGTTGGGTCAGACCTTAAAAACAACAACAACAACAGAACAGAAAAAAGAAGCAAACTTATACACTATATCAAGAACACTGTTAATGTTGCAATACTGAGTCAGCAATGAGATATATCATAATTCACGTCTGTTTTGTTTAATATAATCATAATGTTTGAGCATACATGTATACATCTACCCCAAAAGTAAATATACATGGTCGTGCATATATGTAATAAAACACGTTTAATGTCTCTATTCGGACAATTTATAACCATGAGATGCCCTTAAAAGTATAAGAAAGAAAAGAAAAAAAAAAACATCGCAACGTTACTCATATTTAATTGCAGAATTTTAATTGAGCAGATGTTCGGTATGGATAAGTTACCATTGCGTATCAACATTATGAAGATATATTTGAACTCAAACTCTAACTGTTAAGAAATATTTTGCGTGGCACACATTTTCAGTACATTTGCCATTTATTGGCGCATATTTCTTAGTTGTTCCAGTAGTCACTTGGCATCAAAAATGTTATTTTTGAAAACATTACTTGATTCATATGAGATCAACTGTTAATAAGATGCATGTTTTATTTTTGTATGGCTATTTACGTGACACCTGTACCTTTAGAATATTGGTAATCAGCAAAATTCTTCACACGACACGTAAAACACAATTGAGTTCTAAACTTGTAAAATCAGCTGTTTCATGAAAAATGTATTTAAATAACACTAAAATGATTTACAAGTATGCGTTTGTGTTGAGAGAGCTTCGTAGCTACGGGTCTCGCTTTCTACCAGATATTTAAAACTCTCTAGATTGCCTACCCTGTGCTTTGCGAATATTTGAATTGGAACATGTCATTTAAGAGGATTAAATAAATGTGCTAAAATAAATGAAACATAATTCAAAGCTGTTAACCCACACAGAGTTATCTGTAATAATAATAATAATAATAATAATAATAATAATAATAATAATAATAATAATAATAATAATGAGGACTTTATATAGCGCCTAATCTTTAGAAGCTCTAAGCGCGTTACAACATCTATAATGATATGACTGCCAAAAATAAAACCAACAAACGTACACTATGAAATTAGAAAACATAAAAACATGCTGAATATATTTAACACAGGAAACATTATTAGGTCTTTCAGTTTTTGCAGAAAAATAAGGTGAGTTTTAGGATCACTACTGAAAGAATTACTGTGTCTTTGTTCTTTGTGTCTAATTTCGATGAGCAATTTATTCAACGTTGATGTTCCATTGAATGCAAAAGAACGTTGTACACATAACTTCGTTTTCATTGTGGATATAATGAGTATTCGATTGTCAGAAGAGGAGCGTAAGTATCTTGGTGGCGTATACACATAGGTGAGGCAAGATAGGTATGTTGGACTGGAGTACGTCAGTGAAACGTAGCACAGAGAACACATATTTTGTTTGATTTTGAATCGAATGGATAACCAGTGTATGGAACAGATCAGCGGGGAGGTGTGCTCTGATCATGGTACTCTAAGGAAGATCCGAAGAGCTGCGGTCTGAACATTTGAAGTTTCTGGATTAGATATTGAGAAGAAACAGATATAACTGAGTTACAGTAGTCTAGTCTTGAAAATACCAATGAACACACACGTGTTTTAGTGATATCAACTGAAAGATATTTGTGAATGCAGCTGATGCGTCTCAGTTCAAGATATACAGCCTTGCATATGTACATGACATACTGGTGCAATGTAATATTACATTCCAGAGTAATACCTAGGTTTTGTACTGATGTGTGAATTTAATATTGTTATTGTTGATATTTATTGTTTAAGGTAAAGAATGTGAATGAGAACGTTTTTTTCGTGTGATCAGAATGGCCTCAGTTTTATCACCATTCATCTGCAGCTTGTTACATGTCATCCATGAATTTACATCTTAAATGCACCTCTCTCCTGCTTGGAAGGTAGCATTAGCTTCAGTTGAGTGACTATACCTGTATATTTGGGTGCCATCAGCGTACAATTGGTGAGACACTGGATGATAATCTACCACACCTGAGAGCGGATGATTGTATAACGTGAAGAAAACAGATCCAAAAACAGACCCCTGTGCAACACTAAAAAATAGATCAACTGTTCTGGAGTGTATTCCAATTGCAGATACATTTTGTGTCCTGCTGACTAAGTAGGACTTGAGCCGCAGTAAGGTTGTATTGTGAATGCTAAATATATGCTGGAGATGGTGAAATAATATGCCATGGTCTATTGTGTCAAATATTGTCGATAAAGCAGGGAGGGTGAATACTGTATTCTTTCCGCTATTGAAAGCAGAGCGAATGTCATTACCTACTTTCATAAGAGTAGTTTCAGTACTGTGACAAGGGCGATATGCATACTGTACATTGCTATAAAGACTTTTTGAATTCAAATGAGATACAAGTAGGGTTAGAACAACGTTTTTCCAAGATTTTTTTTAAATATTTAATGGAGATTAGAAACTGGGCGGTAGTTTTTTTTTTAAATCGTTATGGTTGAGTTTTGGTTCAATCAGCAGAGGCTTTCCAGTGGCAGTTTTGAAAAATGATTTGAATTCCCCGGATGAGAGAGAGAGAGGTATTAATACCATCAGTAAGTGATGGCAATATTGGATCTAAGCACTAAAGTGGGTACCAAGGCAGAACCGTGATGAATGAGCTTAGTTGTCCTACCCAAAATATCCATACAGATCAAATGATCAGCCAAACAGCGCATTCTGTCTTCAATATGGTATCCACACATTTGTCATGCCGATCTTCAAATGCAATTTTTTACTGCACCTGGGAACTCTAAAAATATACTGCAACCAGACGATAAAATCATGTTTTCAGACTCTTTTGGGATATCAAATAATATTAGTCACAACTCTTGGGTTTATTGAAAAGTTTTCCGTCTTTAGCAGCATCAGCTGTGTATCACATTGAATGATGTTGATGTGAGAGGCAGTGCGTATTCAATTTGTTATTAATTTACTTGGTCTTGGTTCAATTTGGTTGCTGTAAATAGTCACGTGATATTGACTGGAAATCTTTCTATTCTCAGGTTTACAGTTATTTCTGCCCTGTGATGCCTGCATCAATTCATTAATACTGTCACAGAATTAGGCGAAAATTGAACTAATTTTTGTTCTACTTGAATTGCAAACGAAACTCACCATTTTCTTGATTTCGTCGTACACGCATTACCTGGGGTGATTAAGTGGCGTGTAACGATTTGCATGTGCCAATTTGTAATTTACATGAAATCCGAAATACTCGTTGTACGTGGTGCACGTCAAGCTCGATGTGATTTATGTTCACCTATTGAGAGTATATAAGGCGATGGATTTCTCATTATTATTTACGGGAACTAAAATATCTAATCAAAGGATAGATAACCTCGTCTTGCAAATCTCCAGCCAAAGGGCTGATTCCGGAGATCTAATAACATCGTTGATTCCGTAGATCTGATAACATCTGACAATCATTGATTCCGTCTGATTCAGTCTGATTCCAGCTGATTCCGTCGTTGATACCGTAGAAGTTCATCACTGATAGCGCATCTAATAACATCGTTGATACCGTCTCTGATACCGTAGCTGCTAACATAGTTGTTACATTGTTTCTGGTACCGTAGCTGCTAATAACATCGTTGATACCGTAGCTGCTAATAGCATCGTTGATACCGTAGCTGCTAATAACATCGTTGATACCGTAGCTGTTAACACATCTGATACCATCTTTTGATAAACGTCTTTGATATCGTTTGATTTGTTGTGGGACATCTATTGTTTGTTCTGGAACATCTCTGTATAAATATCTGAATGTGCTTGTGCCGTTAATTTGTGCAAACGGAATTGAAGTATCTGTCTGTGTGTCGAACTGTCTGTTCGTCAATATCTGTGTAACGTGTAAATATCCGGAAAGCTAGAAGTCCGAGTGTCGGAGCTGTCTTAGAGTTGTAAAACGTCCGGGTAGACATCTAGGGGAGTGAGGAACCGTTGGTTCGGGTAGATGTTGTATGCTGTCTGAACGTATAACTGTGGTGGATCCGTGTAGGGAAACGTCCGATAATAGTATTGGTCAACCCTCGGTTCTCGGGGAAACTGGGAGACGATTCAACTGTTGCTGAATCGTGCGGTTATACAGGGGAGACACATAGGTGTATTGAAATTGTAATATAATTTAATACATTGTTGTATTTGCATGCTTATGTCAGATCGCAATAATATTTCAAGTGATCACATAGATATCAATAAAAAGCTAGCAACTTGATTGAATACAAGTATATGATCGTGCTAGTTATCGCAATCCATCGTGCGATAGATAGTTTGTCGTTTGTGTTTATTTTTTCCGTAAATCATACTTGCATTTATTTAACTTTCGTAAAGGATCCTTGGATCTGTGTATAATCCAAGTGATCCCTTTACATCTGAGATTCCTTTTGTATTGTTATTTAATTTATTCATGTATTGTGAATGGTTGTGAGTGTAATTGTGGGTTGAGTGCATGAGTTATTGTGTTGTTACATCTGTATTTTTTCATTTATAATTTATTACATAAATTTATATTTTCTTTCACAAATTGTGTTTGTATTGTTTATTTAATCCACCCTCCTCTCGGTAACAATTCTGTTACAATGGTGTCAGAAGTGGGATCGTTGGATTAAGTGAACTGTCAATCATTTTTGTGAAGGTAAACATTGAATGTTTATATTTGAGCGTGACCTTCTGTTAAGATAATACTCTAGTTGGAGTTTATTTTTGTTTAGTTTACCTAGGTCCGTGTGTCCAGTATAAACGTGTTTAAATTATTGGTTTGGTTATATATCTATATTCATATTACAATTGTCATGTCATCCCTTAAGGACTTGGTTGCCTTAGGCAAAGAATTTGGATATGAAGGCGAAAGCTTAAGAAAATTTATTCAAGAAGAACAAGCCCGGGAAAGGGAAGAAAGGGTAAGAGAAAGGGAATTACATAGGGAATTAGAAAAGGAAAAGGGGGAGGCCGAAGAAAGGAAACGGGCATTAGAAATGGAATCTGATGAAAGGAAATGGGCCTTTGAGAGGGAAAAGATAGAATTTGAGAAGGATAAAATAGAATTAGAGAAGCAGGCCCAAAGGGAAAAGATAGAATTAGAGAAGCAGGCCGAAAAAGACAGGATAGAATGGGAAAGGGAAGCGGAGCAAAGGCGAATAGAGTTAGAAAAACTAGCAAAACTAGAAATGTTCGAGTTAGAAGAATCAGCAAAACAACGGGATCATGAGCGTAAGGTAGAATTAGCGACATCTGGAAGAGAACACGATTCTGCCTTTAGCAAATTAAGGGGCCCAAAATTACCTCCCTTTGACGATGAAAAAGATAACATGGATAGTTATCTTCATCGATTTGAGCGGTATGCCGAAAACCAGAAGTGGAGTCAAAATGACTGGGCGCTGCATCTGAGTGCTTTATTAAAAGGTAAAGCACTGGATGTATACTCGCGACTTCCTAGGGACGATGTGTTTAAGTACGACGTCCTAAAGGAAGCACTTCTCAAAAGGTACGAGTTCACTGAACAAGGTTTTCGTAAAAAGTTCAGGTATAGCAAGCCCGATAAGGGAGAAACCTTTGGTCAGTTCACCGTCAGAATTGCGAACTATTTTGAGCGGTGGATTGAATGCGGCAAAGCGGTGAAGACGTTTGAAGGGTTGACTGATTTCTTGCTCAGAGATCAATTATTTAATACAGTTGGGCGAGAGTTAGATCAATTTCTGAAGGAGAAAGTCTTCACAAACGTAAAAGATATGGCTAAGCAAGCCGATTTATTTGCCGAAGCTCATGGGGGAACCCAGAACGTGGTTTTGAAAGATTTTAAGTCTGGAAACCAGTCTGTAAGACCTATGCCTAGGGAGCCTGTAAAATCAGCTGAGGTAAAAAGGTCAGTTGGGAATCCAGTTTTTCAGCGTGTGCGGTGTTTCTTGTGTAATGCATTGGGTCATGTTCAAAAAGACTGTCCTAAAAGAAAGGCACTTATACATAAGGTAGCAGTGGCTATACAAAGTAAAGGTATAACTGATAACATCGTACAGGTAGAACCTTGTATTCATTCGCTTGGCACGTGTTTGTTTCCTGAAGCGCGTGTACCAACCGCGAGAGGGTTTGTCAACGGTCGAGAAGTCGTGGTATTGCGTGACACTGGTTGTACGGGCGTAGTGATCAAACGTAGTCTCGTGCAGGATAACCAAATGCTCGGGTGGGAATCCCCATGTATGTTACTTGATCAGACGATGGGTCGCATTCCCGTAGCAAGGATCACAGTAAAAACACCTTTCTTAACGGGAACTGTTGATGCCCTTTGTATGGACAATCCTATTTACGATCTGACGATCGGTAATGTTGAAGGTTCCCGTCTTCCAACCATGGCCGATTTTAAAATACCTTTGGCCCAGGCAGTCGAAACGCGAGCGCAAACACGGCGAGAGAAAACAGCGTTTCGTAAATTAATAGTCCCTGAATCGATCTCAGGAATTTCGCGTGATGATTTCAAACAAGAGCAAGAACGTGATGAATCCATCAGAACAATTGTTGAGAAAATCACGTCCGGCGCGATTAAACATTGCAAGCGTGGGGGTAGCTCGAGATTCGTTCGCAAGAACGGATTAATTCATAGAGAGTTTAGCGCTCGGGAGGGTAAGAAGTATTGGCAAGTGGTCGTACCCCAGAGATATAGATCTCAAGTACTTAGGGTGGCGCATGAGTCAAGCATGGCAGGACACCTAGGTAAGGCTAAGACCACTAGCAGGGTAGTCGCTGAATTCTACTGGCCAGGTGTTAATGGCGATGTCACACGGTTCTGTAGGTCGTGCGACGTATGTCAGAAAACCGTCTGTAAGGGAAGGGTCACAAGGGTGCCCTTGGGACAGATGCCATTAATAGATACACCGTTTAAAAGAGTGGCAGTAGATATTGTAGGACCAATACACCCGGTTACCGAAAGAAAGAATCGGTACATACTTACTCTGGTTGACTACGCAACCAGATACCCTGAAGCCGTAGCGTTACCAACTATTGAAACGGAAAGGGTAGCTGAAGCATTAGTTGATATCTTCAGTAGGGTAGGGGTGCCAGAAGAAATCCTCACTGATTGTGGTGCCCAATTCACCTCTGACCTCATGGGTGAAATAAGTAGGCTGTTATCCATCAAACAGCTGAACACTACCCCATACCATCCGATGTGCAATGGACTGGTAGAGAAGTTTAATGGTACCCTGAAAAGCATGCTGAGAAAGATGTGCGCGGAACGTCCGCAAGACTGGGACCGTTATTTAAACGCTGTTCTGTTCGCGTACCGTGAAGTACCGCAGGAAAGTTTAGGGTTTTCACCCTTCGAACTGTTGTACGGTAGGACAGTTCGAGGCCCGATGCGGATACTACGCGAACTATGGACTGGTGATGTCGCGAACGAGGAAATAAAAACGACTTACCAGTACGTGTTAGATCTAAGAAATAAACTTGAGAGTACATGCCAGATGGCACGTGACGAATTGACTAAATCCGGGCGCAGATATGCCAAGTATTACAACCGCAGAGCGCGTAATAGGAAATTTCTTGTGGGAGATCAGGTGCTATTGCTTCTTCCAACGAGTTCGAATAAGTTATTAGTCCAGTGGAAAGGTCCATATGAAGTTAAAGAAGTAAAAGGTGACATGGACTATAAAATTGACATGGACGGTAATGTAAAAACATTCCATGCGAACATGCTCAAGTTATACATCAAGAGACAGAGCGACAATTTCAATAAGGGGAGTTGAAAATATAGGCGCAGACTACTTGAGTAGGGCATGATGGGAAATTTGTATGAATTTGCCCAGTAATAAAATCCAGTTTGTAGTATAACCAGTGTAAATGTTGTAAGATATCATCAATAGTTATTTTTCTTCTATTCTGTGTTAGTTTTAAAAATGTGTACATTTTTATTCTTAGGGGGGAGGTATTGTCACAGAATTAGGCGAAAATTGAACTAATTTTTGTTCTACTTGAATTGCAAACGAAACTCACCATTTTCTTGATTTCGTCGTACACGCATTACCTGGGGTGATTAAGTGGCGTGTAACGATTTGCATGTGCCAATTTGTAATTTACATGAAATCCGAAATACTCGTTGTACGTGGTGCACGTCAAGCTCGATGTGATTTATGTTCACCTATTGAGAGTATATAAGGCGATGGATTTCTCATTATTATTTACGGGAACTAAAATATCTAATCAAAGGATAGATAACCTCGTCTTGCAAATCTCCAGCCAAAGGGCTGATTCCGGAGATCTAATAACATCGTTGATTCCGTAGATCTGATAACATCTGACAATCATTGATTCCGTCTGATTCAGTCTGATTCCAGCTGATTCCGTCGTTGATACCGTAGAAGTTCATCACTGATAGCGCATCTAATAACATCGTTGATACCGTCTCTGATACCGTAGCTGCTAACATAGTTGTTACATTGTTTCTGGTACCGTAGCTGCTAATAACATCGTTGATACCGTAGCTGCTAATAGCATCGTTGATACCGTAGCTGCTAATAACATCGTTGATACCGTAGCTGTTAACACATCTGATACCATCTTTTGATAAACGTCTTTGATATCGTTTGATTTGTTGTGGGACATCTATTGTTTGTTCTGGAACATCTCTGTATAAATATCTGAATGTGCTTGTGCCGTTAATTTGTGCAAACGGAATTGAAGTATCTGTCTGTGTGTCGAACTGTCTGTTCGTCAATATCTGTGTAACGTGTAAATATCCGGAAAGCTAGAAGTCCGAGTGTCGGAGCTGTCTTAGAGTTGTAAAACGTCCGGGTAGACATCTAGGGGAGTGAGGAACCGTTGGTTCGGGTAGATGTTGTATGCTGTCTGAACGTATAACTGTGGTGGATCCGTGTAGGGAAACGTCCGATAATAGTATTGGTCAACCCTCGGTTCTCGGGGAAACTGGGAGACGATTCAACTGTTGCTGAATCGTGCGGTTATACAGGGGAGACACATAGGTGTATTGAAATTGTAATATAATTTAATACATTGTTGTATTTGCATGCTTATGTCAGATCGCAATAATATTTCAAGTGATCACATAGATATCAATAAAAAGCTAGCAACTTGATTGAATACAAGTATATGATCGTGCTAGTTATCGCAATCCATCGTGCGATAGATAGTTTGTCGTTTGTGTTTATTTTTTCCGTAAATCATACTTGCATTTATTTAACTTTCGTAAAGGATCCTTGGATCTGTGTATAATCCAAGTGATCCCTTTACATCTGAGATTCCTTTTGTATTGTTATTTAATTTATTCATGTATTGTGAATGGTTGTGAGTGTAATTGTGGGTTGAGTGCATGAGTTATTGTGTTGTTACATCTGTATTTTTTCATTTATAATTTATTACATAAATTTATATTTTCTTTCACAAATTGTGTTTGTATTGTTTATTTAATCCACCCTCCTCTCGGTAACAATTCTGTTACAAATACCTCATATCACTAAGAGCAACAACCACGTAATGTCAGATGGAATTTATGAAGAGCAGACAAGACCTTAAACGCCAAAATATCAAGCCTTTGATGCATTCACTTGTTTTATCATATAAATCATATAACATGCTTTAGGAACAAATATAGATTTATAAATTATGGCATTTATTATTGTGCTTTATATCAGCGGTTACGTAAGGTCAAGTCCATCTTCAGTAAGAGAATTATCACAAAGTAGTGGGATATACTCTATTTCGATGTACTGCAAGAAAAAACATATAGACCTAATACTATTTTCTACCTTAACAGTTTTCAGCATTCGTTATGTTCTCTAATTTCATGGTGTCGTTTTATTTTTTATGTCATATCATTATATATGTTGCAAAGCGCTTAGAGCTTCTAAAGATTGGACGCTATACGATGTCCTCATTATATGTTATTATTATTATTATTATTATTATTATTATTATTATTATTATTATTATTATTATTATTATTATTGAACTACGTATAAAGCATGAATGATGAATGCTAGATACGTAGAACATATCTACTATATTAAAAATCATAGTGGCCCCCGTTAACTCTTGTCCTGTGCGTTTTTTTTCGGGTTGGTCATCTTAGCTCGCCAGGTGTAGTTGATCCACAATAATGATAAAGTATGGCGCGCCCTATGGTTCAAAATTGATGAGATGGGGTGATCTTAGTGGGCCCTCGATTCATCGCAGTGTGGGCTTGACAAGGGAATTGGAAAGATAGTACGATGAATTGAAGTTATCATCGAGAGAGCTGGAATAATTATAAAACAAGCTCGAACTGATTCTACGACATCGTCAGATCACCGTACGATATATGCAGCCCACCCTACAGGTACATCGGACCATTCAAGTGGCGTAGTAGTTAGAGCGTCTGCCTCGGATGTGGCAGAATGGGTTCGAACCCTAGTCGAGTCATACCAAAGAGGTTAGTGTTAGGACTGGTCGGCCTGTTGTCAGGATAATATGACTGAGTGGGATATCATGTCACATGTATTCGGCATGATACTCCAGTGCTGGACATCACTATAAACCAGGGGTGGCGAACCCTTATTAGATCGTGTGTCAATATTTTCAATTTCAAAATATAATTATTGCTGCGTGCCAAAGAGGCCTACCAGCGACGTAGCTATTCTGGCGGGGGTGTGGGGCAAAGCCCCATCCAAAACTAAATGTGCTGACTTTATGCCGAAACGTTGGGTGATTTTTGAATGGTATTACATATATAATGCCATAGTAAAATTACCATACATAAATATAAGTATACTCTGCGGCTTTTCTTCAACCGGTACTACATACACCAGTAGCTGTTAAAAATATTTCATTATGACAAAATAAAGCTTCAAATAATAATTACAATAAAAGATAAAAGCGTTTATTGTTATTTCGTGACTTAAGCCTAGCTTACGATATTGGAATCATAGACAAGTCAATCAATGTGACTTTTGCTGCTGTGTGGTAGACGATAACAGTTTGATATCTGGAGTATATTTTGTACTCATCAAAGATACACAAGCTGCACTCAAATCATCAGTCAAGCAATGTCTGGTATTCGATTATGTAATTCATTGTTGAAAATAACGATTCACATGAGTAAGTAGACGAGAAAATTGACAAAATCGCCCTTGCTACTTTTATCAGCGAGTTGAAAGTTCCAGGCAGGTCATTCCAGACTTTGAGAACCTCATTTTCGGCCGATATCTGAGATTCTAATGATCCATTTAACCGCGCACATTCAATTATTTCTATAGCTAGTTGCACTCGCAAGTCAACAAACTTTTGTTTCCAAATTGCACTGGACTGTAACTCAACAAGTTGCACTTCAAAATCGCGTAATTCCATCTAAGAAAACATGGCCAGATCTAGATTTTCAAAATCGATTGTATCTGGATATTTTATAAATTTTGCAGTGTCTTCGAATTTTTTGAACTGCTCAAAACGCGACGAAAATTGTTCAAGAGTTGCATCAATTATCTTGAAAATCAGCCTCATCTGAAAATCTTTGACAACAGTTTCTTGAATGTCTTGAATTTCTAGATCAGCATAAAAATTTTCAAGTTTCTTAACGTAGTGAAACTCTTATTTCTCTAGATCACGTTTGTAAATCTTCAGCTTTTTTTAAAATGCTTTCACAATTTCAAATGCCTCATCAACAGTTTTTACGCACCCTTGCAACTTAGTATTAAGTTCATTTAGATGTAAGGAAAAATCTGTAAAGAACATTAATCTGCTGAGCCAGTCAACATCAGTTAATTCTGAGCATTTCCGTTTGCTATCATCCATAAACATTCGAATTTCATCAAGGCATTCTACAAAACGTTCCAAAACCCGACCTCTACTAAGCCAACGTACATTATTATACATTATTAAAATAGAGTAAGCTGATTGAACTTCATTTAACAGCTGTGCAAATTTTCTGTTATTTAAAGCACAATGACTTCAAGTTCCTTTAAGCCGGATTTTGCATATAGGGCTTCCTGGTGAACAATGCAGTGAAAGGTTAACAGTGGGTGCCTAACATGTCTTGTAAAAAATGTAACAAAACCTGTGTCTTTTCCAGTCATGCTTGGAGCTCCATCAGTTGTTACAGAAACTATTTTGGTTATATCTACACCTGCATTTCTAAGTTCAGTCACAACAGTTTCACTTAAATCTGCACCTGTTGTTGTTGTCGATAAAGGTGATAATGTTATTGTTTCTTCGTGCATTTCGTTATCTTTGTAATATCTAGTAACGATGGCCATCCTGGCGGACGATGTCACATCAATTCTTTCATCAAGGCAAATAGAGTAGGCGTGACATGAATTAATATCCTTTTTTACTTGTTCTTCAAGTATTCAATTGAATAACTCTCTCTTTGACCGTATTTCGACTAATTGGCAAATCCTTTATTCTCTGAATAATTTTGTCTTAATTTTGAAAGTCTTCAAACAAATAAGCTGCACATTCTAACCACGATTCCTTTATATAATCACCATCGCTGAAAGGCTTGCCATGCCTAGCTATGATTTTTGAAACTTCAAAACTCGCATCCAGTAAAATAGATGTACTGTTAACAAACTTGGCAAAAGAACTGGTTTGTAAGTTTAGTTTTTTTTATCTCACGCAATATATGTTCTTTTTGTTCATCTTCGCTTTTGCCAAGAAGCCAGCTGTCAATGCACTCATACTGACGTTTAACTGAAGACGTTCGACAAACAACACTTTCCGAACACATGACACAAAAGGCCCTATTCCGTTTGTTGATCATTCCATATCGTTGAGTCCACCATTCTTGGAAATCTCTGCCACGTCCTTTTTCGGCAAGCTCATTCTTCTTTGGCTTTGAGAACGACATTTTAGGCTGATATTTAAAAGATTATTTGTAATAATTTTCAAAATCAACAACATGGACATACAACACAATTAATTTTACTATATGTTATCTACATATATTTCTCAGCACTGACCTTTAAACTGTGTGACAATCAATACAAATCATATGTTAATCTAAAATACATCCAGAGATCACTTCACGGTGAAGTTCTTGTCAGGGGTTCACCGGCACTTTCTTGAGCGGCTGCAATGTAAACAGAACAGCATGTACACAGAACACATATTTCACTTCCGGATCATCAACAATGCCTTATTACTCCATGTGCACTGCCGCCAGATTACACACTGACAACCACTCTCTCAGCTCATATTCTCAATAATAAACAATTACCTTTTAATTCCTACCAAATATGCATCAATATAACTCTATCACCACCAAAATGAGAGAGGAAAAAATGTTCTAAACATAGACTAGAACTACATTCCTGGAAATAATAATTGTGATGTGATTC
This sequence comes from Unio pictorum, assembly GCA_030141615.1. NCBI lineage: Eukaryota > Metazoa > Mollusca > Bivalvia > Unionida > Unionidae > Unio > Unio pictorum. Next base: position 7,023,952 of record JARLTB010000161.1, on the reverse strand, counting down.
CACATGGTAGACTAGAGCTAGCGAGATCTCGTTCAAAATACGAATGTATCTTGTTTAAAATTTATTGTGCACCCGCACCCCGTAGCGAAAACAGCAAGTAAGTCAGTAAATTATATGTAAAAAAATAAGATATTAAGATAGGGAAGGTCGATAGGACTTCTTCCATATCAGTTAAATCTTTCTAAAATATGTTTACAGTAACAATTATACTAATCTGAGATTTCAGTGATTTAGCAAGATGAATAAATTGTTTCATATCAGCATAATGACGTGCCACGCACAATCATCTCACGTGCCACTTTGGGCACGCATGCCATAGGTTCGCCACCCCTGCTATAAACTGACACACTGCAAACATTTTAGTGATCTGACTAAAAAAAATGTTAACGCTATGTTAAAACTCCAACTAACAAATAATAATAATGAGGACTTTGTATAGTGCCTAATATTTAGAAGCTCCAAGCGCTTTACAACATCTATAATGATATGACTACTCTACAGAAAAACAAATAACAAAATCCATGAAATTGGAAAACATAAAAAAAATGCTGAAAACATATCAGATACAAAACATTACTAGGTCTCTAAGTTTGTTCCTGCAGTCGAAAAATATGAGTTTTAAGAGCACTCTTAAAAGGGACCACTGTGTCTTTGTGTCGAATTTCAATGGGCAATTTGTTGCACATCGCCGGGCCCTAGTATGCAAAAGAACGTTGTCCATATGATTTCGTATTCATAGTGGGAACAATGAGTATACGATTGTCAGAAGAAGAACGTAAGTATCTAGCTGGTGTATACAAATGGATGAGGCTGGATAGGTATGTTGGACTGGAGTCTGTCAGTGAAACACAGCACAGAAAACAAATTTTGTGTTTGATTCTGTATCTAATTGATAGCCAGTGTAGGGTACAGAGCAGACACAAACCGACACCCACGCAAAGCGTTACATCAATTCCTCCTAGGATCGCCCGAACGTTACACAGGAATTACTTCAGCTCAATATACCATCTCATTAAACTCACCCCACGATTACTAGAGTTCACCATATGATTAATTCGCCCTGTTAAACCCATTATCCCTTTTCCTGTTCACCTTAAGGTTATTCCGGGTAACCGTAAGATTGCCTCAGATCATCCGTTTTGAATGATGTGTCAACGCATAATAAGGACACTTGACTGGAGACTGTTAGGTATTGTTGTGCAGTGTAATAGAGGTTATTGAAAGAAGAAGCACGAGTTATATGAAATAGAGGCTATTGAAAGAAAAAGCACGAGTTATATGCAATAGAGGCTATTGAAAGAAAAAGCACGAGTTATATGCAATATGAATGCTATGGTGATGGAAAATTAAAAGGAGAAAAACTGAATTATAGTGATTAACTGTTTACGGTTAGATATTTATTGAAGTGTAAATTTTCCGTAATCCCTCACAAATGTCCTTCTTTCCTTTTTTATTATGCTAGTGATAAGGGACATATTTACACTTTGATAAATACAATAACTAAAATAGTATATTGCTATAGAGAAATTAAAATCAATTCAAGCTTCGATGAATGACATTTTATGAATCCCAAACAAGCAAACTGTTTTTACGTTTATGCATGCATGTCTTGCTCATATTAAAAAAAAATATGATGTGAATTTAATTCTTGATATAAGTAATGGTCACCTTTTATTAATCTTATCTTGTGATACCAAATGACCTGATAATATTAGTATGATTATTTGGATTGCATTTAAATACTGTAATGCTGCGCGAGGCGTAACATTAGTAACAGGCTAACTCTGACTAACGTTATTCATACTTTCACTTTTAGTATATGATTGCATGTCTATGATATTTGCTCAAAGGGAAATTAGATAAGACTCTAAAGCAAATAATACGAAACCTCCAAGACCTACTACACACATTCATTGCTTTAATACGTTTCTCTATAGTCATAGCAGCATGGGATACGAAAACTATTGCATAACTAATATGGATATTATGTATAATATATTGCATTATTTAAATAATCATGTATATAAATATATAAAAGATCTTTCACATAAATGAGACAGATACCATTTAATCACCGTCAACGCTACGCTGAAAGATATCATACAAATCACTACCAAAACTTCCGAGTTGTATATGCTTTTTTCTGCCTTTTATGGGCGTTCTCTGGAACTCGTTTTTTTGTGTGATATAAAGCATGTTTCTAATTTATCTATTTGTAAAAAGCGTTTTTCTTCTAATTTAGCTAACGAATCACCACCATTTTATGATATCGGCACAATTTGTACATGTAGGCAACTCACCAAAACACGGTCTTAAAAATTGAACATAGATAATTCTTTGATTTGTACATATGATGTATAACAGGATGATGAACCTTAACTTGTATTCTTTAAATCTCGATTGCTTAAAACAAAATGATACAAAATCGTTATATATATATATATATATATATATATATATATATATATATATATATATATATATATATATATATATATATATATATATATATATATATATATATATATATATATATATATATATTTATATATATATATATATATATATATATATATATATATATATATATATATATATATATATATAGTTCCGTATGTAATGTTATATCTTTTGGAAAAGGTGGCCTAAAAACTAAGTCATAAAGCAAAATAAAACTAAATCAAATGTCTAACTAACCAGCAATGTGTCCAAGAAAAAAATATGCTATTTTCCTAATGTTAACCTAAATGGACAAACGTGACCAGGGAACTATAGGTTCTTCATCTCTACTTCTATTTAATTATCTCTATTTGCTCATTTGTAATTAAAACACTTATATAAAAAGAGCATAATTTTCATTCTTAACAAAGTTATGTATGTATGTATGTATGTATGTATGTATGTATGTATGTATGTATGTATGTATGTATGTATGTATGTATGTATGTATGTATGTATGTATCTATCTATGTATGTATGTATCTATCTATGTATGTATGTATCTATCTATCGATGGATGGATGGATGGATGGATGGATGGATGGATGGATGGATGGATAGATAGATAGATAGATAGATAGATAGATAGATAGATAGATAGATAGATAGATAGATAGATAGATAGATAGATAGATAGATAGATAGACAAAGGTTAATGTACTCAGCGACTGTATCTAGTTGCAATTTAGTGTTCCGGGATTATTAGCATGTTTCTTTACATGCAAATATTTTATGGCAATTAATTACAAGAATTTGAAAGAAGAATGCATCTTTATTATTGTATTCATGTTCTGATGTATCAAATTTGCCCATAACATTATTAGTCTTATATGAGGACTCTTATATGAGAACCCTTATAAGAGGACCCTTATATGGCTTTCATCATTCTGATGTAACATCGACAACAGTTGTTATGTGAGTTTATTTGCCGTTTCAGTTTGCATCGAAAATCATTGATTTTATGTTAGTGATAGCACCTGATGTTGTATCTGTGACGAAATGTTCAACACCATATTTCCATCACAGAGTGGGGAAAAGCGCGATGAAAATGTGTTCAAACTCACAATAACATGAATACAATCAAAATTTCTGGAAAGGCGTTGATAGGAGAAAACAACATATGTGTTAAAATCTATGTTAAAATGACGCTTTTTTAAAAACTAAAATAAGTTGATGTGCGTTTCTTTAGAATATTCGGAAAATCATTAAAATACGGCAGAAATACGTCAAAACATGTCTTAGGTTTTATTTCATACTTTTCTTGTTGTAATACTAAGATTGTTTTGATAACAAAGTATAATTAAATATAATAATTTCTATGGATAGCTATTTGCTTGTATTTTCTATGCAAAATATGTAATTTATTAACCTTGCGTCAATTATCCTGAATAGCAATCTAGAATTGCTTTACCTAGCTAACATTTCCAAGCAACATTTTTTGTTTTCCTCTCACCCAAATCATGCCTGTGAGCTCTGTGTTACCCGTGTTAAGCGTTTGCTACGAATGGATTTGAATAATCATTTTTAAAATACCAACCTATTGAGAGAGATTTGCCAATTACAATTATATCTGGTAATAATTTTGGCTTATAAGACGTAGAGTAACTCTAATATCTAAAATCTGCAATCGTAATAATGTTCATATATTTAAACTGTATGAAATGCTTTTAAAAAATGATGATCACAGTGCTGATTTACGTCATGGAGTACCAAATTCTATACTTCCAAGCAAGATGGTGACAGACCGTAGTGCTTTATTTAAGTATATATTTTACTCTTGGTGTTTATATTTTGATAATTTCATAACTTATACTAAATAACATCATCAAAAAAAAAAGTTAACACCTTTCCAAATTCAGTTTTTCTATTTTAAATAAAATCCATACAAACTTGAGATGTTATACGAGGCAGGCTTACTATTTGACCGTACCAAAATCACATGTTAGTTCGTGAATAGACTTTAGTTGTTTCTGAAGTATTTGTGACCTAAATAATTTGATACTAAACATATTTTCCCCCACAGTTACGTCCGTTGAACTCATCGATAAAAGTACCAACTAATTATTCTATGACAATACGAGTTCTATGTGTATTATCTTCATGTCCATCAGGCATTGACCACTAATGATTTAATATCCACTGGTGAAGAGAAAAAGCCTAGAGAGGTAATTTTGAGATTCATCCACTAGCTGGTAATGGACTTCATTTTGATCAATTATGCATTCCATAAACTTTAATCTACGTACAACAGATGGCAACGGCATATTTACTATTATTCTTATATCCTGAATTGAATTTCCACCAGTCGAAATAGCATGTGGACTGTATGTGGGAAGTCAATGTAGTAAGTTAAACCATAGGGTCATCCTGTTTGATAGCAAGAGTCTAACGTAAGCACAGTTTTTAAAAAATCTCTAATTCAATGAAATAAATAATGTATAGTTTGTATGCCAATTTAATGATAGATTACGGGTTGTATTATTTCCTGAAAAAACAATGCCGGAGTTTTTTCTTTGGGCGATGGAGGCCAATAATGTCCTTGGCAGCTGTTGTCATGACTGTGTTGAAAGTGTCTGTTATCACTTTAACATCAACATCATTCACAAAGAGTGGGGCAAATTTTTCTCCAATTGTGGCTTGGAATGATTTGCATACGTTAGGGTCCTTCCGTTTTTCAAAGTTGAATTTGAACCTGATGTTCTTTGGCTTGTTAGTTGTTTTTCAACCGCACTCGGATGACGAGATCCTTATCACTCCTAACATCAGCACCTTGGAAAGTTCTTGTTTTTGCTCTATTCATGCCAAATGGGTAACGGTTTTGAACCAGTATGTAGTCCATTTGGTGCGTGCCATGTCCAGCATCGTGAAGCTTTATCTTGGCCCAGGGTGATGGATAGTACCAAGTTGTAGCTTGCGAACTCGAGCAACCGTGTACCTCTTTCATTGGTAAGCTCACTGCAAGAAGGTCCCACAATGATCATCCCAGTCCTTTTTAGAGCGTCTTTGCAAACTTTGGCATTCCAGTCTCCATGGATGATAAGGATGTCTTTTTTACTGACCATGTTTATTATACCCTGGAGTTTGTTGTAAAATATGATAATATTTACCTTTATACATATTATATATCGTTATATATGATATTATATATCTTTATATATCCTATCAGATATCTTTATACATGATATTATAGTTCTTTATACATGGTATTATATATCTTTTTACATGATCTTATATATATATATATATATATATATATATATATATATATATATATATATATATATATATATATATATATATATTAGAAATTTGTATTCATTATAGTAGATATCTTTATATGTGATATTAGATATCTTTATACATGAGAGTATATATCTTTATATATGATATTAGATATCTTTACACGGGATGTTAGATATCTTTATATGTGATTTAGATATCTTTATATATGATATTATATATCATTATACATGATCTTATATATCTCTATATATGATGTAAGATATCTTTATATGTTATAGAATATATTTTTGTATATGATATTATATATCTTTATATATGATATTAAATATCTTTATACATGATATTATATATCTTTCTGTATGACACAAGCTATCTTTATCTGTGATATTATATATCTTTATACATGATTTTAGATATATTTATATATGATATAATATATCTTTATATATGATATCCATATTTATCCATTTACGTTTTACATGTAGATGTAGTGCAAAAAGTTTGTTTATTTTTTTATCATAAATTGGTATATTAAAAAATTACTCAGTCTGACTTAATTTATTATTTATGCAAGGTATAAAGAAGCTACCAACTGATTTCAGCCTTTGTGTGAGTTTAGTGCCAGTTTTGTTATGTCTTGCATTGACTACAAATAACACTTAGGTATGATGAGCAAATGACTTTCTTCGGAAAATGAACCCGAATCAATGTGTTTCATTTCCAATCAGCATCCCACACTAATGCATTATTTAAAGAATTTAAAGAAAGAAAGAATGTTCGCTTAGCAAATGTGTGTAATGATCCGTACGTAATTCTACAAACAAAACAGAATACAAATTTATGTGATGGTACACTTTTGTAATGTCAAATAAAGATACAGAACCTGTAATATTTATGTCACTCTCGTGAAAACAGAATATGTATTGAGGACCTCCTTAATATAACTGAGGATTTCGTGAACACTTCAACATTATTACTGAATAAATGTGACATTCTTTGGAAACATGCGAAATACTGTGTAGTCAAAACACGGCAAATGTCTAAATTCATATAGTAACATATTATGAACTTCCTGGTTACTCCTAACGGACCTGGAAGTTTCAACTGGAAGACTGAGTACTCTTTAATATCACGTGCAATATTTGTCAAAACAAATTTCCCTGCTTAAACATGAAGTAATATTTTAGAATCCTTATGGTCAGGCGAGGTTAAGACTATAATGCTTAAGGCTGTATTGCAAATTTGGGTCTGATTCGCATTGCTTACATTCTTCTTCTGGTAATATTTTTGTAACATAACAAGCATCCATGACCGCAGAAATTAAAAAGAACTATACTTATCAAAATTAATACGTCACTGCCGGACAATTATTCAGATAAAAGTATACATCCGCATTTCGCCAAATGTTTGAATGACAATAAAATGATTTAGTATTCAGGTCCGGGTATGAATATTACATTTAGCGATATAGAGTCGCTCAGTAGCATGACTAACCGTTTTATAATTGGTGTAGTTTAGGTCAGTGTCCAAGGATTCGTCAAAATGTTCCCATTTATGTAATGGCTCATTGCCACGCGTTACGTTATATCAATTGCTGTTTGAATCCCTGATGTACTTAAGTATTAGTTAGTAGGCGTTGTCATGGAAATACAATTTGCAATACATTCTCAACTTAACTGTCGATCGATGACAATTGCGTCAAAGTTATAAATGGATTGCCAACATTCTTTATTACCCTTTTGTAATAAAAGAATTCGAACATTTCTCTTTTTTCGACTTTTATTCTTGCCAATAAACGGATGTATCTACCGAAAGAAACAATATAGAATGTTGATGCCATAAAAAGAATTCCACATTCAGTCGCATAAATGAGTAGCAAGACACAATTTTTACAATATTTTTACAAAAATCAAGCTAACGATCTAATCGAATTTGTTTTCGTTGACCTTATACCTCTAGAACAAATCGCTACATTTTTCGCAATGTTCAGTCGATTTTACTTTCTCTGGTCCCACTTGTCTGGCACATTTTGATGCAAAATTATCCCGTTGAAAACTCAGGAATAAATAAGGTTATAACAATAGTGGCACCATTTAAAGTGTATACCGTTTGCTATGATTACTTTGTTTAAGATATATTATGCAATAATGTATAATATATAAATAATTCTGTAAGACTAATACATATTAAGAGACATTTTCGAGCAGACCCCATTCCTCCTTTTCCATTTTGTTCATATATTTTACATCAAAGACATCTTGTTGCCATTGGAACCATTATTCCAAAGCTTAGATTCATTACCTTTTTATGCGGATTTAACCATTCTCAAAGATGATCAACTTGTGTGGCGTGAATCTTTGTCACCAGATAATGTAAAAGACATTTTGACAGTATCTAGTTGTTGAACTTCTCCAATAAGGTTTTTGATCCTAAAATTACTATTTTATTCACTGCATCACCATAACAATTGATGTTCTATCAGCAGAGAAGTAAGAGGCTTAATACAAAATATATTATTGACATGTATGGGTTGCCGCATGAGGTCGGAAGGGATATAAATGAGAATACTGATGAGGGTAGAGAATGCCCAAACATCAAACATATTGTGCTATCAGATATAATACATATTTGCGTTTGTTAGTCCCATGTGTTATTTTAGAGCAATTTGAAGGAGAAAAATAAATTATACCGAACAGAGTCGCATCTAATGCCGTAGCAATACTACCAGAAATCAGACAAAGATACAATCTTTGTTTTTAGTCAGGCAAAGTTATATATTTGCTGTACAAGTTGTTTTAGCACGGAAACGATGTTGGAATGTTAGCACAAAATGTTGATTTCAATGATTGTCCAGTTAGACAAACCAAAATGGATATTATTATTCAATTGCTCCAAATGTAAAGAAGTTGATAACATTCTGATTTTGGGTTAGTTCATTCCATATCATATATTTGCCGCAGATCTGGAAATAAAAGAATAAAGTCTTTATTAATAATATTAATAGTTCCACGTTTACGGATTTAAATCAATGTAACTTGGTCAGCAAAAAAACAGACATTCTCCAAAGGAGACATATTTACGAACACTTAAACAAGTGTTAAATTTTGTTTGTTTTATATTTCTTTATCCCAAGGTAATTATTTATTTATTTATTTATTTATTCAATGTCATATTGACTACTACCACATGATGTTGGATAATACTTCTTAATCCAATACGTTAACAATAACTCATCATACCTTGACAACAAATGGCTAGAAGAGCATGCTTATTTGAGAAAGAATATATTTAAGAGAAGCGACGTTTATTTGCATCTTTTGAAGCATTGATACCAACTTATAGTAAAGACAAAACATATTAATAGACATACTAGTGTACCACCACAATGGTTTGCGATATATTCAGTACAAATGCTATATGAAACGGGTTTTGACAAACATTTTTATTTAAATTTCTTTTTGTGTATATTCACGTGTCGCAGGATTTGTACATATGTGCTCATGTATATGTGTGAGTTAGAAAGTACAATCCTGCATATTTGTATTCTCAGTATACTGTCTTGGTCTGGAGTATACTAATCCACAATACCTCAATAGTACCCTTCCGAACAATAGTCTTTAATATTTAATGCCATACCAGAACCTCCCTACTACTCTACTTTGAAAATGATGACATTTATTGAGTGTCGAAAGCATGTCTGTATATTTGTTAACCTTACCAGTACAGCCAAAGGTCCTGAGATTGCCCATTCATTCTCCACTTTAACCGAAACCATCTCCGTCTATGTAACCATAAAAAAACAGGAATATCTTTATATGAATACACTGCAATCTCAAACCTAACATATTTTATACAAAAACAACAGAATATGAATTAATAATTTTAAAATTAATATTGCAAAAACGGATGCTATATTAGTACTGGTAATAATGGTGCAAGTTCAAGGAGAAGAAAACTATTTAGATAAGATTATTACCAAACATATTACGTAAGATTTGACTGCAAGACGGAAGGGGGTGGGTTGGGGGTGAACATCATATATTTATCTATTCTTTTGTGATTTAGTTCTTACGCTACGAAAATATTTGCAAACTTTAATACACACACACACACACACACACACACACACATATATATATATATATATATATATATATATATATATATATATATATATATATATATATATATATATATATATATATATATAAGTGTGTATGTGTGTGTGTGTGTGTGTCCGGATCTGAGGCGGACGCTCTTAAAACTAGATCATTAGACAATCGGAGCGATGTTTAATATATGAATTTAATATCTGACATTCAAAAAAACATAAGTCAGCAAAACGATTGACAATACACATTGTGATAAATAAATAAATGAAGATATAATAATTGAATTTGAAAAACATTCCCGTAAACATTTGGTTTGTCCTAGTATAGGTTTTAAGCAATAACATTCTAATTAAGGAAAGTATCGTCCAATTCATGTAAGCATGTGTATGCATTATCATCCAAGCATAAAGTAATACGTCACCAGAGGCTGTTTTCATATGCATTTAATGGATAAGGTGCTCAGATCACGACAGGGATATTTGTTCTTGCATATAAAAATTACGAACTATCAGTATTTTATGAACCAGGTCAGAGGTAGAACAACATTTATGTTCTCCAGGAGAAATCTTCAGTACACGTTTAACCGAATGACCTCAAGTTTAGTTGCATATCCATCACATACGAATCAGTGTTAAAAAGACCTTTCCATCCTGAATCTATATTTAAGAATGACTGGGTGTCGTAGAGTAGGGTTAACAACCTTTAATAAGAATGTTTCTGTTAACACCCATCTGTATGCTAGAGATGATCACTAAGTCACATACTGTCAAAAGGGAAGTTTCGAAGCCGTGTGATAAATACTATATAACAAATTAAGCCGCGTGATAATTACTATATAACAAATTAAAACACCGTGTTGTTCAGATAAATACGAGATAAACACATTCTTGGATGTGCGTGTATGCTGTTTTATGTTGTTTTTTTGGGGTGGGTGGGGTGCATAATCAAAGCAAACTGTGTTTTATCATGCATATGATACAGAGAACTTCAAAATAGAACTGGTAATTAGGTGTTTTATCTTCAATGAAATACCTTCGGTTGTTAAATGTAAGTAAATGTATTTTGTGAAGAGGTTTAATGTCATCCAAAAATATCGCTTTACTGTTAGAGAACATTTATTATTACACATTGAAGACAACAATACACTCTCTCTCTCTCTCTCTCTCTCTCTCTCTCTCTCTCTCTCTCTCTCTCTCTCTCTCTCTCTCTCTCTCTCTCTCTCTCTCTAACAACATAGCAATGATCACTCGAGGTCATAATAATGGAAAAAGATCATTTGAGTGCTTAAAATCTAGAACTGGGTCTTTTGACTCCCCGGTGTCGAACGACAAATACAATTGGTACTTTGTCAACATTGTTTATTCCGCTTCACTAATAGGGTGTTCTGTTGCTATTCCTGCCAGGTCATTAACCACATCGACCTAAATCATTGTCGTAAGCCAACTACACATGAATGCATTTATGAGTAATATAATTAACCGATATACAAGAAGATGAGAATTAAAGACAAACTCTCTCCATGTACATAACACTGGTAAAGAGCAATCAATATATAAATCGTTGCATCGTCGAAGTAAGAAATATTTGAGACTGCACCTGTTTCATGTTTAAAAAAAAGAACTTAGTGTTACCGATTCGATGAGCCAAATATAGTGAAAGGACATAGATTTTCAAGATCCTTCTCATGGTTGAGTTAGTTTGTATATTACACAACGAGGGATTTTGTCGTACATGTCAGTTGTTCAAGATGACGAATTCCATTTTATCTGAATCGTTTAAACTTATATTTAACAAGTGTCGTTGCCGTAATTCGACAAGTGTCGGCCGCAATGATTATTATCAACTATCTTGATGTGTAAATATGACCAGCTATATGATTGATATATGATCGATTTTCTTTTCTGCCCGCTTCATATATTTAGATATCAGTGTGGTTGTCATTCCGCTAGCCAAGAATGGCAAGGCATGAGTTGATGAGCGAATTGGATCATCGAATCTTGGCCAGCAGAGATACAGTATATTTCAGTAACATAAATGTATGTGTTAGCAAATGAAAATAAGAAAATATACCTGTGTATATTACATCCAAAGCACTCACATGCCCTAGGATCTATTACATTATATATCTGAGCGAATATTCTGCTTTCGTTCAAAACCTTGACTATATGTGAATACCGAAACGTACAGTAAAAACTAACGTCTCAGAAAATAGTACATTTGTATAGTTTGGTAACATATTCTAAACAATGACACTACAACCGCATTGTGAATGTAATACTATGATAAATTTGCACAGTGTATAACATAGCCTAAACAATAGCACTTTGACCACATTGTGAATTTATTAATATGCCTAAATTTGCAATGTGTATAACATAACCTAAACAATGGCACTCTGACCGCATTGGAAAATGAATATTACGCCATTATCATATAATAGTTCTGCTTTTCTCATTGATTTAGCTCTGTCCGATTTTCCTAATGAGTTTTCTAATCGTTTCCATTTCGGTGTATTGTGCTTTTTATTCTTAAACTCTAGCTGTCGCAATTGCAAAAAATAAATACATTTGATCTTTGTCGTAATTTATCGTGAGCATACATGTCCTGGTAGTGGAAACGCTATACGCTGCCTGCAAGAGATAATTTATGTATCCTATTAAAGGGACCAATTCCATAAGTCATGTCAAGCCCATCATTCTAGTTTTGGATATGTTAAATTTGTTCCAACATTTTATAAGTGTTTAATAACGCGGGTGAACTAAATTCAATCTAGACTGTCTCGAGTAATCGAAATTAGGGAATGATCCTGTTCTTGATATTCCGCTTGACGCTGTTGTGTAAACTCCCCATAGAGAAAATTAAATGCCGAGACCTGGGTTTTTAATTCTTTAAATTTGACCGTGTAATTCTAATTTGAACGTTTCTGGAAGAAATTTTGCGAGTAGCTTGAATCCAAAAGGAAACTTCAAAACAAACGAACGACATTCTGTCGTGACCTGAGGGGCCCCGAGTGGCCGAGTGGTCTAAAGCGCTCTCCGTTACGGATCACTGCCATCTCACCTCTATCTGCGTGGGTTCGAGTCTAAGTTTCGGCTAATGTAGTTATGTGAGAAAGCTTGCCAGTAGCTTCTCGTGGGTCAGTGGTTCTTTCCGGGGTTTTTCCCGGGTTCTTCCTCCACCAATAATACTGGCCGCCATGTATAGCCTATTGTGTGCTTCAAAATGACGTTAAACCCTACAACAACAACTGTCGTGGCCGATCTTGATTATTTAGATGTTGGGTTGGATGAGCTGGCTAGTGCTGTGACAGATCAATGAGCAAGAACCTAAAAGACAAAGCAGAACAGGTACAATGAGAACATTAAAGTTATATGTTATAATTTTCAAGAAAATGGACACTGGTCTTCCTGTCATCAGACGAAAGTAAACAAATGACAAACAATGCCTCTAAGACGCAAGCGAAAAGCAGAATACAATTCAGAGAACATATTCCATGCAAGGAGAGCAGAATAAATAACAGAAGAGTTCATTCCATTGAATAATTTTGAAACATGACACTCCTAAAGCATTACGTAGATAAATGTATTTTTTCGTTGATTTCATAATACTAAGTAACATATGTGTTAATGTTTGTCTGTCTGTCTGTTAAATTTTTTACCGTCAGATGTTATTTGAATGTAATATTGTTTACTGGAGTTGATATTGTTCACTGCATTTGATATTGTTCAGAATAGAGTTCAGTTATGTTTTACCTGACTAACGTTTTTTTTTAATTACTTTTTAATGTGTCAACAATTAATAAAAGAAACATTGTATCCAAATGCTGTCCTTGTTCTGAAATTGGTGACAGTTTTGGTAAATAATTTATTACAGATTTTTTCTTTCTCAGATTAAAATCATTTGGTCAAGGTGATACCTGGACTACGTGTGCAAAGTGGTAAACAAACTAATTTTACCAGAACAATAAACTTTTGACACTCACCCGGAAATCTGCTTTCCGTCTTAAGCGGTTGTATAGCTGATGTTTAGGGAAGACTTCTATCAATCGTGCTTTAACACCTGACACGTTAAGTTGCATCATATTATGTCCAGTTTGGCTGAATTTTATTTTCTTCAAATTATTGAATTCAATGATCTATTTGTAAACCGTTATGTTAATATTAGTTCATCCTTTTTGGGACTATGTTTTACACAGAATAAATAAAAGGTACAACTTCTGTCAGAATGAATGAAATGATTCGTTCATCTTTCTATCTAAATAATTTCTTCTGAAATTAAGTTATGTGATTAAATGAATTTAAAATGAGTAATGATTTAAGTTTAAATTCATGAAACGTGCTGAATAATGCTCAGCTAGTTTCATAAACTCAATATTAAGTCATTACCTATTTGAAATCCTCTATTTATAGCAACAAGTGTTACCTATTTTGAAAACCGCAGAGATGAAAATAAAACTCTGATTTCTTTTTATTTCGGCTTGAGAAAAGTAGTGGAAATTATGTTTCCATACTCATTTAATTTTATTTTTTAATCTGATGTTCCATACCAATGTTCAATGTGAATTTCTGTATCGTTCTCTCGAGAGGAACAATTTGACTGTTTTCAGTGAAATATGTGAGCCGATATTTTTCGGATTCACTGGACTGAAATGTGATAAAATTGTTTTGAATTCCATTCCCACCATGTATCTATAAACACAGAAGGGGATGTAATAAATACTGAACCTCATTCGTGGTGTTTTATGACAAGGAGCGAAAACAATTTGATAATGATATATGAAGATGTTTCAACATGACAATCTTCATGTGCCCGCACTTGTTGAGACTTTTTATCTGACAGTCTCAGTGAAATATTTATGCAGTTGTGCCTGTTAACTTCGTAATTTATAGACGAAAGCAACTGATGTCTGAACTATTGCAAGAGAGGGCTACATCTTTCTTATTGGAAAAAAAATGTAGAAGTATTTTAGTGTTTTGTATAATAAAGAGACACTCAATAGTTACCTTCTTGAATTTACACTAATGTCTAGTAATATGAAGTATACATTAAATGTATTGAAATATTATCATGTATTAAATATACTTTTACAAGAATAATACCATATTTACCTTAAATATGTTTTCTGCTTTGAGCACAAATTTACTTTTCTTTTGAAGAAAGTGTATATCTTTTAGTGTTCTGTTATACATTTATGTTGCTTAGTGATTAAAGAATGTGCATTAGTTTTAATACTTGATAAAACTTGCGTAGGTGTAATAATCATCTATGTCGACCATCCGACATGTACTTGAGATAATATCGCATTGATTAACATGCAGGTGGCTTATGACACGTCATTTTCAAATTTAAGCGGGAAAACAAATTATTATTTAAAAGTAGAATAAAAGCCAATTAGCTCAATTTGTTTCTGATTCATTAAGAAATTTATTCAAGTTATGGGGATTGAAACATAAACTGTAATTTATAATTGCAAACATGCTTGCTCTATTTATACTACATAATGCTATTTATTTTTTCAACTCGCATATAAACCTTAATTGCCCATATAACATTGCTAAAACCTGACGGCCCATCTACCCTCAGACAGATTACTAAATGGGTCAGTCCAACACTACCGATGACATAAATGATGATCCCCATCTCCTCTGACACAAGCATTCTGGGCGACAAAATATATGAATCTTACGAATTCCTTGCTCAAGTGTATATGTTTTATTTCGAGCGTACACTTTGATTATCTCAATGCGTATTCTTTACAGCCAGTTCTGGAGGTTCCAGTAGATTTCATCTGCAACTGTAAACAAACGAAACGTTTCTCAAACATTTGTTGAGATTTTCATGTGTTCAAGATGAAGTTCATGCATGTATATCTACCATAAAGTCAATGCGTTTCCTTCTGTAATGCAGTAAGATACAAAATGCATCCTTGTGCATATTGTATTGCACTGTATTTATGACCGTTTCTTATATATTAATGAATGTATTTGTTTTAAGATAACGCTTCTGACGCTATTGCTGTTTAATGCATTCCAAATTATATATGAGCTTACAGATAATGTTACATTAAGAATTTAGTTTTTCTGTTCAACTGCTCCAACTGGAAAACAAATCGTTACAACTAATGAGTCACATTTAACAGAAACATGCTTGTTCATCTTGGTATTGGACAAGATGGTACTGTATGAAATATTTATTGTACTTGCCAATCGGACACATACCAGACCTAATAGTGATATTGAACCTTGGTGCCATTTGTGCGGATGCAAATTTATATTAAAAAAACTGCATTAATAAAGTCTGTATTATATTGCATTAAAATACAGAGTGATGACCGTTATTATTAACATGGTGGTAGTAGACGTGGTAGTAGTAGTAGCTACGCCAGCAGTGTCGGGGCGCAGACAGCGTGACGAATAGCTACAGATCAGTATTGTCCTGAATGTATAACACAACATAACAGTTTGATTCGATGAATTAAACCTACTAATAACAGGAAAAATGATTCCATATTGATCATGATCCATTACTCAAAAAACAATGAAAGCAAATTCAGTTTAAACAGATTAGGCTCATTGTCTGTTGAAATGTAGTAAATTGTGCACATAAAAACTACTTCCATCAGTGGACGATTGTAATAACATTACGAGAGGCCCAACTATATTTTAATATTAATGAACTGTTTTTATATTATTTCAATGGAATGAAGAGTCTATCTCGATATGAAAACAGTTGATATGAGAAGGAAGGTTGTGCAATATGTCATTTTTGACATTTCGGGCTAACTCCACAAAACCATATCTTTACAGAGGACTAATTACTTTAATTGGTTTTTATGTCTTGGGCAGAGCAACTCCAGTAGGTTATTCAACGCCTAGGGCTACTGTAACAAGCCAAAGTAGCCGGCCCGTGTCTGTCCAATTTTCCAAGGATGGGATTGGAACCCATACATATTACAGTTTACCAAATTCAAATTACTTGGCAAAGAGAATTGCAACTGGGACAAGTCAAACAAAGGCAACATTTCTCTCTCTCTCTCTCTCTCTCTCTCTCTCTCTCTCTCTCTCTCTCTCTCTCTCTCTCTCTCTCTCTCTCTCTCTCTCTCTCTCATACATACATACATACATACATACATACATACATACATACATACATACATACATACATACATACATACATACATACATACATACATACATACATACATACATATACGAGTATGTTCATTCTCTCAGCAACAACTGTCTGCTCAAAATGCATGTAATAACAAACTGAATACTCTATGAAATTGGACAACTGCTTTGAATCCTTTCCAACTTTCAAGTAACATCTTATTTTATTGCATTGATTAAGAGAGAAACACAGTTAAAATACGCAGTTAAGTTAAGGTACGTTGTAGACATTAACTGTTTTGTTTTCTTGCTTTGATTGAAACCATGTGCGTGATAGATTAACAAGGTTATGTTCACTACGAAGCTTTCTCAGATTAAACAGATTCCATAGTAAGTTCGACTGAAATCCGGATGTGACATTTCTGAGAGCGTGGTGGGGCGTTTACTTTTTTCCCGATAATCAAATCGCTATTGTTAAAACGAGCCAGCGGCATGACTGTCGAAATTAGAGCGAACATTCACCTTCACCAGACAGTCGTGTTTCCATTTGAACGAGGAAGTGAAGATATGATTGATAACTTAAAGAGGAACGAAAATGCCTAATGAAAATTAAGATGTTTCATTTCGACAGTTACCATCATTGATCACGTATGATATATGAATTTAGCATCAAACAACGTCGGAAGCTGTATCAATGTTTCATTAATTGCCAAACTGATACATTCTTTACATACTGTCTTCTTTTCCTGAAGAGGCATTATAAAGCCATGTGCATTTCTAACGAACTCGGGCGCACCAATACTATTGTACCTAAGTCAGGCATTAACATGGAAAATATAAAAACGAAACATACACATTCATTAGGAACGGCACCAACCTTCAGGTATCATCATACTTTTATATATTTTTTTTAAATATTTTTCTTCTTTTAACTAAACATAAATTATGATGTCCAGTGTATTTGAGACAGTCTCCAACGTACTAATGCTTTTTTACGTATGTAAGGCACTAACGTGGATAATCTGTAAAGAAACAAAGCCAATCATTATACATTCTGTTGTATATTTTTCCATACAATTTCAGCTGAATGAAATGATAATCTTATAGTGTGAATGACGTTCATGGGACGGACCGGATAATACATGTTTGTTTTATAAATATTATATCTGAAATATATATCACCCGTTGATACTCTTCTTATAAATGATGACCACTTTCCTTATTTAGAGGCAGAGAGTGGTCAAATGTTTTGATTTCATGTTGCTGCTTTTTATAGAGGCCGACCGAAAAAAAAATTCTGGTTTCGGCCCGAAAACGAAATTAGACCGATAGTTAAAAAATTCACTTTCGACCGAAACCGAAAGATAAACTGAAGTTGTCGAAGACAAGATTTATTAAATAGGCCTGGGTCATGATGCAATGCTACACTAATTAAAAACGAATCTAGAAGTAATAATTCAGAGCCTGCAGTAAGAGGACTTCGCTAAACGTAAAATTGCATAGCGCCGACTGACCGGCCGACAAGCAGAGTAATAGACGCAGCACTAGCGTTGCATACTGAAAGTTAAAATAGATCTTCGGCTGATGACCGAAAGTCAATATCAGTTTAGGCCGAAACGGAAAGCAAACCGAAACCTAACTTTTAGGCTTCGGCCAAAACAGAAACTATGCTGAAAGAGACCATTTGCCAACTTTCGGCGCCGAAACCGTAACCAAAACCGAATTTCGGTCGGCCTCTAGTTTCTTATTTGAATCTAAGCCTTGAAAATAGAGTAATTTCGTTCTTTAAAACAAAGTTTAATGTCAACAACAACTGTCAACAACTGTGGTTATTTTGCGGACTATTATTATGTATTTTTTGTTATCTTTTTTAAGGTTGATGTATGAGGGGAAAATGTAGAGATTATAATGTTACAAATGAAATCCGTTAACATTCATCCAGTTATAGTGTCGGTAGGGTAAATACATAATGAACGTACATGGTCTGTTCAGTTAACAGGATACGGACAATAATTGATCAGTCATTCATAGTCATTAATAATTGCGATTATTCAATTCATTTCGCCTATATTTTATCAATATTCATTGCATAATTGTTATTTAACCACTCCATGACTGCAGCTGACATAAACAGTATTAAATTAGGTGGCCGTTTTTTAACTAAGTCAACCAAACCGGTTATCCATGAAAAACCGGATTGAATGTCTCGATATTACGTCGAACCCGCCACGCATTCGATTAAATCATTTTTTCTAAACAAGACTGGTAATGGTTAGAGCCTAAAGTTCTCTTTCTTGACCCAATTTAGTGCATGACCGCTATGGCCGCTATTGTAGACGTTTGTGGCTTTGAACGAATCTTGGTCTGGAATTTTTCGGACGACACCTAAACTGCAGATATCCAAACAATATTGATGAAACAATTTGTGACGTGTCGACTTGTTAAAATGCATTGAACCGTAACGTCAAATGCATTGATCATTTAGATTTTATCACATTTTCACTAAAGAAGAATTCGTGAAGGATAACTTCGACCTTTCTGTTTCATCTTTTCCCATATCAGTGTTAAAACTTTAAAGACCAGATTTACATCTTAATGAAATCGACTGGGATATTTTAGCACGGTAGACGGTTGAACCACCGATACATGAATACTTGATTGGAACCCATGTAAATTAACCATTCTTCAAAGTGAAGAGTTATATAACGTAATGCAAATATTATGACTGACGAAATAAATGTTTATCCTAGAAGAAGTTAAGAGGCACTGTTTATGATTGGTCCGAGTGAATTACACTTTCGAAGTAAAGTGAATTTAAAGTGACAACATTGGTCGAAAACGTAGTTCGAAATTTTTGGAGGGAGAGCAGTTTGGCTTCGGTGAAGTCTAACAAGTGAATAGGGCTTTCCTCGTTATGCAGGAAAACATGTCAGCGTGGCTGTCCTGCGAGAAAAGACAGTTTTTAGTGTAAGGACGTACAATTGCTCAAGCATTAGGTACGCAATTTAATTTCACCTAATATATCTGCGTGGGCAGTGGGCAGATCTTCACATTTGCACGGGATATAGACGACCCCGCCCTCCACGAGTCCCCTGCTGCCTTGCAGGTTAGGTTTTGGATAACCAAAGGCTAGGGTGCTGACACAGTACCTGATTGGGCGTATGAACTTTCTCAAAAAGGTCACAGCCCAGGGCGGAGGAGTCCCAAGAAGGATTCAACGGCCATGTGTCCATGACCAAGGCGAGCTACTAGTTATGTGGAGTTCGGCTGTGGTCAACAGCCTGGAGAGGGATGGGCTCAGCCAGGTTCATTGCCCAAAGACACACCACATGCAATGACAACGTTACCTCCACCCATACCGGATCGGTCGTCGCCCGGAACAAGGACCGCGCCTTTAGTCTTGCACCAGGGCAGAGGTGGTAAGCGTGCTACTGGTGCATGATCACCACCAAAACTCCGAATCAGAAACAACATCAGCATTGGTACATGGAATATCAGGACATTAAGAACACCTGGAAAGGTAGAGGAACTAATACACGAAATGAACAGATACCATTGGACCATCCTGGGACTGTGTGAAGTACCATAGAAGAACCTTGGGGAAACATCATCACAAGGTGGCCATAAACTATACTACTCTGGCAGAGAAGATAAACATGAACATGGTGTCGGATTTCTCGTCCACAAAGACACTGTGAACACTCTCATGAGTTGTCGGCCAGTCTCCAGCAGGCTTATCATCATACGCTTGAGGGCAACACCACTCAATATCACCATTGTGCAAGCTTACGCTCCAACTACAGACCAAGATGATGAAGAATTAGAGGATTTATAAGACCAACTGCAAGACGTTCTGGACAAGACCCCAAAGAAAGACATTCTTGTGGTGCAAGGAGACTGGAATGCCAAAACAGGGGAGGATGCCGTTGATAACTGGAAAGGCACATGTGGACGCTACTGCAATGCAGAGACCAACGACAGAGGCTTAAGGCTCCTGGAATTTGCCAGCTTCAATGATCTGAAGCTGATGAACACGTTTGGTCCACACAAAGCATCCAGAAGGTGGACCTCGCATAGCCCGAATGGAGAACACCATAACCAGATTGATTATATCATGGTGATGAGACATTTCCACACCAGCGTAAACATTGCCAAGACAAGAAGTTTCACAGGAGCAGACATTGGAAGTGACCATGACTTAGTGATGATGACCCTACGACTAAGTCTAAAAAAGGTCGACAAAGAGGACCCCACAAGAATCAAGTTCAACCTTGACAATCTAAAACACCCAGCGGTCTTGGAAGCCTTCCAGGCAAGGATAGGAGGGAAATTTGCACCACTGTTACTTCTTAGTGCAGAGAACACAGTCATAGACACAATGATTGACACATTTAACATAGCAGTGACCCAAACAGCCAGTGAGATCCTTGGCAAACATCGACGACCAAAGAAACCTTGGGTTACAACTGACATACTTGATCTTTGTGACAAGCGTCGAGAGCTACAGAAGAAGAAGTCAGAAGTAGAAGGAGCTAAACAATACAGCGAAATCAACCAGGTTATCAAGAAAAGCATGAGAAAGGCAAGGGAGAGATGGATTGAACCCCAGTGTAAAGATATAGAAAACAATCTAAAGAAAAATAATAGCAAAAATGCATACCAACTGGTGAAAGACCTGACCAGTGTAAAACAAAATGTATTACAGAAGAACAAGACATTCTTAAGAGATGGACAGAATACTGCTCAGACCTGTACAACCACAGACCTACAGGGGACCCAGACATACTCAAAACCCCATCAGTGACCAACACTGACAACTACCCCATCCTCCGAGAAGAAGTAGAGGCTGCAGTGAAAGCATTGATAAGAGGGAAGGCAGCAGGAGTAGACAACATTCCTGCAGAACTAGTCCAAGAAGGGGGTAAAGCCATGATAAACACCCTACTAACAATCTGCAACAAGATCTGGCAGACAGGGGAATGGCCAACACCATGGACTCAGTCACTCATAGTAACTCTCCCGAAAAAAGGCAATTTGCAGCAATGTCAGAACTGTCGTACGATCTGTCTTATATGCCACTCAAGCAAAGTCATGCTAAAAATCATATTAAACAGACTGAAGCCGCGGGCAGAGGAAATCATAGCTGAAGAACAGGCAGGCTTCAGACCAGGGCAAAGCACAACTGAACAGATTTTTAACCTGAGAATACTATGTGAGAAATACCTCCAGCACCAAGAAGACTTTTATCATTTCTTTATAGATTTTAAGAAGGCGTTTGACAGGGTATGGCATGCAGCCCTTTGGTCCACCATGAAGCTGTACAACATCAACGCTAACCTGATCAAAGTCATAGAAAACCTTTACAGCATTGTTCTTGTCTAAGGTGCTCGTATTGCATTATTTCTTGCCAATAAACTTGCTCAGGTCTAAGTTGATGTTCGATTTAGTCACTCACACCGGGTTATAACATCGAGGGAGGTCATTCCATAGCTAACGTAGCTAAATCCAATCTACCCTATCTTCTTACTAAGAAGCGGATGCTATAAAGGCATAGCCTATTTTATAAGAATAATTTATATTTATCTACAGATAAGAACAAGCAATAACGTGGCCACGATGAAGTACACTTTAGTCATCTTTAAACCCAACATGTTGATGATTTAACCGCCTGCGAAGCTCATGTTTGCATTGATAACCAGCATCAAACGCACCCTTCTCTATATGTCTCTCTGTCTCTGTCTCTCTGTGTCTCTCTCATTCTCATTAGCACACACTCACACACATATACAAACACTCAAACACATTTGCTTCAAACATTCGTACAAAAGTGACGCTATTATAAGGATGTCAATTTTATACTTGATCATGAGGAACTCCTACTCAGTGATTGTACTCAGTCTCCAGAGTTTGGACTTTTCAACACGTAGGCATTTGCCAATTCAGATTTAACATACTAAAATACTTCAATTGGACGCCTACTTTTGGAATTATATTCTGACTTATATTGTTCATTGGAACGATGTATGTTATGGAATTATCTGATTAGATCTCAGACCATGTTGGTTTACGTCTCGCAAGATTTCTTAATAATAGTGAGAATGATGTAATAAAGACATTGCAATACAACACTCGATTGTTCTAAGACATATGCAAGAACAGTCAGAATAAAAGCATTTATTCGTTTTGTTTTCTATCAAAATATCTTCCACTGAACTAAAAAAAAATGTGTTACAATGAATCTCAAATGTGTAATGATTTAATACTATATTTTAGAACTCGCTGAATAGTGTCGCCTAGGTTCTCAAAAGCTTAACATTATTCTAGTAATTTCCTAGATTTACTATATAATTATTACTCGTGATCGCTTATATCACGTACTGCTAGCACGACCCTGACGATAACCTTCATGTTTACTATTATAATGAAAGTTGTCTACTTCTTCACTAGTCCAATTTTGACCATAACACAAACCACTCATTTTAAAATAAAAACGATACTTGTTTACGTGGGTTCTACTAACATGTAATCAATGTCAGAATCTAGATCAATATTACTTGTTTACCAAAGAATTCTTTGGTCAAACGATTGTCTAAAGAAAACATCATCTTTAGTGAATAAATGTACATTGCAATAGCATGTAATGAACTAAACACTGAAAAACAATATTAAATTAAACCAAATATATATCAAATCAGATATACGTAACAATTTGTACAGTTACTCTTCTTTGTTGATTGTTTATGAGGTATTGTAGTTTTATGTAACTAGTTACACGTATTGCTAAAGGGTTGAGATTGAAATCAATTCGTCTTATAATTAGAAAACATTCTTGTCTTCTTTTCTATATCGTCGACAAATACGGTTGACCAGTTTTCCAATCGATAGTTTCTGAACTCTCATAATCATAACTCAGTTTCACAATTATCATTATGATATTGCCATGGTAATATATGTTTACAAGAGCAGGTTGGATTACATATATGGGTTAAATAATCAGTCTTTAAATGCCGAGACCATTATAGGAAATACATGCTGCTATCTATTGGTATTCTTGATGTTTTGTTATAAGGTTACATTGTTTACAGTTACACGTCATTGAAGAGTCAGATTAATGTTTGTAGCTTATATCAATGAAGATACCCCATATATATATATATATATATATATATATATATATATATATATATATATATATATATATATATATATATATAGAGAGAGAGAGAGAGAGAGAGAGAGAGAGAGAGAGCGTGTGTGTGTGTGTGTGTGTGTGTGTCCTTTCACTGGAGTGTGTCTTATAAATGAATTTAACAGGGATAATAATAGTAGGTTCTGGCTTTGATAGAACTTGATTGCGTGACAGATGAGTAGAAAGACAATTGAATAATGTGATAATTCGGCTTTAATTAAACAAAATTTGGTTGTTAATTTTTGTTAGCTTTTAGACGTTCAGCATAATATATATCGACAACCTTTCTTCATCTTCCTAAGATAGAAAATTGCAGATGTTTCCAAAGCAAATACTCTTCTCCAAAGCAATAAATACTGCAACAATGATGCGTTTTCTAATTAGATGCAGATGATCCTAAAGGTAGAATGTACAACTGAAATTATGTGTAATGCCAGAAGTAAACCATGCAATGTAAACATCTTCCACAATTCTTAAACGCCAATATAACCACAGTTGTCGATTCTGAAATAGAACAGGTAATAATGTACCCCTTCAGCACTTGCGTATAACCTGATATCTTCTCTGAAATGAATCTATCTGATTTGTAATGGTATTATACATATTTGTCACTGGCATTCTTGAGAATCATTTTCCATTTATGTTGTGTTGTGTGACGTAGCTAATTTGGATAGACGGGAAGTAGCTTCTTCCTTTTACTGCACTTTGCATGACCTCTAAGTGCAGAGGCGGAGATAGTTGCGGAGATTAAACCGAGCCGGAGATCGGTCCGGATATTACAGTGGCTGCAGGACATGTTAATAACAATTGTCCTGTCATGTAATGTTTCCGTTTGCATGGTGTATAGGACTGCAGCGGTGACAAATCATTTAAAATGTGTCATTATGCTGTCAAAAAAATGCCTTTTTCAAACAAAAAAACCCAAATTGGGTTGTGAACGTAGTTCGCGGATGGGTTTTAGTTCATGTCGTATTGCGTACATCATATCTGCGAACATGGAGAATGCTAGAAAAAGTGTCGAATACAGGAGACGCTCCCTTGCAAAATTTAAGCAACATAGTGCGATGTATCTACTATTTTTTAAACTATGAACACTATTCGATAAAATGAGATCCTACATTACAACATATTTCTAAAGAGACATTATAGAGACACAAAAGCGCATAAATTGCAAACACCAGTTAGCATTCACTCGATGCTTAAAACTGTTTGCAGGATTCTAAACACATTTGTAGAGGTTATGCATAAAGCATTTTGCCTTATGCATAAAAAGCAAGATGAACTTAACTTACATGTTTCTCCTTATTCAAAAATGATAAACATAATGAAAAGCTCAATATGTCTGACAATGGTAGCATTTCTGGCATTTTAAACCTCTCATTTTATTAAACTACTGACTCGTATTTGTATTACTTTAATAACCCGACTTCCCCATTAAGAAAAAGTGAATACATTGCTAATTATACATCTATGTTCTCTGTCATTATATATGAATAAAATCTACTATATTGACACACAAAAGCTTCTCCAATCAAATATATAAACATTCTTCTGCCTGCAACCACACAGAGCAAATGCATATTCACCGATCTCTCTCTCTCTCTCTCTCTCTCTCTCTCTCTCTCTCTCTCTCTCTCTCTCTCTCTATATATATATATATATATATATATATATATATATATATATATATATATATATATATATATATAATGCCATGATATAGGGTCGATAATGTCTTATTATTTCGTACTTTACAAAGATTCTCAGCCACAGAGAGAGAGAGAGAGAGAGAGAGAGAGAGAGAGAGAGAGAGAGAGAGAGAGAGAGAGAGAGAGAGAGAATTTTAGGATCGGCTGTAATGCATAGCAGAATACATGTAATTACTTAGACCAGCTCTAACAAAAATACAACTTTTTAATTAACTCGTGTTGGGTCGTCTTTTAGTTTGGGTTATAGTCCACACTAATTTCCATGTGCTGAGACATGTGGGCTGAGCGTTCGTTGTTATCTAGAAGCTGACGATGTATTTGTAGTGTTCTACTTTCTTCATTCAAGCATCGCTCATGTTTAAATCATATGTGTGCATCTTTTACGGACCCAATCAAGTTTCAAACTCAAAAATAAAAACAATCAACGTATCAGTGTGCAAAGTTAATTGTGAATAGGCACATAAAGTATAGCACTACATTATGTATCGGATACAATCGGCAGTGATGTAAGTTCATTTCCTCGCTATTTGTAATAGGATGCATTCATTTTTAAATAATATGTATACTTGTCTGATTTCTAGGTACCAACTGGTAGCTATAAATAGAGTAAAATGCATTATTTTGTAGATGTTAGAAAACTATGAAACTGGAATTCTGCATGTTCAATACCGAATTTGTTAGCATGAACTGTATTATCCACTGCATGTCCATTAAATACAGTTTACTGTTTAACACTTGTATCAGTAATTGCCATTGTTAATTATAAAATTATTAGCATATTACTGTGCGCTGCCGTAGGCCCAGTCATTTTTTATGTATTGAATTACTGAGGAATTTGTTATTAAATTACACCTAGTTAGTATATACGTTTTTTGTACGTAACTATTTAATCACTAATCCGTGTTATATGTATTTTAATAACGGTTGGCAATGCATGATTTCAAGAGGCACCTCTTTCCTTATCGATTCAAGCAAGCGCAAATCGAAAATTTTGATAGTAAAAAAAAACAAAAACAATTCGACCAATAATGTCCAAAATGAATAATACATTGATGCAGACTTTCAAGGAGCTAGACTCTTTGAAGTCATAGGATAATGTGTGTAATCAACGTTTAACTTAGACTGCAGAACCTCATCTTAAGTCCAATGCTGGGTTTGGAGAAAACTAGAAACATCCGTTATAAGAGATAACTACAGAGCAAGCTCCGATATGTTTTATAGATGTGAGGGAATAATACAAAGGTTGGCGATGACTTCATCCAAGCAATATATGGATTGAAAAGCCTTGACACTAAGTACGTGTGTATCTTCCACTAAATATAAGATGTTCCGCTGTGAGAAAAATATAGAATGGATAAGAAATTTAGATTCTATAGTTTACTTATTTAGGATAGTTTGACACATTTCTTTTCGATTACAAATTCTTTCACTCTTGCAGAATATGTTGGATTTGAGCCGTTCAGAGTGCACAGTAAGCAGAAACTAAAACTATAGAAAAGTCGTACAATTTTGACTCCTTTGCAAGATTGTATTCAGGGAGAGTTCATTTAATTTAATCAAAGCATATACATAATGAAATCATTCCACTTGAGAAGTTTAGAGTCATATGAACAGGTAATAATATAACTGTTATCATACACTGTCAAAAATGACATTCATTTAAACAAGACTGACTCTTATCGCATAATTTAAAATAGTGAACAACGACGTTTAATAAAAAAAAAAAAAAAAAAAAGCAAACTAGTACCAGTCTGTATTGGACTGCTTTTAAGGCCCTTTCATAAACTAAAAAAGTATATATGGCTCAGGAATGAAGCGTACAGATTCCAAATCAATACTTCCAATGCTTAATTATCCTTCCTAGTGCATTAAAGCGTATTTTTCTTCCGCTGCTGAGTTTTAAGTAATACCTTGGGTCCTGTTTGTTAAGTCTAGTGACGTCACACATAATTTTTTTCACACAGATGTGGCTATTTCTGCTTCGTTCTACTCAAGTTGTCTTCTTCCCAAACGTTTTTTTTTTTCAGGTACGACTGAGTATGAGAGTATCCTGAGCATCAATAACAACACAGTTGTTTTAAATAACGTGTGAGCTATAATTTATACATTTGTTTCTAACTAATCAGTTTGTGAGAAATGGTTCATGGATGGGATTTACTGTCTTGGAGCTATTTTCCGTCAAATGTCTGAAATATTACCTAGCTAGTAAAAGTTAAGGAAACTTTTAAATTAAACTTAGCAAACATTGAAAGTTAATTATTGCGAAATTTAATCGTTTGGGTATCAACACGTGTAATGATGTCTTTATATAAATTAAACAATTAATAATAATTAAAAAAATAACAACAACACCAAACAACAACAACAACAATAATAATAATAATAATAATAATAATAATAATAATAATAATAATAATAATAATAATAATAATAATAATAATTAAACAAAATAAGTGTATGGCTATATGAACGATTAATAAAATAATACCGAATAGATAAGATCAATTTTCTCACAATTTTACAATAATCATTGATCATCTCAAGAATTTTTATAATGTAAACACGGTGCAATAAATTTAAGAATACATCACAAAATGTATATATATATATATATATATATATATATATATATATATATATATATATATATTTATATATATAAGATATGTTGACAACCTAAACAACTAATACAATATTTGAAAGTAAATCAAGCGAAGATTGGTGATCAGTGAAGGACGAGATCTGCAAAGTAAATTGTGGAGATAAAACACGACGTGAACGTAAGAAATGAAACATGGCATATATTTTATATCCAAACGAATATTTTGTTTTATGTTCTAATGAGGAAATGATATTAATGACAAAATTGTATACATTTCCACACCTTTATACAGTAAGTTAGATTGCCTTATTACATTGTTATGTGTATTATGGACAGCAAAGGTCACATCAAATATGTATTTCAAAGAAAAGTTCATCTACACTCAATTAGAAAGTTACATAAATCTGACTCAACAAAATGTATTAAAGCATTTTGTCTGTTTTATTGCGAACTAATCGTAATGATGTATGAAAAGTTTTCGTTATAAGGAGAGGCATTTAGCCAATTTGATTCAGAAATCTATTAATCTTATCTTGAATATTCAAGTAATATTCTTATAGAATGTCATTTTCAGAAATTATGTATGTGAATGTGTCTCATTGCTAACTTTTAACTATTAGAATTGGTGTAATCGTTAAACTCTGCAAAAATCAGAAAACACCCAAGATACCCCCTCCCCCAGAGCAATCAGGTAAATTTGACTACTTTTTATAGAGGTTTCGTCTTACAACGAATATATGGTCATTGATACGGATTTCAAAAAACGCAAATCTTTTGAGAACGTGGATAAACTATCATTCGATATTTGCAATTACATTTGAAAATATGTATTTCTGACGAGCGATTGATATTCGCATTATGTAGATATGCCGTCTAGTATGCTCTGATACCTGACAAATTCTTTCGATTATACCGCTCAACCTAGATTAATTTGTATAGGTGACAAAACCTTGCAACTATTTCATTAATGTTATTGTTTGTAGCAGAAGAACATTATCTCGGTCTTATTCATCGAAGTTTGATTGTTACATGATGGCAAAGGTGACAATTATAATGTCCACAACATGGACACACATGCCGGAATCATCAAGACTGGAAACGTCCGTATTGAACTAAACCATTCGACTAATAAATAATTACGCCATTTGAAAATTCCAAGTTAATTCAGAGTATGTATATTTGTAAGTATTTAACTTTTTAAAATTGAAAAAAATATACAATATTGGTTGATCAAGCTTCCATAGGTTGTCCTTTGGAAGTAACATGTCCAGCAACGTTTAAACGGTACACGAGTTCTTTCCAATAAATAAACTCGGATAACGTTATATCCTTTGCTTCTACCTAAAATGAACCATGAATAGTTTTCAGATCAAGAGTCAAAGTGAGAAAAAACAAATCTGCATCAATATATCTTATCTAATATTGTTAGGCACACGTTGGAATAAAAATCATTATCATGAACACATCTGTATGTTCATTTGGATGCGTTAGACAGTACTGAATCAGCTGATATTAGTGAAGTTTCTGATATAATTCTTCCAGAGCCCACAATATAATATTTTACTTACGTTTGATCAAATCAAGTCATTACTTTATTATAGTTATAAGTGTCCTGTTAAATGGACAAAATAATATTATATCTATAGAAAGGGTACGATATGTTTGATAAGGCCAATTGCGTTATTAATGAACTGATGCTCCAGAGCTTGAATGAACAACATGTACAGTCTAAGTAAATTGGAATAACTGAATTTACCATCATGTGCCTAACCATACTAGGTCTTCCATTATCTAAATAAATTATGTGTCTAACCATATTAAATTTTCAAACAAACTCAGATCTATACAGATACGTAACACATTATTATCTAATGCAGGTGCAATTACAGAAAATATCTGTTGTTAATAACTGATTCTGCAAAACTGGAAGGAATATAAACGTTTTACGAAGACGATGCATTTGTAGAAAATGCAATAAATTTAATAAATTATCCATTTTTTCATTAAAACCGATCAAATAATTAGTTACAATATCATCTAGACTGATTCATTATAATAGTGGTTCGCTACGGAATTCCACAATAAGTTGTCCAAAGTATATCTACAATAACCAAGTTTGCTATATTATTCCTTCGTTTTATAACAATTTCGATGGCATTCATTGCATTATTTATAAGAACAGATTCCCTGGAACCATATAACTTCCCAATGAAAACAATTTAGAAGAATTCAAACAGTGCAGTAAAGCCTTTATTAGGTCAATATAATATTAATTATTTAATCCAGTTCAACCAGATTCATTCTAATCAATTATTTGAATTAATTTATTGCATCATTTTCTGGTATGGCCTGATACTTATATGCATCGTCTAATACATACTTGTATCAGATACATCACCACCGATAATCATATCGTATGAAACTTCTCTTTTGATTCAGCTTCTCATTAAAAGAGTTGACGTAACTGGTGTTTAGTTTACCTCTTTCTTTTATTGATGAAACTACGTCTATGCTTTACCGTTTTGAACAGGTAACCGATATTTGACATAAAAGTGATCTGGACTTTACTTCTAAGATAACCTTATATCTAAGATCCATTTATTTTATTAAAATATGTTTAAGCTAGGATAAACAAAATGGCTTTACGAATGCCTTACATTCGCGTCAGGCGTTAATTTAGTCCTGACGTTTAATATTGCTACTTTATCAGTCCATGTATCCTCATTACGTCATGTCATTTGAAGAAGAAAACAATTACGCTCTTAAAAGTTTTAAATTGAATGAAATACAATTTTTCATTATCGAATCTTTACATCATATCTTTACTTGCGTAATATCATAGTCTTTGTATGGTTCCTACATTATGCTCGGTCTGGGTTTGAGTTTTATCCACATAAATAAATCCTGTGTCAAGCTTGTCTGATAGGTCGATAAATATTTTAAGAGCCAATTTAATGTATGGCTTTACAGCCTGAAGTTGTCCACACTCGAAGCAATATCTGATTTAACAGCCAAACCTTAATTATAGCATATGCCTCACGGCATGCATTTATCGTGAAAATGCGCAGACCAGATTACATTAAAACCACATTTCAACACTTTAATACATTCGTACACGTCTTGAATTGTAATTGCGTTGAAAATCGAAACTAGCATCTTTATCGGTGTTTTATAATGCACCAGCATGCGAACTTGAGTCTTTGTCGATTAATGCGATGACATGGCACTTCATGGTCCAACAATTATGTTTGATATTATATGCAGAACATGGTAGACCCGAAAGAGAACTGTCTTTGCTGTCAAGCTTGAGCAAACATTGGCACACGCGATTTATCCGTAACAGAAATTAATTAAAGCCGCAATTCCTCCGTATCGTGCAAAGGTGGTATATGCCAAATAATTCGAACAATACTACATCTTAAACGATATTGAGCCCAGACATCGTCGCGTTCCATAAAAAAAAAAACAAGATACCAACGTTTCAACACAATATGAGGCATGTAATTTCTCCCTTGAACTGAGAAATGATGCCACTTTTCAGATGTGTACGAAATAATTCGATGTTGATCGGCCACATCAGTGGGTCAACCGATTTCAGTCGAACGCCGGATAACAATATTTTATCCTATCAAGTTTGGAAAGGTAACTCAAGCCCATGGTATGACGTATTGTCTTCCGACCAATTTTGCGCTTCAAAGTATTCCAGGGTAGCAGGCAGCTGACCACCAATATCAGCCTGAGTGTGATTTGTATCTCATGCACAGTTTTACTTATCAAATCAGCTTGTTTATAAAGCAGGCATGCGTCCCATCTTTTGCTGTCGAATCAATTTGCGCTCCACGCGCGACTGTTGTTGTTATTAAATTAGGCACTAACGGAATTTTTCGAATGTAACATGTCACTACTTTCGGAGCATTCCCGAGAAAGAATAGAGTTACGAACGACTTAGTTGACTGAATTCAGGTATAGAACCTCTTAATTATGACCTGAATATTTCAACGTTGATTGTTCCAAAATAAAGATAGATATCTTTTTCTAACAAATCGTTTCCATCATTCCAAACTTTAGTTAGATTGTAAGAATGATGACATTTATGTTAAACCGCGGCATTTTCTCCGACCTTTGTGAGGCGGATTAAGCGTGTTATCGACCTTAGTATGGAGTCGATATCACTCAGTGTACCTATATTATGGCTTAACATATCATTATGTTCAACATATATGTGTATCCTATGTTTGCAGTGTGACCATAGTTATATTTTATATGGCGGATTAAGGGTTTAACCAACCTTAGTATGGAGTAGATAGCATGCAGTTTACCTGGATTATGGTTTGTTTATGTGTATACTATGTTTGCAGTATTGCCAAAGTTATCCAAACATAAACGCTAACCCTCAATGCAACTTGCCATCAAACACAAGACCAACACTTGACACATTATGCAAAGACAGATTATAAATCTAACAGCTTTCTATCACGTGATATATAATCATCCACCATTAATCCATCCATCTATCCACCTATTCATACGTCCATCAATCAATATATTGCAATCGCAGTTCTTGATTAACATCAAAGATTTAAAAGTGTATGATTTCATTACAAAATTATCGTTTGCCATGATATACTAACTGAAATTAGCGTCCATATTAGATCCATATTAGAAACCAAATATGTTGATTTCCTTCAGATATGTCGTATTTGGTTTACAAAGCAACAGTATTTTTTTACCGTAACTAGTAATAAACAATTATCCATAGCAAATACTAAACATGTCTTTATCAGCAATACTCAGGTAGAAATTTATTGCGTGTTTAGTTGATTTGTACAGCATTAATGACAGTTATATAGCTAATACTTAAATACGCCGCATTATACTACAA
Source organism: Unio pictorum (assembly GCA_030141615.1). Taxonomy (NCBI): domain Eukaryota; kingdom Metazoa; phylum Mollusca; class Bivalvia; order Unionida; family Unionidae; genus Unio; species Unio pictorum. Next base: position 6,990,607 of record JARLTB010000161.1, on the reverse strand, counting down.
AACCTTAATGTTGTCGCTATTATGAATTTGGTGCATCAAATTATACCAAAGGGCCTTATATTTAGTCATCATGGTCAATTTTATAAATCAGATTGTATCAGCGGACCTTAATGTTTTCTTTAATGCGAATTTAATACACCAAATTATACCACCGGGATTTAAATTTGTCATTATCGTAAAACTTCTCGTCTTAGCCACATTTGCATGGATCCAATCGTCAAAGTGAATGCGTCTTATGATCTGGTGGTTTTGCGAAAAGAGTAAGAAAATAAAATAAATATCAAAAGGTCCAGTGATAATTGCATATATTTTAGTGAAATGGTTTTAATACATTTATCATAGCATTATTTAGCAATATTTCAAAGACAAATTTGCAATATCTACATTTACATATCATTAATTTTCTATTAAGACAAGAACATTGCCGGGAGCGATGTATTATCGTGGTACATAATGTTCTAAACACTACATATTACAACCATTCTGCATTACTGCATTGTTACAAATTGGGAAGATTATCTGACATTCCCTTATCTATTCCTATAACAATCAATGTGAATCCAATTGCATACATGTAAATAAAACCGCTTATGGCAGCTGACACGTTACCGAACCATGGGGACACAACTCTATATTATCGTGATATTTGCCCAAATTAAGTATGGTAGCACGCACGTATTATAATAAACATAATTTCAACTTGCCGATATGATGGAATGTAGGTATGCCCTTGCACTGGTTGAATATTTTCGCAAAGACAAAGCGTCAAGTGACTTTCATTACAGGTAAATTGACTTTCATTACAGGTAAATTGACTTTCATTACAGGTAAATTGAAATCTAAGGTAACAATAGCAGAAATCAAAGTAAAATCTAATTTATAACTTTGTCCAAATTTTAAGTGCAATTTGGACAAATAAATCTTTCAATCATAGAGATTAATAGTAAAATTGTTACTGAAATATTAATAATTTAAATAACAACTATTATATCTGTTCAATTTATGAAGGACAAAACAAGATCATAAGCAACGTTTTGATAATGTTGGTCGCATTGACTACCACGGAATGAAATTCCTAACGTAACTTGAAAGGAGATACGTCGCAACCGTATATGACTTATAATCATCAAACATCAGACGATAAATTGAGTATATTTCGTAATCAAAGCAATGCGGACATAGTAAATTTCACAAAAGGTATGTATAAAATGATCAATAAACTTGCATGTACTTGACAAAAAAAGTGACGTTCATTGTTTTTAAAGTAAACCCACAAATGTGCTGACACTTTTAGAAATTCGAACTCAAATTTCTGTCCTTCCTGGCTATAACATTACGTCTCTAATCAACCGATAGATGGCGCGATATTCGAGAAATCCTGCCGCGATAATATAGCGTCGGAGTACAATTAAGTTGCTCTCAAAAACTGTTACGATTGCTTGTAACTTTCTCCATCTACTCCCTTTCTAATTCAACCATCCACTCCCTAATACGAAAACAAGTCATACAACCAATCATAATTATCGTCATCATTATCGCTACATTTATCACCACAATCCTTTTGTTCTTGTTGGTGTCCTTTCATTCTATAAATCCGTTTAGACGATTGACATTATTGAATACTGGATTAACAAGAGAATAGCGTATATCATATATAGTTTGAAACAATTTGGTGAAACTCCTAGCATTAACCATTCTAAATGACTACAGCAATTATAACGATGTTTACGGCAATACTTATCATAAGGAGATTACTGCATATTACTAGCAGGCTTTTAGTTTCTAGTTTAGTATCCTATATGTCGAACAAGACGACATAGTTTCGCTTACATCCCGTTTTGATCCAACACTGGGATTTGAAACTGAACGCCTTTCATCGTGACTATGGCTCGATCACCAAAGAGTCACCGCTAATCCTTCCACCACTATACATCAGAGCGTGTCTCGATTATTCTCTGTTATTCACCATTTATAATGTTCATCAGAGTTTATTGTTTTTTTTTCCTTCATTATTCGCCCCTTCTGATCTGCATTGGAAAGTATCGGACTTATTCTCTCTCTCTCTCTCTCTCTCTCTCTCTCTCTCTCTCTCTCTCTCTCTCTCTCTCTCTCTCTCTCTCTCTCTCTCTCTGTATATATATATATATATATATATATATATATATATATATATATATATATATAATATATTACATGATTACATGGTTATATATATATATGTATATATATATATATATATATATATATATATATATATATATATATATATATATATATATATATATATATATATATATATATATATATATATATATATTACATGGTTTAGATCAGGCAATATATTTTTGGAAACAATGGTTGACCCGTCGGCTATAAATGAAATAAATTCAAAGATAGATGTTGAAGATGTTGGGTGTCAGTAATTTATTAGAACAGGTGATTACGTTTTGGAGCTTTATCTTCTTAATATGTGTGACGTATATGATCACGTGGTTGAGTTGTATTATCATGAATCTTTATCTTCATTTGTTTCTCTACATGATTAAATACGAGTGATTTCTAAAGTTCTTTTATTATTCAGAATGTGGTATGTTATTATTACGGCAACTGAAACAGCCATTCGTATATATATATATATATATATATATATATATATATATATATATATATATATATATATATATATATATATGTATGTGTGTGTGTGTGCGTATGTATGTATGTATGTATGTATGTATGTATGTATGTATGTATGTATGTATGTATGTATGTATGTATGTATGTATGTATGTATGTATGTATGTATAGATTTGCTGCATTTTAAATCGTTATAATTTCAGGAAACTACGGCACAAGAGGGATAGATTTATTTCATGAACTTGCGAAAGACAGGGGACTTTGTGTTGCCAACAACTTGGAAGCACCCAATCAACAAGACGATGCCATCCATGACAAGATCATAAAGACGCTTATTGAAACTGACCGTGCGAGAGTAATTGTTTGTTTCTGTGAGGGAATGACAATCCGACGTCTATATGAAGCGACGGAAAGAGTTCCAAAGGCCAAGGGATATTTTGTAATTCTTGGAAGGTGACGATCTTAATTCATTTTTTGTTGCTGTTTCCATTCACCTAAAAATTAACATATCGACCAAAGTCTCTATGGTCGTTTAGAAACTCTGTTAATAGGTGATTTTGTTTTCTTTTAGTTTCGCTTGGCATCATCGTTATTTGTAAACCAAATCATTTCCACATCTGGATGTCATGAATTTGTATTGGGTGATGTTTGGGGATTGACACATAAACACACGATCAGTAGCTGCAAGTAGAAAGCCAGCGACAAAAACATAGAAATTAACACATGTCGTCGACATATAATTCATTCCATCAAATTGTGCTGGAGAACATTAAGCACCGTTATTACAGCAATAATGAAAATGACGAAACGAAAGCTACTTAGTATCCAAATGTAAATTTATATATTTTTAATAGCCAATGAGTCAGTATATTATTACTTTTTATAATTCAAGCGAGTGGACACAAATAATACGTGTTTCAGTGAGCTCGCATGATATCGAAAACAGTATAGTCAGCTAATTTAATTCTCCACATGATCGCTTCATTCTTCAGGTGAAAGAGTAACAGGTTAAATCTCCCCAAATATTTAAATTGGATTTGTCCATTTGTTTTATTTATGATGTTTTTGCCTTAGATCAGGAAATAAAGGATATTATGATAACACTGATATTAGCTGTGCGAATATGTACACACACAGCAAAACATCAACGGCACATAACTCACATTATTGTGTGGGTAACCGTGAAAACATTTCCATCTGAATATTTTGTACGTGTTGATAGCATTGAACACATAAGGGGGAATGTGGACATGCAGATTTCCCATTCAAAACGGAAACCGTATTTAATACACTGACTGTTGGTATGGTATTATATGAATACATAAATCAAAGACGTTACTGTCATTTTTATGAGCATTGGTAACATTTCATAAATTAGCTCATGACAAAACATGTTCAAATAATTTACAAAATGTTTTCCTTACTGGAAACCTGCCTTTTGTCTCTATGAAACCCGAAATGGAGCATTAAGAAATAGTCGGACAAGACAATCTACCGCATTCAAGACTGTCAGGTAATACAACGCACAGATAGAGTAAGTATTGTATTTGAATACAACGCGCAGCTAGAATATATTATATATATATCGTACTTGAACACAACGCATAGCTACAGTATATATCCTACCTGAAAGTGCAAAAAATACATTTGTTAGGAAGCTGATCACAGTGAACTGTGTATTCAACAATGTGGTACACTTCACCGTGGATTGAAAGTGATACACGATATTTGAAGCAGCTAGAATTATTCATGTCTAGTCACAGATCTGACAGGTGTATTGTATCCGTATTTTCTGTAATATGCCAGAATGTATCTCCACAGCTCCAAATACTTTTCTTCTGTTATCGATTCTTCTATTGTATTTGTGTTAAGGGAATGGGTAAAGGAGGTGAAAGAGTATTTTGAAAGACAGTTTCAATTTGTCATTATTTTTGTATTATTACCTATTGGCCTACAATAGAGATATATAACAATATACAATGTTAAACTACGAAAGCTGTTACACACTTGCCGTCATCAAAATCATAAAATAGTCTTTATTAAACCATTAGGTGTCCAATGCCCAGACAAAGGGCACTGTTATGTGCATCCTCCGTTTCTTGTCTTTATAGTATCATACCCATGGGTATAGAAACAGGCCTGTAACGAATGTTTATATAGTCTAGTTATGGGAATCGCTTGTGACCTCGATGCATGAAACAAACAAATTTAATGTTTTGTAGTGACGGTTGGGCTGACAGACCAGACGTTGTAAGCGGCATAGAGGAGACCGCTGCCGGTGGGTTGTCCATTAAGCTTCTCTCCAAGCCGATTCCGTCATTTGATAATTACTTCCTGTCCCTGCGACCAGAAAGTAACATTCGAAACCCGTGGTTCCGTGAATACTGGCAGTGGAAGTTTGGTTGTTACCTTGATTGGTTACCATTGGAAGAGCAGGATAGAAGTCAGAATAAATCTTGTACTGGTAAATAGATCAAAAGATTTCATTTTCTCTTTTAAAATTAATTATAAATATAACATACTTATTTCAACCTATTTATATAATACTACTAATGATAATGTGGACTTTGTATAGCTCCTAATCTTTAGAAGCTCTAAGCGCTTTTCAACATATATAATTATATGACTACAGCCAAAACAAAAAAATCTAAGAAAACAAACACCTTGAAATTAGCAAACGTAAATAAATGCTGAAATATTCAAGGTAGGAAACATTATTAGGTCTTTCAGTTTGTTCTTGCAGTCGAAAAAGGTGAGTTTTAAGAGCACTCTTGAAAATGATCATTGTGTCTTGGTGTATAATTTCAATGGGCAATTCGTTTCATGTTGCTAGGCTACTGGCATGCAAAAGAACGTTGTCTACGTGACTTCGTTTGTATAGTGGGAATAATGAGTATACAATTGTCAGAAGATGAGCGTAAGTATCTTGCTGGTGTCTACACATGGGTGATAGCTATGTTGGACTTGAGTCAGTCAGTGAAAGGTAGCACAGAGAACAAATTATGCGTTTGATTCTGGACCGAATGGATAGCCAAGGTAGGGTACAGAGCAGCGGGCAGTTGTGCTCTTATCTTTTAAGACTCTTTCGAATCTGTTTTGTTGGAATATATATAAAACTAAGCAATAAAGAAAATGAGCAACATAAAATTACAGATAACTTTTCGATATCGAAACTGCTGCGACTGTACAAGTTACATAAATCGATCTCCATTAATTATTCAGACTGAAAACAAACTTAATGTGTACACACACATCCATTAATATGTTGTGTCCTATCATATATTTGTAGAATCATAACTGTCTCTTGGTACTACTGTTATTCACACTTATCTTTTTTGATAAAGCACAGGTAAGACAAGTTCAGAATAAAATATACTCGAAAATTAATTGAACATTCAGAGTTGGATTAATAAAAAGTATCTTAGATTTATTGAGATAACCGATATAAATATTAAATAGAACTTCGTGCCATCAGAGTCAGAGAAAATTAAGTATTAGCAGCAATTTGCTTTCAATCATATATATATATATATATATATATATATATATATATATATATATATATATATATATATTGTTGCTGGACTGCAAAACTCCTTGATAATATTACTTTTGTATGTGGATTGCTTTCACAGAACGTTAGCTGAAAAAGTTCAATATATTGGGAATAGTGGTTCAATCGATATTTTATAAGAACGTCCTTTGAGAGTTAAAAGAAAGCATTGAGAGATACTAGATTGCCAAGAAACATACATAGTAGATATGTTTGCATTCTTCAGGGAAACAATAAGCTATATATGAAATATTATCAGAACTCACAAACAGTTGGAGGCCTACTGTTGATCTGTAAGAAGCGATTCATGTTTAGCTTGCTTTCAAGACACTAACTTGTGCCTCGGCTATGACGAATCGCATTTTATAAAAGTGTACATGAGAACTGAGTCTTTGATAAAAAGTACTTTTTTTGGTCAGCAACATACATTATGTTTCTATATTTAATCATTGTTACCCCACTTCGAACATTTCCTTATCAAATCTCTTTTTATTGGTGTCTGAATTTATCAACGTTTAATTCATTTAGAAATCATGCAATACCTTTGAAAGTAAAGGAAACTAAAGTAGTGAAAACACAAAATTTCCAAGAAGTAAAACCCATGCAAGAACCAGGCACAATTTTAGCAACGTAATACCAGTTATAAATATTTTATTTTATTTTAAATAAAGTTGAATCATCCAATTACCGGTTTCGTTCTTAAAATGTTTCTTTTAATGACACGATGCCTAAACATGAACTGATAAACATTGTAGATGAATGTTTGATAGATTTTTTGATAAAAGAGAAAGACATTAAACCAGGCAAACAAATAGTATAAGACACCAATAATTTATTTCGTTGGCTTTGTTGCATATTGAGATTTATGCCAGTCAAAAGCACAACAACATTAAAAAGACAACAAATGAAAATCCAAAGGTACCTAGTCACATACAAATCAGTTTTAATATCGCTAGTAATATTTGATAGATCAGAAAACACACCACGAAAGCATTCACATAAAACAGATTTCGTGTCAGCAGTTGTCTAATAGAATATGCATAAACTTAGTAGAACAATTTATCCACGTGAGAAAACAATGATTCTTAATATATGCAATGATGTACTACGTTAATTAAATATATCTGGATGCATGCATCTGGATGAGTGCGACGGTTTTCCGGGTGTCTGTTCCAATATGCTTCCAATCCCTCTCCAGTTATAGTGGAGAGGCGGTTTTCTTTTCTATTTATCAGCTAGTACGAACGGAAATATCAATGTTCCGCTGAGCGTACTAATCACTCACCCAGCTTACTGAACACTTTATTTCGCCACCATGTGGGGTCGCTCATGTTGTCTCTGAGTGACCTGACGGATCAGCTATACTTTCATGAAATATGTTCACAAAACTATGAAAAGTCAGCTGTCTATGAATATAAAATTTATTAATCATGGCCAAGCATTTTGTCTAAAATGTTAAAGGTTAACCATGTATGCAACAGAACGCTCAGTTTAATACCAAATGGTCATACTTTCTCATAAACCTAAAATTTCTACAGGAAAGGAATACGTCACGAAGCACATCCAAGATGCCAAACTTGGGTATGTCGTGAAGGCAATTTACGCTCTTGCCTACGCCCTACACAACATGCATCTGGATGAGTGCAATGGTGCTCCAGGTATCTGTTCCAATATGGTTCCAATCCACGGCAGCCTGCTGATAGAGTATCTGATGAACGTCTCCTTCACCAGTTATAGTGGAGAGGCGGTTTTCTTTGATAAGAATGGAGATCCACCGCCAAGGTAAATCAACCTTTAGTGGCATACGGTATAAAAGCTATGCATGTGATGTGTTAGTACGCTTGTAGAAGAGGGATGCAAGTTATTGTCAGAAAGAAAGTGAATGAAAACAGGGTTCTGTATTATGAACGTGATTGATGAGATTGTGAAAGTAAATGTACATACACCAGTCTACTATTTACGACATCCATAGCATCGAAACGAAGATAAAGAGTGAAAACAGAAAATTCCCTAGGTCAGTCGTGCAACTATTACATAGTCAAAGTATATGGGTACATAATCAAAACAAAGACAAACGTTTTGTCTGATGCTGGATACTTTCGAGTTTTTGAATTGATTATAAATGATATTAGTAGACCAAATATTTGCCATGTATTTACAGCAAAACATAACTATTAAGACCAAGCTTATGGAGTAAACGTTCTAAGAAACTTAACAATGAGACATGGCGTATAAAACATACATTTTCTGAGACTGCAACCGCCATCAACATATATACAGGACATTTATTATTGATAATATTCCCTAACTGAAACATAAGTCGTGATATTATCCGCTTCATTGGGTGATCGCCCAATAATGAAGTACTGCATGGTAAGGCGTACGGTTGAATTATTAAATGAAAGTTAAGGCTTGAATCGTCACTACTGTCATTATGATGTATGCTGCTAAAATGCAGCACATTTAATTAAAACAACTTGACACAAAAAATGATGGATGTCAATCTGCCTTTAAAGAAGTCAAGTAATTCAGGGAAACCATGTATTTGTAATTAATATATCTTTCACGGTGATTGGGATGGAAAGAGTGACAGGTTCAAACAACGGAGAATATTTTACAAGCTATATTACATACTATAGTGTTGTCCTTCATCTTGAGACTGGTATTTGATTTCGATCGTGATCTGATTTCGTTATTATATCATGCAGTGTCCATAAATTAGATAGCATGAATTGTTTCACTAATACATATTGCTATTTTCATGTTAATTTCCTGAAGAATAAAAGTTTTCTTTACCACTATCCCTTTATTAAAATGATTGCCTTTGCAACAGCAGGAATTATATACACACGAATAATGTGTTCTTGTTTAGAATTCCTATAGCAAAAAGACATATGCTACGATATTTTACAGAAGAGACATTTTATAGAGTTGTTTAGGAAATCTAACTTATCATTGTATATGTGATTCTTTTGTCAGATACGAAATCATGAACTTTCAAAAGGTTACGGATTCATCTGGGAACGACACGTATAAATACAACCGTGTTGGAACTTGGGTTGCTGGACATCTACAAATGAATGATAGTGATATATACTGGCCAACGAGGGGATTTACACTTCCGATTAAGTCCACCTGCAGCGATGCTTGCCCAAAGGGTTCTGTTAAGGTACAACCGAATGATCAGTATCCACTTTCTCATCCTCACACATAGAATCAGTATTTTTAAAAATACACTGTAGCCATAAATCATTCTAAGAGATCTTCCTCTTTTTGGTTCAGAATGCTAGTTTTTTGGAGTAGAAGCAGCAACAGTAGCATTATATATTTTACTAATAGTAAGGGGGAAAGAAACATATTACTTTCGAATATATATATATATATATATATATATATATATATATATATATATATATATATATATATATATATATATATATATAACCACTTCACGCTCGATGGTGCAGTGATCTTCTGTTATCAAACTCGATGCTAAACAACCACCAAAATCATGTTACTGTACAGATATCCCACATGCATGTGTTACCTTTATAATTCTAAGTCAATGTTAATGATTTTCAGAAAATCCACCGAAACATCGCTTGCTGCTGGGTGTGCACCCCGTGTGAGGAAAACGAGATTATGATGGACAGCTACACGTGCAAACCATGCAACAGAGGCTGGTGGCCAAATGAGAATTTGACGGGTATATTTATATATCTTTATATATTGGGGCGGGTAGAGGTGGTGTGTGGTGTGTGATTTTGATTTTTAACGTAGCTTTAACTTTTGTACAGTCATATCACTACGATGTCTACAGTGTCACAGTTTATTATGATGTCTAGCGCTGGAGAATTATACCTCAGACATGTAGCATGATGTTCCACCGAGTCACATTATTCTGACACCAGGGCGACCAGTCCTCTTACGGCAGCTGTTAATCCCATGTTTGTAAGTCTTTGGTATGATTCGACCGAGGATCAAACCCACAATCTCCTACATTTGAAGCGGACGCTCTAACCACTAGCCAACAAAAGAGAGAGAGAGAGAGAGAGAGAGAGAGAGAGAGAGAGAGAGAGAGAGAATTACGAATATACGCCACCCACAGTTGACTGAATGTCATATCCCTGGATTCTACAGAAAAATGTTTGATACTACTAGGCAGAATAAATAATAATAATATCATCAGATTTACAAAGAAGGATTCAAACCTTCGAAATAGTGTACCGAAAGATCTTGGGTATCTCATACATTGACCATGTAATCAACGAAGAAATCCACAACTGGATGTGACAAGCCATTGGATCATATTGAGACCTCGTCATCATTGTATAAAAGGTCGAACTGAATCTTTATGGTCATGTATCAAGATCACCTGGACTGGCAAAATCAATCTTGCAAGGCATAGTGCGATTGTGAAGATGAAGGGGCAGACAGAACAAAAAGTGGGAATACAACATTAAGTAGTGGACAGGTATGGGATTTGGAGATTCCCAAAGTGTAGTAGAGAACAGGGAAAAATGGGTAGAATTGGTCAAAAAGTCGACTGTGGTACCTCAAAGACCTTTTGGGCTAAGGGATTGATGATGATGATGATGATGATGATGATGATGATGATGGTGATGATGATGATAATGATTATGATGATGACGATGGTGATGATGATGACCGCGACGAGGAATAGTATACATATCAAGGAATTTTTAATTCGTGCTCTACTGAGATTCGAACCCGGCTTGGCAGAAATTAGTATGTATCCTGTACTATCATTATTTGCATTATATATATATATATATATATATATATATATATATATATATATATATATGATAATAAAATATTTTAAATATAGCAAGGGGAATACATACACCCAAGCAAAATTAAAAGTGTTACATCGTGAACAAAAATGTAATCGGAGCAACAACAACGAGATTAAGTCGGAGAGTGAACTGTTTTGCTCATACAATGCACACGCGTAATTGTGCTTGAAATGATAAAATCCAAGGGTATCGAATGCGTTAACCTATATCAAATACATAATGTAAAACACATATTATAAATATACTGGATCACAAGTGTCACTTTTCTTTCTCTTTTCCAGCATGTAAAGTTATTCCTATTGAATACACAAGCTGGTGGACAACGGAGGCAATGGCGACGTTGATCACAGTTTCCGTTGGAATTTTTGCGACGCTTTGGATTACCGTTGTGTTTTTACGTCATAACAACACACCAGTGGTAAAAGCGTCCACAAGGGAATTAAGTTACATCATCTTGGTTGGTATCATTGCGGCATATTCCAGCAATTTTGTTATTCTTGCTAAACCTACGATGGTCACCTGCTATTTCACAAGAATCATTCCAGGATTGTCATTTTCATTGATTTATGGGGCCCTTGTGACAAAAACTAATCGAATTGCAAGAATTCTGGAGGGAACAAAAAAGATTATCACCAAGAAGCCCAGATTTATGAGTGCGTCCGCCCAAGTCATTATTACCTGTATTCTGGTTGGGGTGGAATGTGCGATAATTACCATAATGCTTGTTATTGAACCGGCAGACTCGAAATTAGATTACTCCCAGAGCAAACGAGTACGGCTAATATGTGATACAACCACTCCTGGAATAATTGTTCCCCTTGGCTTTGATCTTATTTTAATATTTTTGTGTACGCTATATGCAATCAAAACACGAAATCTACCAGAAAACTTTAATGAAGCTAAATTTATTGGTTTCTCCATGTATACTACCTGTGTTATTTGGCTTGGTTTTCTAGCCATATATTTCGGAAGCGATCAGAGAGTCATTACATTGTCGATTTCTGTGTCACTAAGTGCGACGGTAGCTCTGGTCCTTCTGTTCTTTCCAAAAGTGTACGTCATGATATGGACACCAGAGAAAAATACGAGAAGTGCCTTCACCACTTCCAAAGAGGTGCGATGTCATATTGGATCCATTTCTTGTGCGTCAGGAGAAAGTATGGACCTAATAAGGTATGATTTATAAATAGATACATATGTGAAAACATGCGGGAAAATTATGTACTTAATTCCACACGTTCAATCATCACGTATGCAAAAGTTTATTTTAAAAGACATGACCAAAACAAAATTGTTACTTCAAAATGGGTTGACGAAAATTTTGGCTTAAACGTATTTAAGATCGCTGCAAATATAAGGAAAGACTTGGATAAATCACTAAAATATGGGGCGATAAAGCACATATAACGTTACACAAAAGAGTATAAATTCCAATAACAGTATAGAAAACATTTAAACTTGTTAGAAATTATGCATTTCTTTTACTGATTTACTAGAAAGGATGCCATGCTGAAAATGAGGTATAAGGTGCGTCAACATTGCTGTTATAAATCATATCTTATGTAACTGTCTTTAATAATAGTAGCACGTTTTATTGACTTTCGTGAAATATTTAGAGTATACCAAAATATCCATATTTGTGATAACACAGTAATTAAATATCAGTTAGTATATTAAATAAACACAAAGCAAATAATTGACTGTAGTTGTTTGACAAATGTGTTTTCTTGTATTGCAATGGCAAGATATATGTATTATGTATATAAAAACACTATAATAATAATAATAATAATAATAGTAATAATAGTAATAATAATAACAACAAGAACAACAACAACAATAATAATAATAATAATAATAATAATAATAATAATAATAATAATAACGACTTTGTATAGCTCCAAAGCGTTAGAAGCTCTAAACGCTTTATAACATCTATAATGATATGACTACAAAAGATAAAAACAAACACCACGAAATTGGCTAACATTGGAATTGCTGAAAATATTTAAGGTAGGAAACATTATTAGGTCATTATGTTCGTTCTTGCAGTCATCAAAGGTGAGTTTTAAGAGCACTCTTGAAATGGTTCACCGTGTCTTTGTATCTAACTGCAATGGACATTTCATTCCACGTTGCTGTGTCCATATGACTTCGTTTTCATAGTGGAAATAATGAGTATACTAGTGTCAGAAGAGGGCGTAAGTATATTGATGGTGTGTACACATGGGCGAGGCCGGATAGGTATGCTGTACTGGAGTCCGTCAGTAAATCGTAGGTAAGAGAACAAAGTTTGTTTGATTCTGGATCGAATGGATAGCCATGCATACCTTTTTGGGATGGCACGCTATTTTGAATGTCGGAATTGCCAGAGCTATTTAATACTTTTTGAATACATGTTACAACTTCTTGTTTCATATATATATATATTTCGGTATTTGTGCCGACTTTGCCAGAGTTAATATAATTTCCATACCACTAGAGAGTTGCCAAAAGATCTGTATGTCCATCTCTCTGCCTGTCCGTGCGTCCGTGCATCCGTCTATCTATCTATCTATCTATCTATCTATCTATCTATCTATCTATCTATCTATCTATCTATCTATCTATCTATCTATCTATCTATCTATCTATCTATCCGCCCCGGATACGGGAGGTCGTGGGTTTGATCCCCGGCCGAGTCATACCAAAGACTTACAAAAATCGTGCTAGCATCTGCCTCGCTTGCAGCTCAGATTTAAGAGGCTAGTGTTAGGACTGGTCGGCCTGGTGTCAGGATAATGTGACTGGGTGGGACATCATGCCACTTGTCTGCGGCATGAAGTCCCAGTGCTAGACATCACTATAAACTGCCTCACTGCAGAAATCGTAGCGATATGACTGAACAATTGTTAAAGCTACGTTAAAAATCCTAATCAACAAAAAAGAATCCATCTATCTTGATCAACAAAAAAATCTATCTATCTATCTATCTATCTATCTATCTATCCACACACCCACCTACCCACCATCCATCCATCCATCCATCCATCCATCCATCCATCCATCCATCCATCCATCCATCCATCCATCCATCCATCTATCTATCTATCTATCTATCTATCTATCTATCTATCTATCTATCTATCTATCTATCTATCTATCTATCTATCTATCTATCTATCTATCTATCTATCCTAAGCTCTTAATACTAGAGATAGATAGATAGATAGATAGATAGATACATAGATACATAGATAGATAGACGACAGAGAGACAGACAGATATATATATATATATATATATATATATATATATATATATATATATATATATATATATATATATATATATATATATATAGAGAGAGAGAGAGAGAGAGAGAGAGAGAGAGAGAGAGAGAGAGAGAGAGAGAGAGAGAGAATAGGCATCTCGATAATTTCTCAATTTATGCCCCAGGAGCCAAACTTTCTGCCACATGGCACACGTTTGGGATCCCTTTTGATAACTCATCTGAATTTTATAATCGGATGTAAATCATGTGCCATTTGTCCAATAAAACAATTTCATAACTTGACAGTTATTTTATGTTCATGAAAACTAACACCCTCTACAGCCATGCGAATACTCATCCAAACTCGAATCAGAGTGTTAGAACCACTGCGAGGATTAACGTAACAAACCCATCCATATCTCAAGCTATGACATTTGTGTGTTGAATATTATTGTAGTTAGGAGACAATCAAAACACCTCAATGTGCTAATCACCTTTATACAGACGAATATCAATGCAAACGTGTCCACTCTACTAACACATTGCTCAAGGCGATATAGTGAAATAATGGACATGATTTACACGTCTTCAAACGATCCTAAACCATATCTGATTCGGTGTATGCGCTGTATAATATTTAGAAAAAGGAATCTTATGGAGGAGCTCAGTAATTAACGACGCATTGATAATACAATCAAATCTGTTTTCGATTAGGCTGATTATTATTGTTATACAATATATTGGACAAATGTAAAATGTATTCGTTATCACTGTCTTTTTCTATTCAACGCAATCTGCAGGATAAATGTAAGAATGCCTATTTGAAATAATGGGAGTCATCTACGGTTACATCCACAAAAAGCTACAATAGTTCACTAACCCTTGGACTGTCAGTCACCGCCTACTAGCGTTGTAATAGGATCATTACGTCAGTCATTATAATGTTCAGATAAGAAATAGTTTCGTGTTGTACCCTCAACAATATTGGTAATCCGTTAGAGCTATAGACACACAGAAACAACGGAGTTCGATTATTCTTTGAAAGTGTTTTGCTGTATGCTTGTGTTGAGATACTGTAACTCTGCCATGTATTATTTATTCAAGCCAAAATACACCATGTTACACTCATGACCGATGCAAATCTGTATTTTACATCGTTTGTATGGAATTTAATAATCAGGCTTGAACTAGCCATATACGTGTTCAGTTGTGGAATGATGCCATTTAGTATTATCTTGCAAATACTCTTTCATAATCAAAATTGCCAAAACTAAAATTTTTATTCTATGTTTATATAAATCACAATCACCACTAAATGTTTTCGAGCCAAAACATGTAATGTATTTTCCTTGGTTTCACAGGGAGAAGAAATCGGCAGATCGTCTGCGCGTGCCTCTTCAGAGAAAAGCTAGTCTTCTAGCTAGGCTTAGGTGTGCTCGACCTTCCAGCTTCGTTCTTCAAAGGCAGAGCTCGCAAAAAGTGTGCAGAACCTCTTCAATGCTTCTAACACGCGGGAATTCTTTCCACGTTCCAGTCACAAGTTCACGCAATCAGAAACATCAAACATTTTCTTGGGCTAAGTTAGCGGCTAAAAATGAAGAAAGCCACCAAGAGCGCTTGAGCACGATCAGTTCCAAGGAGGACTCTTCAGAATTTCGAAAAGGATTCAGGACATCTAGAGTTGAAAGAATCGAAGTAGCATGTCAAACAGAAGGATTAGGGAGTCTCAGCAACTTACGTGAAAGACGAAATCCAAAGAGACCAATTTATAAGAGACAGGTAGAGATGCACAACATGAATGCAAATGAAAATGTTGAAAATATATGCTTAAGAACTTTGTCTGTTTCTTCATCTGAATCGGGTTATCTGGTTGGGAAGAGTAAAAAACAACACAATTCCTCCATTAGATCTCGTCTTTCCCGAGGTCAACCAGTAAGCGCAGGTTCTTCGTCGGAAGACTTTGAGAATGAAGATGATTTTGTTTACTACGACAGTATATCAGATCTTCTTAAGGTTCGCACCAGTGGAAAGTCCTTCAAGAACGACATAACACGCTGTGACAAATATCTCAAATCAACTCCAGATAATATTAGAAGTTACAATAACCCAGAAAGTTGTTTAATGTTCAAGAATACTAGTGCAGGGAACATTAATTTACAAGTCCCGGAGACGGAATTGACAACGTTATCCCTACATGAGTGCAAGAAGAAAATCACGAAAAATTTGTCTGACTCCTGTATAAAACAATGCGAATCTGATTCAAATGAACGATATTCATGCCCTAGTGTTCGTCACAGCTTTTCAACTATTATTTGTGAGGGGAGATCATTCAAGAACAGCGATACAGTACCCCTAATATCTGCAGACAATGTACATGCACGTTCAAATTTACGGTGCTTGTCAATAGATTCCAGTAATATTCATATCGTTGCTGGGACGGAAAGTAAATCACCTAGTCATAGTAGTTTCTGCTCAATATCTAGTTCTCCAAAATCGACATCGACAGTGTACCGATGTCTAGACAATGTGTCCGATAAGTGCGGTCTCGCTTTGGACGAGGAAGAAGAGAGTATGTTATTATTTCAAAGCTTCTTACGTGAGCGTGGCGTTGAATTCGATATGTCCTATGTTGAAAGTAGTGACGTATGAGGTACTAGTACAACGTTTGCAAGAAGGTAAAGTGTAAAAGTCTGAGAAAAAATAATACAACTTTTCAAAAGTTGTTTTGAAAGACAATCCTAATACGAAGCAAGCCTAAAACATCATACATATCATACCATCCTACATTCATCAGGATTACTGCTTCATGCATGCGTTAGTGTTGATTTAAGAACTGTGAGTATGCATTACAGGTGTGCATACATTACAAGCATGAAAATACATTATGCTTCTTTTCCACTCCGTACACATCCTTTCCAGCAAAAACTAGAAATTAACAAAAAATGAAAACAAGCAACCCAAACCAAATATTTTTCATTTCAAGAACCTCACATGTCACGGAATAAAGACATACTAATAATTTTTTTGTTTCCTTACTTGATGCTGATGTCAGTCTTGGTGTTGGCTTGATAAGTAGTCCGCAGGTATATCAAATTTGTCAAAATATAAGAATAACTGTCATTTAATGTTTCTTGGATATGTACAATATAACGGTTCATTATATAAACATTGTTCTCAAAGGGTCCAAACTTTCCGAATTAGTGCATCGACGGTATTTCGATGTCAAAAATGTCTCTAGGAAAACTGTTTCTTGTACAGTAATCTTGACTGTTTTCAGCATTCATATGTGTTATACATTGTACAAACCAAGCGCAAAACAACTTAATATTGTGTTCAATCGATGTGCATTGATTTAATAACTATGTTAATTTGTTATACGTTTGCAATACGTTATTTTGTATATACTCGAATCATTGAAATATGCCCATACAGACCAGGTATTGCTTATGCATACCTGTGATATAATTAATGTTTGTGTTCATGTTTGTATTCATCTATAAAACATACCAGAAGGAAAGTGCTGTTGACCATTTTCAACTTTCATGAGTCAGGTAGGCCATTTATATACATTCGTGCAGTAGTCAAGTGTTTTCAGGACCGCTGTTGGTTATGCAAAGCCATCATGTTTAGACGCCATATCGACACATACACATTTTAGATTATAGTCACACTGATTTTGCACCAATATTGTTTACATCATAGTTCGTGCTAATGTTTGTAGGGACTAGTTTCTGAAACGAAATTAGATAATGTTAAGAGCCCTGTTCTGTTACGTCATTTATGTTACGTCATCCTCACTACAGAGTAAATAGTTAACAAAAATAAACTTCAATTAGAATCATTAGATTAGTTGAATATCACATTTGAGGTTAATGGTTAACGTTATGGTTACAATTATTTTGCAAAGTTCGAGTCAGAACCGATATTATACAAGTAGCATGTCATAAACCACATCTTAGCAACCAACATCGTAAGTAAATAATTTAATGCTAGCAGTGCTTGCATTTGAGAAAGTGTGATATATATATTGCTCTAATAGATAATCCACACCCACTAGATATTCTATCATTTAGAAACAGCACTGGCTACGACGATTTAGAAACGCTGACATGAACAATATATATATATATATATATATATATATATATATATATATATATATATATATATATATATATATATATATATATAATCTCGATGATGTTATCACATATCCTAGAACAAATGCTGAAGAAAAAACAGAATTTTAATTGGGAACAAGTCAATAATATTCTGATCAAGTTCTGTGTCTTATCATTTCAACTTACATTTGTGTAGGCTGTTTTAAATAAATCAGAAGCTACTCCGATGTTGCGTCGGGGTAAGGGCAAAATTGAGGACGCCCATCGCATTGCTGTTGCATTGTAGACTGCTTGAATCTGAGAGGTAGTATTCTTAACATTTTATTGCTCCACTGAATGTGCAGCTCAGTTTTGCGTACGCCTCCTTAGAATGTTTCGAGTCAAATGTTGACAGGAGAGTATGGTTTACCTATAATATGTTGGTTTTGTATTCCTAATACGGAAAGTATTTGATATTGAACGTGTACGGTATTGAAAGTGTCCAGTGGCGTTAGATGTTACATGCTTTTAAGTTAACGAGATAAACAGAGCAGAACGTAGTGTGGAGTGTGTAATATAATAACGTATTGTCAATACTATGATTTTGTGGGAACCAGTGATAAAGTGTCTTATAATAAGAATCGTATAACAATTAAACATTACTAATTTATATTACGGGATTGCGGTTGTAGACTAATGCATTTACTGTAACAAACATAGAACATAGATATTTCCTGGACAACCATAAGACCACAAATTCCTATGCATTACCGTTTTCTAATGAAATAATTGATAGGAAATATATACCAAAAAGTACTATTGATTTACCGAGCAACGATAGCCGACGTTTACAAAGAAAACCATCGTATGTGGTCACTGATTAACTTATATGGTCATTTCCAGTTGAGCTAATTTATTGTAAATCTAGAGAAAAAAGAAATGATAGCGAACTTGAAAACTAATCTTCATTTGTACTGGATTGTATTGCCGGTGAATTGTGTCATAGCATAGACTGGTACATGTCGTCAAGCAATTCGCCAGCAGAATATTGTATACGCTTTAGGGACGAAGATATTGTAAATAACATAACTATTCTGAATATATTTAGGTGATTGTGACCATTTGTCGCATAATTCTCGAACCCAATGATGCATTTACACATTGATAAACTATGTTGTGTTTCGTCAGTCTGTTAGCAAAGGTTTATTGAATCTACTATTCCTAAACTGTTTAGAGACGTTTCATACACACACTCAACCAATGATCTAGTTTGTTCTAAATGAACAAGGTGCTGCTTGGATTTAAAATATGGCTGCCACAGCAGCCATCTTAAAACGGTTGCTATCGCTATTCCTCCTGAATGGATGATTGTATAAATATAGAGTTTCCACTAGCAACCGTAATATATCTAGTCTCAATAATGATCCCAGCCTCACATCATATTTGTCCACCATAGCAGCCATCTGATCGTCACAACTATATTTGAACAGTAAAACATACTGATATGGAGCTGTCGCCAGAAAACATTTGTATGACATCCAGCTATTAACAATTAACATTGTTCTATTCTGACATTCATAATTGTCTCCAAAACAGCAAATTTCAACTATTTGCTTTTGTTATGCACGAATGGAGGGTTACATCTTGCAAATATCGTTATGTATGGTCCTTTTTAAATAGATGGCTATATCAATTTGTTTTCAACACATGACTTTATAGTGAGAAAGCTTGCCAGCAGCTTCTTGTGGGTCGGTGGTTCTTTTCGGGGAGTTTCATGGGTTCTTCCTCCACCAATAACACTGGCCGCCATGTATAGCATATCGTGTGCTGAAAAATGGCTTTAAACCCTACAACAACAATAACAACAACAACAATAACAACAACATGACTTGATATGGTATATAAGTGGTCATCAATGCAAAAGGTGCAAGTTATAAATACAATATGGCTACCATAAAGACAGACTTAAAATAGTATTGTCCATTTGAATGGATGATCGTTATGCCACGATGTCATCACCAGAAGGTCCTAAAAAAAACGTGTGCCAAGCCGACACTCATTTTGGGTACCACAACAGCTAACTTAAGTATCTTATTGCTCAAAAATATCAGAGATGGGTTCAAATCTTGACCAAAGGATGCAGTGTTCTTATCCTGAATTCCCAGAATTTCTGTTCGACAACCAGACCGTCAGTAACGTCAGTCTATTGCAAAGATTAAATATTACATTTTGCTTCTAATGTATTAAGAATGTACGGGAAAGCGAGATAATAGTGCGTGAAAGATGCATTTTAATGTTATAGTTAGAATCCTATCTTTATATGTTTAGATATAGTCACTTAAGGTTGCATACCATCTCCAAGGAGAATCAAACGAATTTACTTCAATAAAATATGTGTCCATACAAAGTCTGTTTGTCTTGGGTTACCACACGTACATAAATTTCAGTCCATTCCATCGCCGTATAGAGCTAAAGTATAAACAAAAACATAAATTAAATTATTGCCTTTAATCACTTTTAAAGGGAAAACAGCACTTTCCTTATTTACTACAGATATAGTCACATACCGTATTATGTGTCTGTTAGTGTGATATAAATTAATTTGTGACATAAATTTGTTTGTCATTGTTTTTTTTATAATTAAACAAAATAACCCAAATTAATACATTTCACCTGCACGCAATATTAGTGAAAACTGTCATGACAATTACTTTCGTTCACGTATAGTAAAAGCATATATTTTGTTATTCAGTTATAGTTTTATTTTTATGAGACGATCGAGTTTTGGACTATTTATTTCAGTTTGCATACTTTGTTTTATCTGGTACGTTCAGGTAGTTAAAAGGCAACGTGCTCCTAAATTAATACTACGCCAATATTGCTTTGTTCAATTTGCAACCATATATTATTCTTTAAAGTGAAATCAACACATAGTTCACACGGAATTACAAGAAACGTAACAACTTGCCCCGATTAAAGCGAGTCCAAACTTGTATTATATATATATATATATATATATATATATATATATATATATATATATATATATATATATATATATATATATATATATATATATATATATATATATATATATGTATATTGTTACGTGCTTAGGCTCGAATAAACAGTAACATAGAAAGAGTGAAAATATTAATCTTGTAAAACAATTTATTAAGCACAAATATTTTTTTAAAAAAAGAAAAATAAACTTACGGTTTTAAGAATCAATTCCAAAATTAATCCAAGAATAATTCAGAATATTATCCACTAGAGAAATTGCAAAAGTCCTGGTAATAAAATGTCCAAATAATTCTATGTTCGAATTCCAGCGCAGTATCCAAGATGGAAGACGATGTTACTTGATGAAGTCAGTTCTTGTTAATAAAATTTCTATGAGCACATTTCTTTTCCAGATAAATAACAAAATAGTTCCTTTTGATCCAAACGAATTGACATAATTTCCAGTACAAGGTAATTTATTATAACTCAAAAAAACACAACTTAATATTCTAAAAGCCCAACTTCTACTGAATAACTCGCTCCAAAACATAGTTTATATACCTGTTTTTGCGTAAACAAGAAAGGGGTCACGATCTTCTAGAATATCTCAGAACAATTTTACGTTGAAGAAATCACAGAAACAGCGTATGACCCAACTAAAATAGAAAGATATTTATACAAAACTCCATTTTGTCCTTGGAACCAACCAATCATGTTTAAAGCTTGTTTACAACCCTGAAACCAGGTCAGAAATGAGGTCAACACCTGGTGTTTACTCTGTAATGTACAGATCACCCCCCCCCCCTTCAATGAATGAATCTTAAAACGTAAAATGTCAAATTTAAATCTAACAAACAAACAAAAAAAATAAAAAAAATATAAATGACATATCAAATATACGTAACTATATATATATATATATATATATATATATATATATATATATATATATATATATATATATATATATATATATCGAAGGGGAAAAGCAACTGCAGATTATTTATCAAAATTAGTCGTAACATTTTCTATACATTATACATTGTTGACCTGCCTTTGTTTGATGTTCTTCTCCATTTTTCTCACTATTATTTGACTATTGTATATTCCTTATTCCTTTGCTTAACTCTTAATTTAGAAAGGCCTTTTGTGTTTAGTATAAATTGTACTGAGTAAACCATAGAAAGTTTGGAGTAATTGGTATAGCATGTGACTAAGTATGGAGTAATTGGTATAGCATGTGACTAAGTATGGAGTAATTGGTATAGCATGTGACTAAGTATGGAGTAATTGGTATAGCATGTGACTAAATCATATCAGGATGATGTTTCCGTTTTAAAGCTTGGAATCTAGACTTTCTCGAACTGAAATATTACTTGCTCGGTAAATATTGTATTGTTTTATCAGATGTGTATTGTCACTCATTTTAAATAAATATTTCTTTGTCGTTTCTTACGAGACATTAACACAAGTTGGCTTTATGTACTGAGGTTATTAGAGTAATGCGCTTTTTAAAACGACACACCGCGGTAGCGTACATAACTGAGTCTGGCATTAGCCAAACTTGTGTACCTGCATCTTGGTGAATATTCCAATTTTTACATCCCTGAGCGAGCATGTCTTAGGTGGGTTGTCGTTTTATAATGTCTTTGAGACCAACCTGATGAATTGTTTGTTCTTGCTACCATATTTGTGTGACTGTATTATCGATACATTCCATTATTAACGTGCAGGAATTAAGCAAACGCTCTGCTCAAGCAACATGCACAAATGTGCATTAATGATAAAGCGCTTTATTGTGCTTCAAAAATAAAGTACTGTAAGACATACTTTTTATTATCTTGCTGAGACTTTAACTAATGGTCCTTTTAATAGGTCTTCTAATTATTTCCGTCTTATTTCCTTAGTACTATTATTTTAAAAGAAGATAAAATAAAGTCTAGTTCAAATATGTTGTGTTTGTCGTCACTTGCTATGAGTTACTTCTTTTTTACATACTCTGGGCGTTGGTTTCCAGCACTGTTCTTGTGGTTCTATATAATATTGCAGCCTGAAACAATTTGTTAATTAAATAATGAGATTATCTAGCCACGATAATTGTTGAGTTCTGTTTTAACTATAAAGTTTCGTCTACAGATTCGTTACGGGATTCATTAGTTTATCATCGAAGCAATAGATCATGTCAACAGGTCTGAAGAAAATATCTTATATAATAATGGTCAAAACCATTGCTTAAAATTAAATTTCAGAGGTGTTTTAATTGTACCAGTTGATAACAAGTCTTGCCAAAATAATTCACACCTGCCGCACCTTAGATTGATTGTTAGAACGCCTTATGTCTAGAAATGAAAACTTATTAATGTTTGTTTAAGTGGAAATAATTTGTTTTAAAGCCATAATTTAACGTATCGGTTTAAGACTAACACATGCAAGGCATAATAAAGCATGATTTGAACTGGTGATGGAAAATACATAAGTATACGGTGTTTTGTAATGCTAATGTCGCAGTCTCTTATGAAATTGAAACATAGGTCTTACTCCTTCTGTTGGACTTTGTTGGTTCTATCTGGTACAAGCATTACATTGGGTCCTACGCCTTACTCGATATTTGGCTAAAGGATGCAAACGTTTCGTCTTTTCCCGTAGAGTTTGACACAGTGTGCTGTCATTAAACATCAGAGCAAGAATATACGGCATAGATATAAAAACTTCAACTATTGTACACCAAAGGAACACAAGAGTAATAATCGAATGCACGCAACGTCTTCATGCAATATCCACATAATAAAGTCCATTATTATACAACACCAAACACAATTGGAATCAATAATTCAGTTTACATGTCAATACAACTAAAGACTGATATTATCACACAGATTAATATGTATATTTACATGAAACTGTTTACAACCAAAGCAAAATACATCTTATAATCTAAAATTATTCTTTCGCAATTATTTGTTAGTAAATGTTACTTCCATTCAAAACTATTTCAAAATAAAAGACAGATGCAACCTAACCCTATAAATTAGGTTATAAACTATATAGCTGGGTAATCTCCTGATTTGACCCCTATTGTGTTATAAGGTGATGGCATATTCAAATCAAGCACATGCATGTCCTTGATGTACATATTCAAACTGTACTTGTAACATGTAATTGATTTCCATCGCACATTACACATTTGACAAATGTCACAGATGTGTCGTGTTGTTGTTCAGTAAGGTACATTTTTTTAGGTTAGATTGTTTGATGGACCTAATCAATTAAATCAGCCATATCTTAATTAATCAAAGTAAGTATATATTGGATCACGTATATATAATAATCGTTTCTGATATGGAAAACATTTGTCAATGGAATTTTAGATAACAGTTCCCAATTCTAGCAAACTTTAGTTATATCAAATGCTTTCCTAAAGCAAAACAATGAGCAATCGCATGCAAAAAGTCATGAAACGTTAACCAGTGATACT
This sequence comes from Unio pictorum, assembly GCA_030141615.1. Classification (NCBI taxonomy): domain Eukaryota; kingdom Metazoa; phylum Mollusca; class Bivalvia; order Unionida; family Unionidae; genus Unio; species Unio pictorum. The sequence goes on along the minus strand of JARLTB010000161.1, from coordinate 6,965,766 downwards.
CTGACATATGACGCAGACATTATTCATGAAAGTGGTTATTCCCCCTCGAGATAGAACGTTTCCAAATTATTGTACCTAGTGTATATTTACCGTTTATGATAACTAATGAGGAAAACCAACTATCACAGTGGCGGGTGAAAGGAGTGGGTTAATCATTTGACTAACGTTTAATTCATGGCATTGTACAGATAGATCGACATGTAAATGAATAAATCAAAATGTTACGTAAGAAAAATTGATTCAAGATGCAAATGGTTAGATGTTTTAAGTCCATAAAGTCTGATTAGTAAACGGTGGCATACTAGGAGGTAAAACAAAATTCAAGATATTCAACTAAATGTCTATATAAAATTTTGATACCATGGTGTTAAATATGGATGAATACATATGTATGTGTCGTATGTACCTATAATGGCTGTAATAATACAAAAAGGAATAGCTTTATTGTCCCTTTTTTAATGGAATGTGACTATATTATAATAATAATAATAATAATAATAATAATAATAATAATAATAATAATAATAATCAGGACTTTGAATAGCGCCTAATCGTTAGAAGCTCTAAACGCTTTACAGCATCTATAATGATATGAATACACTAAAGATAAAAACGACAATAACCATGAAATTGGAAAACATAGAAATATGCTGAAAACATATAAGATACAAAACATTATTAGGTCTCTAAGTCTGTTCCTGCAGTAAAAACAAATGTGAGTTTTAAGAGCACTCTTGAAAGGGACAACTTTGTCTTTGTGTCTAATTTCATTCCTACATTGTAAATTCCCAAACCGATGACATGCTTTATATCCAGGCACCGAGCTGATGATCTCCAAAACCTAACGTAGTTACAGTACCACAACTGATGTAGTAACAAAACACCAAAGATACATACAAACCCTTGTAGTAACATTATCTAAATCCAGACTTTTGTGATCTCCAAACCCCGATGCAGTAACAATATTACACCTGATGTAGTAACAATACTACAACCGATGTAATAACGATACCAGATAGTTCTAATGCTATCCGCCAAATCCGTGTAGTAACATGTCCCTATTTCCCAGCCTTATTTTATGATCTCCAAAATTTGATGTAGTAACAATACCTCATTTCCACCACACACACCAACCCCTAATTCATTAAATTATCGTACCCTATTTGCAGGCACTGATATTTTGAACTCTAAAACCTAATACTACATTGCGAGCCCACCAACGCATGTACATTTAGTATCATTACCTTATTTACAGGCGATGACTTTGTTATCTCCGTGTCATGATGTAGTAACTATATTGCATAGTTCTCCATAGTTCTCCTGCTAGCCCCAACACATTACTATATTTCCATGGTAACAGTCACATACATTCATTTTGTCATGTACAAAAATAATAAATAAGATTATTACAGCTATGCATGCCTCACACTGACTCCAGAATATAAACGAAAATTCAGTACTTTGTATTTAACATTACATATCATTATTACTTTCAAATTCCTTCTTCATAGTAATATTACCATTCCAGTGGCTTAAGTGGATAGACAATCCGCATCATATGTGGGAGAACACATGTTCGCATCCTGGCCTAGTCATAACAGAGATTTTAAAAAATGGTACTAACAGCTACCTTGCAAGGCTGACATAATTAAGATGACGGTGTTGTTACATATAATTGATTTTAGTCATTTATTTTTAAATTTGTTTGTTTGTTAGATTCAAATTTGGCATTTTAAGTTTAAGATTCGTTCCTACACTAAACACAATGATGGATTCTTTTTCTCACATTTCTATTCTAAAAGGGAAGTCCAGGTCAAAAAAGGCATACTGTGAATACAGTTGTAACTTTTAAGCTGCAAACAACCATTCAACATTTTCTTACAATAACATCGATCATAAGAAGTTACATTTACAATGAAATAGCGTAACGTTTATTGACATTTAAAAGCATTTCAGCTTTTAAAGAACTGTACCTGTACTTAAAATGGCTATAGTAATTACTGTAACGTAAATGAGCTATCACTCCCTTGATATAAAATGGGATTTAAGCTTAATAACAAACATATTTGTGAGTGACAATAAAAACCTGTCTTGTCCCCTTGTATTAATGATTATAAAATAAAGAAACTGGACACTGAAATAAATAAAAGAATACATAGTATGGACCCAATGTAAACTAATGAAGAAAGCACCAATACGATTGTAGAATATTCAATGACTGTGACATTATTGTAGTCAAACACAACCGTGTATCTTGTTTTTCTATATTCAACCACTATTCACTTTTCCCTTTAAAGTCAAGCACTATACTGACATATCTCATACAAAAGACCAATGTTTACTTGACATTTCATATGATGCTTTTGACCCGTTTTCGTGGCTCAGTCACTTTGACTCAAGACTGAAAAAATGGACTGACCTTTGTTGATGCTACTAAAACGCGTGTGTTCATTAGTACTTGGAAGACTGGACCCTTGTAACTCAAGAATGTATGGTGTGTCTCATTATCTACTCAGAACTTCTAGACATTAACGACACAACTGCTCGGGTTTTCCTTAGAGCACACCTCCCTGCTGGTATAACGGTACCAATTGCGCAAGTCCAGGTGGAAGGAGCTTATGGTGTAGGGTCGATTGCATTCAGAAATGAACAACAACACAAACTATGATTGGTGGATTATGTAAGAGTTGTACTTTCTGTTAGGCTTTAAAAAAAAGTTTAGCCTCTTGGCAAACTGTTAATTTATGCTAATTCCTATATAGATCATATTTTGTATTTTTTATAATTTTTTTAAAATGTGAGAGACATGACTGAAAATAAGTATGTTGTGACTAGATAACTCATACCCCTGTCTAGTTCCAGCAGAGTTATCTCTCTTAAATGCAATGGAGTACCTGGTTTTGTCATCATCAAATTGACAATCTAACATTGTTCTCTATAACAGTGTGTGAGATGCACGCTAAATTAGGATAAAAAATATATTTATCTCTCCAAATATTAGCATTGAAGTCCATGGAAAAACAATTGATACCGTGATACCTAAAAGGTAATACCAGCTTCACAGTGTATCCATAGCACCGAGTATACATAGCCACCATTTATATACTGTCATAGTGTTATTTGGTTAAACAATGGATATTGAGAAGTTTTTGTCTAATATTGACAGACTTTTGCATAGAAAATGTATGAAATCTTCAGAAAATAAGACACATTAGCTTTGGAATGGGGCTTTTGTAACTATACATATAACATATATAGACTGATGGCTTTGTGACTTTGTAGTCAGTTTTAAGATAGCATACAAGCAAAAAAAATAAGTTATGTAAAGTTAATTTAGTTAATTTTAGCCAAATATTGACTATTTTATGCGCACAAGATGAAAAATCATGGATAAAAAACAACTCTCTTGTTTTTCTAAAGCTTGGTATAGACCAGGATAGAGGACACTACTGGTCCTCTTGTAGATAGTTCACTTGTATCATAAAGAATATTCTGGTATGAGTATTGTAGGTAATTTATTAAAGATATGGTATTCCTTCCTTTTTTGATTTGAATTGTCCTGCACTAAATGTCTTTTTTTTTTGGTTGTAAACTTTTGTGCCTTGAAAAATGAACATGCGATTCCTTAGTTAGATAATCATTCTTGAGGTCTCTACTACATATAGAAGCCTGGATTTTAGGTTCTCACTTTATCAGTAATGCATTTTTGGATAATTTAATTGCATTGAAGTTAATACATGTGTTCTTGAACTCATCTATATTACATGGATAATGTATTGGAGGAAATAAAAAAAAACACACCTTGTGTATATCATTAAGTTATCTCCCTTACACCAGACATAAAATTTCAATAGATAAAAACCCATAATTTAAGTTAAAGTGTAAGAAAATAAAGAGAAGATTTGTGAAGTATCATATTAGCCCATGGTCTTGATGCAAATTAAACTAGAAGTACTTTAATAATTTCTCCCAGTAAAGTTTAAAAGTTTGAAAACTGATCAAACATGCTTTGTTTGGTTTAGGTATTTTTCTGTCTAACAGAAGCCCATTATTGTTAATTTCTTATTTAGAAGAAATATAACTTATACTCATCTATATTATCTACATTATTCACCCTTTTATATTTGCTAGGAATGAACACCATGTCACCTGATATTTGGTGCCTGTAAGAGATGTTATAGCACAGGTGCCTTTGAATTGTATTTGCACCTATGGTCCACTGCCGCCCTATATTTTCCAAGATAATGTTACCAAGCTCTCACTTCTCATTTATCTCACTGCTGCTTTTGTCTCCTTTAATTCCATTATCATACGCTACATCTCCCATTTAGATACACACTTTCCTCCTGTTTTTAAATCCATTGGACTCACTATACTCATTGTAAAACTTGAGCCTTTTTCTGTATTTTAGTCCCCGTTTTCACCCCTAAATCCAACATAACCACTTAGAAAGCTGTTATCTACTTTATTTGGTGTCAGATTGGCTTATTACATCAACTGTATTCACTACACAAAAGAGGGAAGCTTTCTATTTGTATGACAAAGGGGCTGGGTAGCTTGACCTTTGTGTGAGGACTGGGGGTTACTGACCTCATTCATATGCTGACACAGTAAAGTGTTCAAAGCTAAGACTTTATAATTAGATTGGGCCATGTCCACCTGTCCCTGTTGTTACTTTCTGTGTTCATGAAACAAATATAAGTCCTTTATTTTAGATCAAAAGGTCTCTATAAAAGTAGAATTGTTACATGCTAACTAGTGCGTTGACCTTTGACCTTACTATTAAACAATATGACATAATGTGATTTATCCCCTATCACCAAAGTGAAGTTCAATAAGTGCTAATATGAATTAAACACAAGTCATAGTTAAAAGAATTCATTTTATTTCAAAAGATGAGTTTGATAATGAAGCAAAGGTATGAAAACAAGAGTTCAAACAGCTCAATAACATTTCTATACACAATCATATAAAATATAGCTTAGTACCTCATAAAATTGGTTTTGACAAGCGAGAGTAGGTACATGTGTTACTTATATAGTCTCGAGCTATTTCACAGATTATCGAAAAAATCAAGTTTTGCTATAGGTATAACGGTACCAATTGCCAAGTCCAGGTGGGAGGAGCTTATGGTGTAAGGGTCCATTGCATTCAGAAATAAACAACAACACAATCTATGATTGGTGGATTATGTAAGAGTTGTACTTTCTGTTAGGCTTTAAAAAAGTTTAGCCTCTTGGCAACATGTTAATTTATGCTAATTCCTATATAGATCATATTTTGTATTTTTTATTATTTTTTTAAAATGTGAGAGACATGACTGAAAATAAGTATGTTGTGACTAGATAACTCATACCCTTGTCTAGTTCCAGCAGAGTTATCTCTCTTAAATGCAATGGAGTATCTGGTTTTGTCATCATCAAATTGACAATCTAACATTATTCTCTATAATAGTGTGTGAGATGCACGCTAAATTAGGATAAAAAATATATTTATCTCTCCAAATATTAGCATTGAGGTCTATGGAAAAACAATTGGCACCGTGATACCTGCTGCTCTGTACCCTACACTGGCAATCTGCTTAATCTTTAATCTAACACAAATGTGTTCTATGTGCTATGTTTTACTGACGGACTCCATTCCAACATGCCTATCAGGCCTCACCGATGTGTAGACACCAGCAATATATGTTCGCTCCTCTCCTGGCAATCGAAACTCAATATTCAAAATATGAAAACGAAGTAATGTGGACAACGTTATGTTGCATACCAGGGCCCAGCAACGTGGAACGAATTGCCTATGGAAATTAGACGCAACGACAAAGTGATCCATTTCAAGAGTTCTCTTGAAGCTATCTTTTTCAGATTGCATAAACAATCTGAAAGACCTAAAAATGTTTGCTACTTTAAATATGTTTAGCATGACTTTATATTTTCTAATTGTATGGCATTTGGTTTTGTTTTGTTTTTTGTAGTCATATCATTATAGATGATGCAACGCGCTCAGAGCTTCTAAAGATTAGGTGCTAAACAAAGTCCTTATTATTATTATTATTATTAGTAGTAGTAGTAGTAGTAGTAGTAGTAGTAGTACATATCATTAATTATTCGCTCGTACAACATTTACTGATGCTAATTGCAACTAACTATTGACTTTTTTTTAAATCACATCTGAATACCAGAAAGATGTCATTTGTACATCAAGTGTGTCCTCCTCAAAGCCATGATAAGTCTTCTATGCATGGTCAAAGCATAGAAATGCCTAAGCATTGTGACACTCAAAACTGAATAATATGCATTGCTCTTGATAGTAATTGTTACCATTGTGAGATCCAATGTTTGTAAAGAAGCAAACTTAAGTAAGTTCTTGTTGTTGTTAGGTTTAACGCCGTATTTCAGCACAAGATAGGATATAAATGGTGGCCAGTATACCTGATGGAAGAAAAATCAGGGAAAATCCCGGAAAGAACCACCAACCCACCAGAAGCTACTGGCAAGCTTTTGTACATACCCATATTGGCTTAACCTGGGACTCGAACCCACGCAGACAGTGATGAGATGGTAATGATCCATAACAGTGAGCGCTTTTACCACTACGTCACACAAGGTCCCAACTACAACAGGCAAGTGTCAGAATACTGCTTTGACAAAATATAAAACATTCCTGTATAAATTATGTCCTGAAGTTTTAAATTTTAGCATTGACGAATGAAAAAGTATTTTAATATTGCTCAAAACGGTGATGTCTTGCATGAATCAAACTGACCAAAGTAAAGTAAATCACACATATCTTAGGAATCTAATTAGCTTTGTTTCATATGGTTAATTAGTCTAATTAGCTTTGTTTCATATGGTTAATTAGTCTAATTAGCTTTGTTTCATATGGTTAATTAGTCTAATTAGCTTTGTTTCATATGGTTAATTTCCATTTTACTGAGGTTTGTTGAATATATAAATGAACATTTCTGAGACAAGTAACAAGACTGTTAGCAATATTTTAAATAATTTCTTGTTTCATTTTAAAGTTTCTCTTGGTCAAAATATTTTCATACAAACTATACCTTTTGTAACATGTCCAGAAAATATACAAAACAGATAACTTACATGCATATCTTTTTGCCATTTGTATCAAGTTTAATTGCTATTTTTCTGATGTTGTATATTAAGTCATTGTTTTGCACTTTTCCTGTTGGTGCTTCACAAAATGTATTGGTGGTTTCAACATAAAATGTCCAGATAAAATTGTTTACTGTTATAATCGACCATAGCTAACTCTTGATCCAACTTCTTCCTGCAATGAAACAGAAAATAGAAACTAATTGGTTACACCTACTGTGTAACATGAAAATCATTTGCATACTAACTGAAAATATAATATAAATTATGTGACTACTCAAGTTCTGAGAAAAATGCACTTATAGCAAACAAGATAAAGTCAATGGTCCCTGGAAACACATTTTAATAATAGATATGCTGATTTTTCCATATAGAGAAAGTACAAGTGAACCATTTACACATTTATGGCACATATACACATCTTAACATAACGGTTTTCGTTGAGTGTGAATAGCATGTATAATCAAGTATTTTACAAGAGTTGGAAACATATGGGTTTCTGCTCTATATGGTAATCTGATGGAAACTTTAATTGTGACTTTTCTAACACTAATCCACCAATTTTCCAGGAATTTACATAAGAGTATTTTCTACAAACGTTTCGCTTATGTAATCTCGCTACCAATATCCAGTGTTTATGTCATAATTCTCCTAAAAAACTTCAAGTGTGAATAAAATACGGTAGGTTTGTTTCACGTTGCATAAACAATGATTATTCTACCAAGACTTGGCTTCTAAATACCACTCTTACAACTGTGTGGCTGTCATAATGATCAATTGGAGAATGCCATTTACGTCACACTTAACACAGAATATCCAATTATTTATCTTTTAGACTCAAGTAAGAAAAATGAGTGGAAGGAGGTCAACTGTGGTCTATTATTATGTTACTACTGCCCCGGTATGGCATATTTATGTTTAAATTGATATAAAGCATTATTTATTTTGGCAAAAGATGCATTATTGATTTTGAACATTGGTCACATCCATATCATAGTCTATACATCTAATATACATAACTGATATTGCTAATCAAATATACTTTTTAGAATTATGTTTTAAAATGCTAAATGGATTGACATGTATTATCTAATATAAAATATTCATTCTAATTCACTAACCTGTTTGATTTCAACTTTACTTTTTGGAAATCACATTATATAAACGTATTAAAAAACAAGAGCTATCGAATTAAAAGAAACTATTAAATAAATTGATTCAAGTATTAAGACATGGAAATATACATTTACATGTTGCCTGACTGCTGCTATAAATATATGTTATGTATTCGTTTCTGTCATCAATTCAAAGATGTCTTAGTAAACAAAAAACATTGTCTTTTATCTCACATTTATGTTTGGGATCTATAAGCCCTACAGTCTCACTTTTTTTGCAGATGAAGTTTCAGAAACGATCAAATAACTGATATCAGTTTGGTTTTATGAGAGATCAAATTACTGGACTTAAGGACATGAAGGATATCACATTTCAGTATCAGTGTGCTGGAATCCAAATGGTACCACTTCTCTACAAGAAGAATTAAGTTTGCTTCATTCTTATCACAAGGTCACCCTTAGATGATATTCATTATTTTCAGCCGTATTCAGTCATAATAGAACCAAAGCAGTCCGTACACCTATTGACTTGGAAACGTTTATCTTATTGCAAACTGCATTGTCAAGTATATATATATATCGTTGCACATTTCAAGCATTAGTAGAATTTTCTGTCTTTGTTTCATTAGGTTGCAGTTTCGTTGGTCTTTGTAGGTTTCAATTTTGCACATGTGATGTTAACTAACACTCTTTCCTGCTTTTAAACTTGTTTTAGAACCTTGAGCGCATCAGGATTGTCAAGGAATGACATGTCATGGTCAGAAAGAAAACAATATGCCCAGTTGACACAGTTATCTTTTGATGAGACAGTTTCCAATAAGCAACGGGTTTCTTTTGTCCAAAACACACTCAGCAAAGATGTGTATATGAAATCACATATATTCTCCGTTTCCTGGTCTTCATGTGTCAGCAAGGCTCCTCGACGTTGAATCATTTGGTATTAGATGTAGTAAATCTTTGTCATATATTTTCCAAGAAATTGCTCATGCTTATATAATTCACCTTCCTGCTTGACTGTACATGGTTTTGGTGTTACGTGATGAATCCTATTCTTCTGCATTTAAAAATAAGTATATCCTTGACATTCTGGGAGCAATAGCTTCTAAATCTGCTGATGGTGATCCATTTCGGGGTGAGAATCCAGACTAGAGTTGGTGTCACTTCCGAGATGTTAGGCTTTTAGTTGCTGGTGAAATTTATATCACTATAATATTCACGTAGAAGACGGATTGACGATTTGCCGTATGACACAAATCCATTTCAAATGCAAATGGGAAGAATGATGTGACTGTTGAAAGTAGCAGATTCTTTCAATGCGTTCCACCATATCTCCCAGGTAGTGACAGTCCAACAATTTCCTCACAATGTTTCATTAATTCTACATGAAGCAGGAATGTTTCATTGTTTCCATGAGCTGCATCAATTAATTCGATATTTTCCACCATATTTGCCCTCAAGATCATCCGAGGACATAACTTCCATGAGTTCAATCAGACATGTTGCTGCTTTTGATTCAAGACACTCGGCGCATCTTTCGATGAGTGCCATATTGAGAGGTAAAGATAGCCTTCGGATATATCTTTTTGCTGTTTTTATTTATGTTATGGTATCTAATTTAGTCCACTCTGTTTCAACGATTCAGGAGATGGAATCAGCCACATGTCTTATAAGCACCACACAAGTTGGCAATCTCGGATTGCTCTAGGTTTAGAACATTAATATCTGGAAGGAATTTGCTTACATCATATTTTCTTCCTTTTTTTCCTATTGTTGGAGGTGGGTATTTGAAAAGAAGGCATGTTTTTCTTTTACTTTGATGGCTCGTTTCTTTCTTCTGCTAAAGTACTGTTTTCTGTTACTTCAGAGAGACTGTGATCTTAGTCATATCTTTCACTCTTTTCAGTAGATATTTCATGATCATCTGAAAGGTTAAGACATGACGTTGTTGAAATAGATAATTGTCTTTATAGCCAACCATCTACAATGACTGTTTAGTCTTACATAGAGAGGAACTGTTCGTGTTTGTTATATAATCTTGTGTGTATGTGTGTGTGTGTGTTTGTGTGTGTGTGTGTGTGTGCAAGCATTCGTGCATGCGTACATTGCTTCTACCTACTACTTATTTATTTCATTATAATTATTACGTTGAATCTTCATTCTACATTCAGAGTGATATTCTATTCAATAGAAAGTGGTTGTTAACCTTTCAGGCAGCAAGGATCTAACATTGACTCTGTAGAACACTGATTAATGTTGAAAAAATACAATTATTTGAAATCAGTGTTTTATATGCATCCACTGCAATAGCAGAAAGGGATATTGTGTTTTCCTTATATCCATCGGAATATGTTTCTGTTCTTGTATTTGTACATCTGTATGCACAATCCAAATATATTTTAGCACAATGGCAAAATAGAATATACAACTAAGAATCATACAGTTATTTGTCATGGGCATCTAGCCATGGTATTCTACCATGGTTATAACTAAAGGGTATTATAGATAATGGTCAGTAAAAAAGACGTCCTCATCATCCAAGGAGATTGAAATGCCAAAGCTGCCAGAGATGCTCTAAAAGACTGGGAAGATCATTGCGGACCTTGTTGCAATGAGCTTACCATGCTACAACAACGTGGTACTACTTGGCGAACATAAAGTTCCACGATGCTGGACATGGCACGCACCAAATGGCACCCATCATAACCAGATCAACTACATACTTGTTCAAAACCGTTACCGATCTGACATCATTAAACAAAAACAGGGACATTCTGGTGTTGTGAGTGATGACGACCTCATGATTATTAACTTCCGATTGTGGCTCAAGGTAATTAACAAGCCAAAGACCATGGCTCAAATTCAATCTTGAACAACTGAAGAACCATAACATATGCAAGTCGTTTCATGCCACAATTGGAGGAACATTTGCTGCACTCTTTGTGATGGATGTTGATGTTAAAGTGATGACAGACAATTACAACACAGTCATGACAACAGCTGTCAATGACATCATTGGCCTTCATTGACAAAATGAAACATACTGGGTTACAGAAGAGGATCTGAATTTGTTTGATGCCCGAAGAGACCTTCAATTCGCAAAAGGGGCAATGGAGTAGCGAAAACTAAACAAAACTATCAGACAAAACTTGAAGAAACCAAAAGAAGATTTCATAGAACAAAATTGCACAGAAATAGAGATCAATCTGATCCAGTAGAACAGCGAAAAGAAATACATCACCAGACAGTAGCACCCACCAATGCCTCCATAAGCGAGTGAAATTGCAGAAAGATGGACTGAATATTATACAGACGTCCACAACCATCATCCCACAGGATACCCAGAAGTACTTAAAGGTCCAAACTCCACAAATGATGATGACTTCCCCATTCGCAACGAAGAGGTTGAGTGAGCAAGAATTACAGTAAAAAATGCAAAGTAAATAGCATGTGGGGAATCAGTAATAGAACTGCTTGCAAAATAATGCAACACGATCTGGCAGATAGGCGAATGGCATACACAGTAGACCCAGTCACTCATTATTACACTCCCCCCAAAAAGCAATCTCCAGCTGTGCCAAAATTACCTTACAATCAGTTTAAGCAGCCATGCTAGTAACATGATGCTGCAGAAAACCGTCTTAAAAGATTGAAACCACAAACAGAAGACATACATGCCGAAGAACAGGCAGGGTTCTTGAGTGGAAGAAGCACAACAGAACAAACATTCAGGGTACTGTGTGAAACGTAATCGCAACATAAACAATGCATATATGTGTTCATTGATTTCAGAAACGCTTTGACATAGCGTTGCATGAGGTTGTGTGGGTCACAATGAAGAAGTACAATCTGGGTCAAAGCTGACCAATACCATCAAGCAGCTGTACGCCAAGACTACCAGTGCATTAATTGTCCAATGTTCTTAGCAGGACTGGTTCCAGACAACAGTCGAAGTACGTCATGGCTGTCTCCTGTCACCATGCTTTTCAACATCTACTTAATGGTCATCATGAGCAAAGCCCTGGAAAACCAATGTGTTACAGTCACCCATGAAGTATATGAGATCACCAACCTCCGCTTTGCGGACGACATTGATTTGACATAACGTTTAGTGCTGATAAGACAAAGCGGATGACAAATAGCAAGCGAATCTCAGCTAAGATGAAAGTGATAGAATACAAACTGGACAGCGAGCCCGTTCAAATATATTGGTTCCATAATCACCGATGTGTAATCAAGAGCAGATATTATTTCATGAGCAGCACAAACAACGGCAGCTATGTCAAAGCGAAGACGAACCCGGGGAGACAAGAATATCTGTTTTAAACTAATATCAGACTATTGAGAGCACAAATCGTCTCAGTATGTTTGTATTAATGTGAGGTTTGGACCCTGACAGCAGAATTACAACGAAGAATTCCGTCACTTGAAATGCAATGCTGCTGCAGAACCATCCTTGGCCTCTCTTACTTCGACCACATCACAAATGAAGAAGTGCGCAATACCATCAGGCGCAAAGTAAGCCAATATGAATACCTCCTAACTGCCGTCAAAAGAAGAAGCTGAAATGTTATAGCAATGGCACTAGTGACAACCGTCTATCCACAACATTGCAGCAGGGCAGCGTCCAGGGTGGCAGAAGGAGAGGTAGATAGAAAAAAATGTGGACTGACAGTATCACAGAAATGGACCTGAAAAGATTTGTAGAGACAGACATTGGCACACGACAAGTGGCGGGACTGAGCAGATGTTCAGCAGCACAGAACCTCGACGATCACACTAGCCCAAGAGACCAGTCATGATGGTGATGATGGTGATAATGATGACGATGTTGGTTATAAACAAATAAACTCTTAGATTACCTGGATTTTACAGAAGTCTTTCAACTGCTTGTATACTTCTTTTGTGATGATATCTACGAGCGCTTCGCCCACACGTTCTGTTTAGATGGATGGCAAAGTTATGGCTTCGGGGTATATGTCCAGCGTCAAGAAGTATCGGTTTTTCTGATCTGTATTAGGAAATATAGGCCTTATAATGTCAACAGCCACGCTTTTAAACGTATTTTATATCAAGGGCATCTTGATATAAGGACGCATTCGCAAAATACAGTACACGCGACCTAAAATTCTGGGGGAAAACTAGTTGCAAGAACTTACTATAAAGTGTAGAGTATTCCCTGTACATTAAACCATTTCGTGTAAGGAATTTAGAGGAACCTCATTTCTTAAACTAAGTCACGGTTCCTCGTAGAGACGCGTCACGATCTTTCTCATTCTGAACTTCTTCGCAAGAGATATCAGAATGTCTTCCGGTACCTTTAATATACGTAATGATTTGCTATCTTCCTTTACCCGAGCCATAGTTTGCACTACTTGGATGATCAGGAACATGAAGTCAGTCATGGTTGGAGGTCTTGATCCCTGTTCATTGACAATCGTACGCTCATAGATTGGATTGGCTATCCAAAAAGCTTATTCAATTCCGGTCAAAAATGGTTGTATGGTAACTATCCTTACGACAGGAACGTGGCCGATTGGCCCAGCAACTGATTATCACGGACTAGTGTCCGTTTCACGACTACAATAGTGCACTCTGTGTCTCGTAAAGCAATCAATATTTGTCCATTGACATTGCACTGTGTCGTAAGTACCCTTGCTTCTGAAACAATTGACGTGCCGTAATATTGGATTGAATCGTAACCGATCTCGGCACGCGCCACTGGCTCGTACACTGCATTCCGCTTAGCCTGCTTGAGAAATCATGTTTACCCCAACCGGGTTTATCAGATTACCTGGGGTTTAGGTCCTTGAAATTATTTCCACCTTTGCTGTATCGAGAGATGACATTATGAGAACATCTCCGAGCCTCACCGAATAAATCGGCCTGTGTGGCCATGTAATATATATTCGTGAGGGACATTTCCCTCACTAACAAATATAAGTCATTACCACAAGTTGTCGATAGCTGATCCCGAAGCAAGAAATGGATAATTCCCTCATATGTCTTGACGACTTTACCATTTGTATACCCATTGCTGCAAGTAATTGCACGTGCTACAGACAAACTTGGTGAATGTCTCGCCTCTCTCGGATTTGCTATATTTAAACGTCTTCCGAAACCCTAGCTCGTTCCGAGGTGCGTCTTTGAACACGAGGTAAAAATATGCGAATCGGCCTCGGATAACTCTAATAAACTAATATTGCTTTAATCTTCCATAACGCTTTATGATGAAGCGACCAATCTTCTTTTTCCATTTTAGTACAGTTGCATACATATCAAACCGGTTAATATAAATATTCATGTTATCTTTGTCGTCTTAAATGGGGACAACTTTGGACCTCACAATTTACAATCCTGTTTCCCCTCCCTTTTAGTTTGCAATAGCTCAAAATTTCTTTTATATTCCTTCTTCTTATTTCTATCTTCTCTCTGCTAAGCTTCTAACCACACATGTTTTTCCCTTTATAATTTCCTATCCTTTTCTACTCTAAGAAGTTCTACCTTTTCCATTTCTGCTTTCATTTCCCATTATTTCATTTATTTCTCAGCCTGTTTTTCTACTTTATCTTCTTTTTAAAAGCCATTTTTTTCCCTCTGCTTCCCTTTCTGTCTCTAGTTTCTCCCTTTCTGCTGGTTTTATATGGTCCACTTCTCTAATTATATCTTGTTCCGTTTAGTATGTTTTTCTAAGTCTATCAACTCCCTCTTTGCTTCCCTTTATATGTCCATATATTTTAAACTCTGATCCTTTGCCTAGCCTGTTCCTCGCAAACGAAATTTCTTAGGGACTCTCCCTCGTACCCAAACTGCTCCCCAGTTCCACAAGTTTATTCATTGATGACATTTCAAGAGTTTGGTGTGACAAACTTATTGTACTGTACTATGCAAAATGCGGAATTACTATTTCAACAAACCGTATTTTCCTTCTCAGAGGGCAACATAAACAAAATGTGTATAAAACACTAAGTAATGTTATGTGTATATTCAACCTCACTCTTTTCTCACGAGCGTCGGCATTACACAAAAGAGCATACAAATATAATAAAACAATATTAGTGTTCCGGTAAATCCGAAATAATCCCATTTCTGACACCTTTGTAACAAGGCAACCGGGTGGGATTTCAGGATTCGCAACAATGCACATTTGACGATGATATAAATACAATGTTTTAAATAAGCAATTATTTATGAATTTGTGCGTGCATATATATCCCAAATATTGGATTAACTAACAAACGATCGCACAAATGTAATTTTGCAAAATGCAAATAAATTACTGTACAAAACGCAAAGACAACGGGTGAATGATTCATAATGATTACAAAAGAAAAGATATATATAAAGTTGACCCAGCTAGTAAACAATGTGGAATTGTACTCATGCAGTAAAATAAATTACTCAGTGAAAGTATGCGTAAAAAAGGAATAGATATACAATTTCTCTACAACGTCCGGAAAAATACATTGGATTGTACGAACCCCAACATTAACATATGGCTAATCGATTACATATAAGGAGATTCCCTTTCTTCATCAGCACACTTTATGTCAGCTCCACGGGTGCTACAGTTCAGCTTAACACCTACAACGGTGCATTCATTTAATTGGCTTTACAGCTTGCCCCACATCTACCTCGATAATTCCGATAACCTCGAACGCTCGGGTCACTCTGGTCTTTCTAGACGCTCCAAGATAATCTGGCGGGACTACACACCTCTGCACTGCTCTACATAGCTCTACACAGCTAAACACAGTTGAAACAATATTCATTACCATGTACTATACATGACACAGGTATAAAATGTAATAACGTTATACACGGCAATAATTACGAAACAACGAGTTCAGAAGTAAACCTGCTCAATAAGAATCCTACATAATTCTTTTCTAAGTCGCATACATGAATATAAATATGTGGATTATACTGCCTAAATCCATGCTACAAAGTAAACATACAAAAATAGATGTTTTAATACAATAATTATATCTTATATACAAGAAATTAATAAGGTTGCATAATTTTACAGCTGAAGATGTGCAAGTCCTTAAAGTATACCATCTCACTAATAAGAGGATCTGTAATATAAAGAGCTTTACCTATGGTGGGGTATTTATACACAGATATCGTCTGTGCACTGGAAGCATTCGGTTCTTCCCATCAAAGGCGTTTCGCACGTGCTGCTTAGAATGGAGAGAACACACTAATTTGAAGTACAGCACAATATACATTAATCACTCGAGTATATGTATTTAATAAATAAAAGGGTTTATACAATTCAGTGACAACTTTTATTAATAGTCCATGCAACAAAATTTAGTATTTCAAGAATGAGGAAAGCATAACAAAAAGATTGTTTGCATAAAGGAGAAAATTCAGGCCTGGTAACCATATTTCATTTCTCTTGTGTAAACATCTCAAAGTTAAAAAGCTGTTGAAAGCATGTACAAAGTGGCAAAGCAGTGATTTTGAGATGGCAAACCACAAGAGGTATTTTTGTTTACACAAATTATACAACTAACCTGAATGAGATCTGATATGTATGAGTATCAAACTAAATTATAACAACTGTTGTGTGAATGGGATCCAAATTACTGTCTAATTGTCTAATTAATGTAGACAAATCCAGTCTGAAGAAAAGCCAGTTATAGCTGAGCTATATTAGAAGCAGTTCATGCAGAGAGGACTTTTGACATATAACTATTTATATCTAGAAGTAAACTTAAAAGTAAATATATGGCTATTACATAATATAAGTATTATTTATAAGATGTTTGAAGTAAATCATCAAATAAATTGCCAATTAACTCTAAAATGGCCAGTGACACAGACTTTGACATTGACGAATTGGGCAATTCCATGGAAAACAATTATGAAACTGAGAGTAGTAATGTTTAAGAAAGATCATTAACGAATAATATTGTGAGTTGCAGGATGACAAATCCATAAGTATTCATGTTATTTTGACATAAATCTATTGACAAAATGGGAATTTCTATGCAAGAAGATCTCTTAAAACATGCTTAAGTTCGTATCAGTGGCAGATGAATGTAGCACTTCACAAGAAGATGATAACATGTCAAAGTTAGTTATGTTGATGCGTTTGGATTATTAGTAACTCAGTACAATGAAAGCTGCTTCAAGCTTTTGCTTTCTGGATATAGCATCAATACAGATCGTATGTATATATTCTTTGTAGCGTAGCTTTAATGATTTTGTTTTAGTCATATCACTATGATGCCTGCCTTTTATAGTGATGTTTAGCACTGCGGTATAATGCCGCAGACATTTAACATCATGTCCCACCCAGTCACATTATCCTGACACCAGGTCAAGGCAGCTGTATGTACCTTTTGAAAAAGTCTTTGATATAACATGGTCAGCGTTCGAACCTGCGACCTCTTGCAGCCAAGGAGGATTCTTAAACCACTAGGCCACTAAAGCAGCAAAATACAGATAGAATACCTCCCAAACGGATCAATATACTATATCCACTTTCTTACATGTCTGCATCTGCGAACAACACGAAGATCTTGGTCTGTCATTGCATAATGGACCTGGAGAACACGGTCTATTATGTTTGTTCCGCTGATCACTCCTAACAAACTTCACATGTCAAGATCTGCTGGTACATTACGTTACAGATGATCTCGGTCTATGCAGGTAACATTTGGACTCATACGTGAAAATATATGGAACATAGTATCGTAAATGTCATATACCAAAAAATGTATAAACTTTAAATTGATTTCAGCTCTAGCAATTATATTATTTTGCATGACGCTTCAAAATTCTACTTTTGATTCAAATCTGGTATATTTTACTTTTTTTACCAGGGATGAAGTCAAAGGTCATGTCAAAGGTCATGTCATTGGTAGACCTAGAAATGTGTAGATTTTGTAAGGTCCTTCTTGTGCCAATATTTTATTCACCTGTAATCAAACCTATAATCAAACTCACATCAAACAAGTCTAAAGTGTCTTTTTCAGTTTATGGTTCTAAGTTCTAGCAAGCATATAAAAAACTAAAAATGAGAAATGTGGACAAAAAGTACGTCATATGATACATTTATGAACTTAACTGTTTTTTCGATCATCACATAAAATGGTATGATGTCATGTATTGTTCATATATTATCAGTTCTTAATAATGTTTTCATGTTATTCCTGCAGTAACCATGTTTAGAAGGCTACGAGAACGTATAATAATAATAATAATAATAATAATAATAATAATAATAATAATAATAATAATAATAATAATAATAATGAGAACTTAGTATAGTGCCCAATATTTGTAAGCTCTAAAGTATTAGAAACCCATAAAAAACATATACAACAACCAGCTTACAAAAACAACCGGCATACATTTATAAAACAGAAACATGCTGTCAATAATTAAGGAAGTAAATATTATTAAATCTTCAAGTCTTTTATTGTAGTCAAAATAGGTAAATTTTAATGCAAACAATGTGTCCTTGTGTCTAAGATCCATTGAACGTGGCTGGGCCAAGAAAAACAAAAGAATGTTGTACATATCACTTCATTCGAGCAGGTCGGAACAATGAGAATACAAGTGTTGGAAGGCGACCCTGAGTTGATGTGGGGTCTAACGTGCTCATCGTTATGGATAACTGCCATCTCACCTTTGTATGCCTGGGTTCAAGTCTCGGCCAATGTGGGTATGTGAAAAAGCTTGCCAGTAGCTTTTCGTGGATCGGCGAATCTTTCCGGGGGTTTCCCAGGTTCTTCCTCCATTTATACTGGTTGCCAAGGCAGTGAGCATGGAATTACAGCTATCAGACACCTTATCAAACGTGCGCATTGAAACAATATAAAATGATTCATAATTCGTGCTTCAAAAGATTTACAAAAATAAAACAAACACATGTAAATGCTGATATTCGATTATTAAATTACAGTTTTGACCTTGATTTATCAAATGCAAGTAGCTGTGTTAATCTCTAGGAATGAAAAACTGTAAGACGACGGTGTGGGGGTGGGTCATCATCCTTAGTGGCTCGTTTCTCGGTAACAACGCAAACCACGAATATTGGTCTACAACGAATATTGATAATGCTATAGTATGTTCCTGACATGCAAGAGTAACGTGAGAGTACTGTCTAGAGTAAAATCTAGGTTTCGTATTGACTGTGTGAATTTAATGTTGGTGTTGTTGATATTTATTGTTTGACTGTAAGGATGAATAATAATGTCTTTGAGTTTTGATCAGAATGGCCTCAGTTTTATCATCATTCTTCTGTAGCTTGTGACATGTCATCCATCAGAAATGCACCTAATTAATTGAGTTGGGTGGCTAGACTTGTATATTTGGGTGTCAAAAGCATACAATTGATGAGACACTGGATGATGATCTATGACACTTATGAGCGTCTGTGTAGAATTAAGATAACATGTACAAGAACAGACAGCTGTGGAACACCAAATCATAGATCACCCGGGCTGGAGTGTATTCCATTTGTGGACACAAGTTGTGTCCTGTTGACTAGGTAGGACTTGAAGCACAGTAAGGCTGTATTGTGAATGCTAAATGCATGATGGAGACGGTGAATCAATATATCATGGTATATTGTGTCGAATGCGTCCGACAAATCAAAGAGGGTGAGGACTGTAATAGTTCTACTATCGAAAGCAATGCGAATATCATTAACTACTTTCAAAATAGTAGTTTCAATATTGTGGGAAGGGAAATATGTAGACTGTGCATTACTAAAATAACTGTTTGAATTCAGATGAGAGACAAGTTCGGGAACAATAACTTCTAAGCATTTTATCTGAATGTGAGGTTAGAAACTGCGCTGATGTTCTTAAACCGTTATGGTCGAGTGTTAGTCTCCTCAGCAAAATATTTACAATGGCAGTTTTGAAAAATGATGGGAATTCTCCGGATAAGTGAGATCTATTATTAACATCAGTTAGTAAAGAAAATATTGTATCTAAGCACTGAAGCATCAGTGACGTTGGAATTTTATCAAGTTTACGTGAATTTGGTGTACTCTTCATCACGATCGTACGTACTAAATCTATAGAGACAGGTTCAAATGCTGCTGATGGTTGCCGCCGAAATTCTCTATCGAAACTGTATGGTGACAACGAATCAATTGAAAATATTTTATCAAGCTTATCTCTAATGATTTGTACATGGTCACAAACAATATCTGCCAACCGATCTGCAAGGTCGCCTGTAGACACGTTAGTTGAAAGCATTTATTCCTTGATATTAGTTTTTTTTAGTAATCTCGAAGAACTCTTTCCTGCCGGAACTTTCCATGTTGTGGAGGATGTTTTTCATGCGATGAACCCAGGCAGTTATCGAATTGTTCTGCTCCTTTTAAATTATGTATGCAATTAGTCTAAATCGTCAGTGCTTACACTTTTTTCCACCAATCAATAAATACTGGGCAAAAACAAACAAAACTTTAGGGATTCAATTCAGCCTTGTATTAAAATTATTTTTTATAAAATCAATTTTTCATCTTTTTGTACCATTTATTCTAATTTTATGTTAGCTAAAATATTTCTTTGTAACTTTTCAACAGCACATTGCCTCAACGACCACAGTAGGTCAAGAGATTGATGATGATAAAAGATTTGATTCTTAGGTTTTATGGCAAATATATATATATATATATATATATATATATATATATATATATATATATATATATATATATATATATATATATATATATATCTGTGTGTGTGTGTGTGTGTGTGTGTGTGTGTGTGGTATATTTATCTTTCCAAAGTCTGTAAATCACAACCCGTGTTATAATGTTTTTATATGCATCTAAAAATAAGAAAAAAGAAAATGGTCTAGATTGTAAAATGCACATTTAATCTTTAGTCGAGAAAGATAATAGCACCACACCATACAAATATTGGCTCCTAAATGAAACTGGTTGTTCACTCATAGAAAATATTTGATCATATGAAGAAAAGTAGTAAATTAACGGCGCTAAAATACACAATATAAAGTGATGAAGCCACTATTATAAATTTAGAGCAAACTTTAGGCGCCAAAAATGTATGTAAAAGGTTTACCAACGACACATGTCTGCACCAGTCTCTGTAAAAAAAAATAATGAAGAATTTTTTTTCCAATAGTAATGCTACACAAAAAAAGCGAATATCTCGACATGACCGAACATTGAATATACAGGATGTGCTTTCCTGAAAGAGAAAAGATGAAAGTAAGTATGTCTGATATAAACTATTTAAGTAATGCATTAAAACAAAGGACGTTACATATATAGTGTGTCTCTTTGTAAAATTGATATATGTTTTAGCAAGTTTATTGTTAGATAAACAACTTAATGATTGTAAAGAAATGTTTCAAACGTATTTTGTGTTTTTATACTGTAAGAAGAAAAATATTGGAGGATATTAACGAATGTTAGAATCGCTGTCTAAAATATCGAGCTTTTAAGATAGAGCATATTGAGCAAAATAAATACGAAGAAGACATCAAGGAAGGTGAAAATGAAATGTTTCACAAAATAAATTTGACGAAATACAGTTTCTAAGATGAGATCAAATTCGAAAATCAGGACAAGATATACAAGCCTAGAATAATACACGATACCAATGACAAATTCAACTTCCTTTGAAAGACCAATGTAAATTATTTTTCAGAAGGAAAAATATAACAATTTTAAAACAATGGGCATGACAGTAACAATTCTTGCTTCAGCCATTGCACAACATATAAACTGTTTTTGCTGGTATCCATAGTCCGGCTCCGAGAAGATTATTCGCAAACAAAGTCAAACTTGCATTCAAAAATAACAATGATTATATGTTTGAGATACTCAAAGGGAAATCTACAGCACTACCCATTAATGACAGAAAGCATAGTTTTGTTTATTACTTTTATACAAACATGTCGTTTTTATTTAAGTATTGGTAGATCGTATATTGGGAATAATTTTCAACGCTGTTGACATTACTTCAACAAAAATAAAAATTACATGAAAAAGTCAGTTACACTAGATCCAGCAGCCATCGTAGTAAAATAAATGATTCTTTGTTATTCCTTATTGTTTATTTATTTATTTATTTATTTATTTATTTATTTATCATAAACATCTGCTTGAATGATTAATTATCTGGTCAACCTCTTTTAATGTTGT
This sequence comes from Unio pictorum, assembly GCA_030141615.1. NCBI lineage: Eukaryota > Metazoa > Mollusca > Bivalvia > Unionida > Unionidae > Unio > Unio pictorum. The sequence continues at coordinate 6,943,387 of JARLTB010000161.1, read as the reverse complement.
CTAATCACGAATCCAAAATTCACTCAATCTATCCGGTAATAAATATAAGTTATTGGCGACAAAGCATTGATACCTGAGATCATTTTACCTATTGTACTATTGATCGAACCGATGGTTTTATACATTTCACTCTTTTAAAAACAAAATCATGGGCTTTGAAACTCATATATGTGTTGCTACTAAATATTCATTATTCGTTAAATACAAAACCAGACAATTCATCTAATTGATATATATCCCTTCGGACTCTAATGTGATTCGTAATCACAAATTCAGTATTGGTTTGCCTCAAGGTGCTACGATTAACATATATGATATGCCTTATTCCCAGTAGTAACATACACTAATTATATTTTCTTTGGAGTCAGAATTGCATATCATGACTAGAGAGATTTATAGTTTAATCTATGTGAGGAAAATTTCAATATTTTCCGGACTGCGGTATAATTTAGTTCCTTAGGCCACGCACATATCAAGAATCCATTTCTAGTTACAAAGAAGCGGTATTATTGTATCTCGATAAAGGCTTACTGAATTTGTTTTGACGTTTGATCGTTATTCTATAACGATTTCGTGATCCAGTTTGCAATGTACGTTCCAGGATGCGCACAAGAATTCAGCTCTTACACACATTTTCAATATAAAAAATGGCATCGAGATAAAGGATTCATTACTAAAATTCACAGTGGCAAGTGTTTGAATTAAGTGTTCTCCTTGTGTACATACGCATGTTCCAGGTTTATTGTAGTTAAAATGATTGCTAATGATCTATGATTGTATTAAAGAATATAATACATAAGGATTGTAAGAGATAATATTGTAAAGACTTCCGAAGTGTGGGATTAAAACCTCTCTCTCTCTCTCTCTCTCTCTCTCTCTCTCTCTCTCTATATATATATATATATATATATATATATATATATATATATATATATATATATATATATATATATATATATATATATATATTTGTGTTTTGAATAATTAGCCGATACTGAATGTCGAATATTAGACATTATATCATCGCTATGTGAGATCTCCTCGAGTAAAATGGTTCTTTCTGTTAAGATGAAACTAAATTAAACTGTATTTGCATTGGATGGATTACAAAACAACTCATAACACTTTATAAAACAAGTTATCAAGGATACAAATTCTTATGTAATATGGTCGTATAGGTGAAATAACTCGTAAAACCGGACACGGGAGAAGGATATAAATCACATTTTGATGGGACATATTGTATTGGTACATTGAGCTTTAGGATATTATGAAATATAAAAGAAAATGTCGTGGAATAGTTTTCTACAGGTAATGTAGGTGATTCTGAGTCTGAATCTCTATTGATAATTTATTTCAGACCTTAAGACTATCTTTGAACTGTCTTGAGAATGAAACATCGAAGAACTTAAGGAAATCAAGATGGAACAAAACTCTGATATTGTTCTTATATCAATAGCTAACTTGTGGATATCAAGTACAGCAATGCACATTATTACTGAGAAAACGGTTACAACGTTTGATTTTTGAACCTTTAAATTCAAGATCTTAATTTTGTATCGACCTATCATTATGAACGCCAATTATTTGTACTGATATCGTCTATTCATTTTAAACTGATTTTTCCATAATGATCGATAATAATGATACGAATACTTTCATAATACAGTCTCAAAGTCCTACCTATTCATTTCTATACAAAATATTTAAATTCACTAGCTCAGGAAGCATGTATAAAGTAAAATATGTACTACATATATCTTACGAAGAATGAGATTATTACGAACTGACGCCGGTCCGGTCAATTTGTTTAATCTACAAATGAATGTTGAAGCAAGAACGATTAGCTCCATTCAATATCATGTTGAATCAAAGTGGATTGTGCTGGAATTGATGTTTATTCAAACGATCCGAGTCAGAAAAAGCAATCTTGTGCTCATCAATTATAGAGATCCTATGCTTACCAAAAAAGATATAAATATAATTATAAAATATAGGCCAAACACACAACAATACATTCATGTGTGAAATAAGAGAGGCTTCTTTGACTAAACGACTTTCGTGTTCCGTAAGAGATTATTATGTGTTAGCGTCAATTTTGAAACGTTCCAATCTAATGAACAAATGGTTGAAATATTCGGGAAACGTAATATTGCTGCCACTCTCAAGTCTTTAACTAAATAACAGTAGAAAATAAAAACAAGAAGTCTTATATATATATATATATATATATATATATATATATATATATATATATATATATAAAATCAACAAATAATGTCTAGAATAAAAATATGAAAAATCAAAAACGAACATACATTATTTTAAATTAGATCACCAAAAGTCCTCAAAATGTTATCACAAATCCAATTGTGTAAAGTTACAGCTGAATTGCAGTGGTTTTCCAAATCAATTTCAATATTGAATATGGTGATGTGCAAGGTCATATATAAAATTTAGATATACATAACATATAGTCATGGAGAAAGACCCAACAAACATTAGAAATTGAATATGCATGACAGCATGTAAAGGATAGGGGAAATCCCCAAACGTACATGAATCTCCAATACTTACATCACTAGCTGAATCTCTCTCTCTCTCTCTCTCTCTCTCTCTCTCTCTCTCTCTATATATATATATATATATATATATATATATATATATATATATATATATGAATCCTACCTACATACAACATGATATAAGACACATTTGAAAATCAACTTTAAACGATAATTAAATTATTTGAGTTAGCAAAAATTAAAGAAAAGTTGTGATTTTCAAAATAGGGTTTAAACATCTTGAAATGTCCTGGTGATGTTTGCATTGTTTTTATAGTAAAAGTTGTTTGTATTTTTTAAATATATTTCTACGATATCCATTTACATGTTCTTGATTTGAATGGACATTTTGTAAAAAAATGTTTAAGTACTGTAATTATTGTACGCTCAGTAGAGTCGTTGCATTGTCCTCATCATCCCAATGGGCATTGCCATACATATAAGAAAAAACAACACTGGATGTGTTATGAATATAATTTAATGTTTTCCTTAGAATTGATAAAAACAAGGCATATAAAAAGCCAAATTTCTAAGTACATATATCTCTGCATATCCATTTTGTTCTTTCATCTTTCACGGCTGCATGCAGATTTATCTTCTTTCTTTGCATGAAAATGCTAAAATCGTGCCTCAAACGATCCATCACTTGTTACTTAAGAAAAAGAGCTAGGAAACATATTGTTAAAAGTAAAGCTTGTTAAATTGCTCACCTTAAAATCCAAAATTGTAATAATGGAAAATGCGCTACTGACTGGTCCTGTTTACTAATTTAATTTGATCGGAAAAGTTCAGTTTTTATGATGATCTGCAAAAAAATAGATTGCTTTCGAAAATATTACTATTGTAGGAGATCGATATTTAGGTTTTCACTTTAACATTAATGTAGTTTGAATGTTAACAATAAAGTTATTACACATTGGCTCTTGTAATGTAGTTCGAATGTTAAATAAAGTTATTACACATTGGCTCTTGTCGCATAATGCAGTCTATATGTATAGTAGACAGACGCATGTCCTCTAAGGGAAACGTGACACAGCGTAAGCCATGTTGAATTGATTATACATTGAACTTGTACAGGTTTAGTGTGCCCTGTTCACGTTTCTTTTAAAACTAGTTACGTTGTTGTTGGTGAATTTATACAATTGTATGGTAACAGTCCAAATGTCTCCTAGAACTCCGTATGCTTAAGTAGACCAGTATGACACAGTGTGTGTGTGTGTGTGTGTGTGTGTGTGTGTGTGTGTGTGTGTGTGTGTATGTATGTATGATTGTATGTATGTAGATCTTGCCTGTGTTAATTATTGTTGTGCAATACGTCTGTTTGGTATCACTTCTCTCTGTCTCTCTGTCTCTCTCTCTCTCGTAGTTATGTCATACCCAAAAGATAAGATTCAAAATTGGGATGGCTTTGAATTTGTTATAATCTTTCCAATATGCAATCATAATTATAAGTGCTGTCTCTGAAAACTAATCCAGCCAATAAGCTACCTTATATTATCTAAATCAGTTCTAATATATAGTACTTGGGTATTCATCCTTGCCATCTTACAATCCAATGGACAAAAGACTATAAAATCATTACCATGCTAACACGACGGACAGACTTCTTGGCTAGGCCATCACTGACATGTTACAAACGATGACCACAATTGATATATATGTCAACGTTACCATATTACATCCAACAGACATTCTGTTGGCCATTTCGTCGTTACCATGATAAAACAGAAGGGACACATTATTGGCTGTAATATCATTACCCTGTTAAATATTGAAAATGTTTCAACCGACCATCCCAGGTCCTATCTATGTCATCATTACCTAATTGCAAATGACATACCCTATATGTCCTCATCATATCATTGCAAACGAGGAGCCCAGTTATATTTATGTCATAATTACCAATGTACAAGACGACTGGCCTTTTTCTTATAAATGTCATGAAAAGCACATTACTACCGAGCGACGGGTTAAAATCTTGATCATTTCAACCTTACCATATTAGAGCGATGGGAAAAGTTCTTGGCTAGGTAATCCTTACCATACCACAACCAATGGTCATAGTAGCTGGCTATGTCATCAACCGTATACAACCCATCGACGGGCCAAGCTCCTAGCTACGTCTTCATTAGCATATTTCAAACACGAGCCTAGCTGCGGTTTACTAAGTTGCATTAAGAACATAAAAAAAGCGAAATATACAGATTTGTCATGCGAAACCTATGATTTTGAAGCAAATTATTAATACGTAAAGTTTTCATTTTGTTCATAATATTGTACAAATTGTAAAGTCCTTATTATGGCGGCGTCAGAGTTTGCATATGAGATAATACAGCATGAAATTTAAACGCACGATGCAAACGTTTAAAAAATTTCTGCATGGATACTTATTTGCATGCTCCTGTAACATATACGGTAACTGTAACATATACTAGTTTAAGTCTGATAGAGATGTGAAGACATGTTATATGACATTACTCACAACCGGATGTAAATTCCATTAAACCGTATGGCATTTGTTTTCTGTAGACAATATAGAATTGTTTAAAAAATTTCATCAATCGATCAATGTCGTACAAAGAATTGCAAATTGTTTCCTGTTGTTCTACTGCTTTTATTATCACGCAGCATTTGATATCATACATCCTACAAGAAGACTCTTCCACAAGAAAACTAGCGCGGTATTCATAGTATGTTGTACATGATCGCTAACAAGGGCCTACTTTCAGCGACTTAGCAGGCACGGCACGCAAGTTAGCTTTGTATAAAACATAACGAAAATATTGATTTCGTGTGAAATTAAACATTGAATATAATGCTGATAAGTCCTTGAAAATTTTGTGGCAATAGTTTATTTAGAACATAAACGTACTACATTCAAATGTTAGAGCACGCTTGCAGCTTGAACAACATTGAGATAATCCCTTTCAAATGAACGCTATATACGTGCTGTAAATGTACATCTCAAAATCTACAACTAATCATCTTTTCCTGTACATTTTGAGAACCAAATCACTACATAAACGTGATTTGGAATAAACTATGTTAACAAAAGAATTGATTTCCTTTGAGCAAACAATCTGCTCCAATTCCAATTAAAACCGAAACTTAAACCTACCCTGAAAACAAACAGACTTCGGGTATCCTCTCTGTCAATTTCATGAATTTATTCAGTTGCAAATTGTTTCACTGAAAGAAACAACCATTATAAATGAACCAAAGAGTTGAAACCACTAGAACGATGCTTCAGTTTTGTAAAGGTTAAAGGCTATTAGAAAATGAAATAAGATCTTTAAGTTGTTCTTTCAGCCGAAAAAGGTGAATTTTAAGAACACTTTTGAAAGGGATCAATGTGTCTTTGTGTCTAATTTTAATTGGCAATTCATTCCACATTGCTGGGCCCTGATATGCACAACAACGTTGTCCATATGGCTTCGTTTTCATAGACATGCATACTATTCATTTCGGCCCTAAAATATTTCATTATGTTTGTTTGAATGATTGATTAGAATGTTTAACGTAGCTTTAACAATTTTTAGTCATAATGCTACGATAACTGCAGTGAGGCAGTTTATAATGATATCTAGCACTGCGGCATCATGCCGCAGACATGTAGCATGATGTCCCACACAGTCACATTTTCCTGACACCAGGCCAACCAGTCCTAACACTAACCTTTAAATGCTGAGCGCCATGCGAGGCAGCTGTTAGTACCATTTTTGTAAGTCTTAGGTATGACTTGGAAGAGGATCGAACCCACGACTTCTCGCTTACACGCCGGACGTTCTATTTGGCCACCGGAGTGTTTTTTCATTCTGCAGAATTTATCTTACTCTTCCGCTGCACTATTGAAGATATTATGATTTTAAAAAAAACATCTATCATTTAGCAAGATAAGTATAATTGTATATTAGAAGGGTTTAGGTTCTGAACAATTTACTACCTTTGTTTATGTCTCTTAATGACGAAGAATGTGATTTTCCACTGACTCTAAATTGATAAATATTGTGTCAACGATTTATTTCCTGTAGCTAGTATCGTATAGAACAGGCACGTATTAAAAAATTGCCATGCACCCGATTAAGCTTTAAAACGGCTTATATGGCTTGCGCGCTTGAGCAAGAACTTCCAGGGAAAAAACATATCGTCTGTCAGTATTAAGCTGTATCTTGAAACCATGACACAGAATTATAATCTTCAGATATAAAGATACCACAGACTAAATACTTCCCTATATATGTTTTCTGATGCTTGAACACGAAGATTATCGTCCATGTGTTCGATAAATATCAGTGTTTAGTACAATGTTTGATCTCGTAATAAAGGTCGTAGAACTAGTTCCACGTTAAAAAAAAGTTTTCGGGATCAATGATTAAATTTAAATCCATAAATACAATTAGCTTCCAGCATAATATATTTGATTCGTCTAAATATTGATGGAAAACAAAAGGTATGTTTGTTTGATCACGAATTCAGACTTTTGAATCGAGCTGGTTACTTTTATTCTTAAATCAATAGACGGAGACATCTCATTTATCTTCTTTACCTTTCGACAACTAAATAAAATTAGGTAGCAGGCTGTCCACGAATTATTAAATCACCGAAGGCCAGCTGAAAGATTTCGTGTTCTAATATCAATAGATGCATTAATCTCGAAAACATCTAATGCAAAGTTATTGATGGTTTCTGTACCTGTGGAACACTCAGTTCAACAACCACATTGAAAAAGAGGAAGGTATTGATGCTTATTTTCCATTATTTAATGTCAATAGCTGAAATACATATATATATATATATATATATATATATATATATATATATATATATATATATATATATATATATATATATATATATATATATATATATATATATATATATATATATATGTGTGTGTGTGTGTGTGTGTGTGTGTGTGTGTGTGTGTGTATTTAGACGGCTATGTACAAGACCTTAAAAAGTCCATTTTATTTTCTCAAATTGCGGGAGTCGCAGTGATTCCATCAATACGCTAGCTATAGTTTAAGTGAGAGTAACATGCTGACCTTATATAAACACTGGTCTCATTGCTCTTTAAAATTGCCAGACTAGCGATCGGTGACACCATGTAAAAAAAGCTAAAAGACACTTTGCAAAATGCAAAGTATTTAAAATCATAAAATGTGTTAGCAAATAATGTCTATGATTGTTATCTTTCAGAGTGAAAATGTGCGGTAAGTAACAGATATATTTTTCAATCTAAAAGGAAATAGAAAAATAGGACAATTTGAAAACTTGCTCCGTCATGATTTTCATGCAATGTTCCCATATTTGGCTTTTATGTACGACCTAATGTTAGTAACTTAACCAAACTAAATAGGACACAAAAGCGAACATTAAAAATTCGTCGGGAATACCAGTAATGGGCAATAAACGACGTAAATCCAGATATCATCATCATCACTATCTAACTGCTAACAGTAGTTGCAAAATATCGCCCAGGGGAAATAGCCACAACGTCTTCTGTAGAAAGTGGATTAAGCATGTACGATAATGGTGAAATAAATATTAGCAGTATGCCTAAAGAATCGTATAATTAGTTAGCCTGCTTACGTCATAGCTATAACTCGATACATGTGTATTCCAAATTTAGAAACAAATGGATGTTTGGTTCTAGAATGATTCTAGTTTAAGATTTACCGATGATCCATAAGCAGATGTCAAAGACGATAGTGTGTCTTTCTTGACAGAAGCCTTTAAGAGCCATTTCGTGGAATGACAGTAATCAATACATCAACAGCCCTTGAGTGGTACGAATGAACAGTACGCACAATGGGAAAAAGGACGTCCCACACATTCTTATTTTGTACACCTAATTTTGAAAAATTAATCTAGTTGCTAGAAGATATTTTTGGTGCAAACTGTTTCATAATAATGCAACTACAATATGACCTAAACTTGTTCTTATCCTCAAAATAACTATTTCTTTCAAAAACTATTGCAGCTATATTACATATTCGTACTTTGAAAATGGTTTGACACTGTATTTTAAAACTTCTTAGCTCCCGATGCACTTAAGTATATATGCCTATGTTTAAAGACACACACACACACAACACACACACACACGCACGCACACAATCACACAAGCATATATATATATATATATATATATATATATATATATATATATATATATATATATATATATATATATATATATATATATATATATATATATATATATATCATCATCATCATCATCATCATCCCCTTACAACTGTCCCCATCCATTTATTTATCCAACCATTCCAACCATAAGCGATATGTATTCCTTTATATGATGGAGAGATATGCGTGTCAACATGCGTGCATGTTTATAATTATTTTTGTAGATTGTTATGAAATACTAGACCTTTATTGTCCAGCTTAAACAGAGCGATAATTCTAATGTAATAAATGTAATAAATGTAATAAATGTGTACTTTTTCAAGGATACATAGTTATTGTGCAATGCTTTAACGTGTTTAAATTTACACACAGAGCAGTGTACGCATGTGCGAATTTGCTTTTGCACCGCATACTATCACAATGAAACCGTAGGAGTGTATCAATGTACATTGGTATGCGAATTCCTTTGCGTGGTAGAACTTATATAGGTATATACATATATTTTCATAGATATTTAAATTTGCATAATTGTATATAAGTAAATGTGCATGGATGGATGTTTGGTATTTAACGGCATATTATCACTGTACGAGATAACATTGAACATAACAACAGTTTTTTTTCTAAATATGAAAATAAGACATTTACAAGAATTAATTAACTGTATGAATACGCACGTAACAATGACGCTTCAGGAAAGGTATAGCGATTGGGGTCTGTTTCATACCTCGTTCTTATTAACCAGTTTGCAAGTAGCTGAGTTTGGGACAATGGGTACGTATCCGCGGTTGTAGCAGCCCAGACTAGTCCGGTTGTATCAATTGGTCCTTAGCGAAGACACTTAGCTCTCAATTACTCGGCATGATAGAGTCAATAATGTGTTAAAAGTGCCGCTATAATCAACAGAAAGCGAGTACAAATTGGAATATGCCAATGGAGGTCCTCAATTTTGATCGATGAAAAAGGCATAGCGGAAGAAATCCCAATTGAAGATACAATAACACAGTTTCATATAAAAAAAAAAATGAATCCGTTAGATTTACGGGCCAGGAAGAGGTGATGATCGAATATGAAATGAAATTATGACGTGCGCGCCCACTTAGAGAAGGAAGGCCTTGGGTCACGCAATGTCATCCCTCGATAGAAGTAGCGGGAAATGGAACACGAAAAGTGCCTATTATAATATTCTGACAAACAAGTAAATAAGAGAAAATCTGCCAAATTTTGAAATTTATTCTAATTGTGCTATCTGTATTTGTACAATTGAGAGATTTCATATTGCAACTTTGTCTTCATTCAGGGACATAACAAAGACAAACTCTTCACGTGGTTGGATTATGGAATTCAGAATATGCTGAATAAGTCCGATTTTTTAATGAGCTCCTACATGGGTTGATGGCATATAATTATTCTGCATTGTCATTAACTTAGAAGGAATACCTAACTTGCATATTTTTCCTATACTCCGGTACAGATAAATCCAGTCATTATGCTGAAGTGCATGGCAATAGAGCCATAGGCAGAAAATTTGATATTGATGAGAGTGTAATCCGAGGTTGGAGAAAAGAAAAAGGAACGTTGGAGAAGATGAATCCACGAAAACGCGCTCGTCGCGGACCTAAAGCAAAATGGCCTCACCTTGAAGCTGACCTGAAGCAGTGGATCGTGGCCCAGTGGGACAACAACCGACCAGTCTCGACAGTTGCCATCAAACTGAAGGTCAAACTCATGGCGGCAGAGAAGAACATTGATGATTTCAAAGGAGGAGTGCATTGGGTATATAAATTTATGAAGAGGAACCAATTGTCAGTCAGAACACGAACGACCGTCGGCCAACGTCTACCCGAGAACTGGGAGAAGAAGATGGATGATTTTCGTGAATTCATCGCCAAGGAAATTCAGGATCTTGACCTTCCCCATTCTGCCATTATTAATATGGACGAAGTACCGATGTGTTTCGACATTCCGGCAACAAGGTCGGTGGACGAAGTCGGCGTTAAAACCGTTATATAAGTTATGTAGATATGTTTTTCAAACAATATATTGAAATATTATTATGTGTAAAAAAAAATTGTGATAGAGCCCGCACCCTTATATAACCCGCACCACCCCTGCGGTGTTTGTAAAATCTGGTGTAACTCGCGGGATATATGCGGGAAAAATATATATATATATATATATATATACAGATGGAGTCATTGGGACACTTCATTGGATCAATATTCGTACACATTTTACTGATACAATGAGTTTGTGCAATCATTCAATAGCAACCACTGATCCATGGGCATAGTGACCATATAACAACGGCATGCAAATTATATGGGCTACGAATACGTGTCCATCCAAACAAACTGTGTTTTACTCAGTATAAAGATACCAGGAACAAGCAAGGGCCCATCGGTATGTTTTGCATAGTGGAAAATAAATCCTATCTATTAACATTGTAAGGACCATCGGTAAGCGGTATCATTTTATTTATCATTTTATTTATCCCTTAGTTTGTATCAGCTGACTATGATGCCTCTCGCAAATATTTATTATCTGACCTGTTTAAAAAAGAACAAGTTTTGCTTGTTGATTCTGTTTTGCCATTCTGTTTAAGAGGCATTTTGATGATGTTTCTGATACAATACTGCACTTATGGAATATCGCTACTACTTATCATGTGCAAATATTACAAGCAAGCCCCCACCCCCTCACCAAGAAAAGATTCAAGTGTAGAAAACGTTTTGTAAGTTTTACTACTCTATGGATGTCAAGTTGTAAGAAAAAAATCAGATGTCAACATGTATATGTTAGACCCTGATGCTATAATTTCGCGCTGTCAAAATGTACGAAGGATAGTTCGGCGAACAAAAGGTATCAAGCCAGTGAATTGAAATAGCTATAACACTAGTGACTCGCGCTTTATCTTTGCCAAATCCATTTACGTAATACTGTCCCCGGGTAAGTGTTGGAATTTTTCTTCTGGGGGTTTTCCCGGGTGCTTCCTCCACCAATATTACTGGCCGCCATATATAGCCTATCGTGTGCTGAAAAATGGTTTTAAACCATAAAACAACATCAATATCTGATATACTATTGAGTATTTTGGTAAAAGGAAACAAATATGCGTCTAAAAGCCCGGAATATGTTATGATGAAGAGGTTGGGAAACTGCTAAATACAATGTCCTGCTCGTTAGCCTAAATTATGCTTTCTTAAAATTTAGTTGCCTTAATTCTGCATTGTTAAACCGTTTGAAGCACTTAAATCTAGAAACGGTAGTTTGTCAGCCTTGATGCTCCAGTGCTAATAATAATAATAATAATAATAATAATAATAATAATAATAATAATAATAAGAATAATGATTATGATGATGATGATGATGATGATAATGACAATAGCAATATTAATAATGAAAATAATAATAAAAATAATAATAATCATAATAATTAATAATAATAATAAAAAATCAAATTGGCACAAATAGAATACACAACACAGTATATGTGGCGTTTGCATGAGTCAAAGAAAAAGTGTATCTTTTGAAGCTTGATTTGAAAACGAAAGTGCAAGAATTGAAACTATTTTGAAAGAGAAAGTGTATCGTTTGAATAAATGTTTGAAGGAGAATGTGCAACGATTGAAGCATTTTTTTAAATTGAAATTGCAACGACTGATGCGTTTTTGAAAGAGAAAGAGCATTTCTGAATTAATTTTTTTGAGGCGTTTGTCAAAGAGAAAGTACATCATATGACTACATTTTTGTAAAAGAAAGTGCATCTTATGAAGCGTTTTTTTTAAAGAGAAAGTGTATTGTTTGGGAACATTTTTGAAAGAGAAAGTGCATCGTTTAAATCAAGTTTTGAAGAAAAAGTTCAAAGATTGAAGCTTTATGTTAAAGAGAAAGTGAAACCATTGAATCAATGTTTGAAATAGAAAGTGCATCGTGTGAAACAATATTTGAAAGAGACAGTTCCAAATGATTGCAATCTTTTGAAAGAGAACGTGCAACGATTGAAGCTTTTGTTAAAGAGAAAGTGTATTGTTTGAATAAATGTTTGAAAGAGAAAGTGTATCCTTTTAATCAGTTATTGAAAGAAAGAGCTGAAAGATTGAAGCTTTTTTGAAAATGAAAGTGAAACGATTGAAGCTTTGTTTTTGAATGAGAAAGTGAACCAATTGAATCTTTTATGAAAGAGAAAGTGCATGGTTTGAATCAATTTTTGAAAGAGAAAGTGCAACTATTAAAGCCTCTTTTGAAAGAGAAAGTGCATCGTTTGAATAAATGTTTGAAAGAAAACGTTCAATGATTGAAGCATTTTTAAAAGAGAAAGTGCGTCTACTAAATCATTTATCCACGTACCCTCACAACTTTTGTTAGTGCTAAAATATAATGAACATTTGAATAGTATGTACATTTGAATATTATGTACATTTGAATAGTATGTACATTTGAATAGTATGTACATCTGAAAACTGTGCAAAAGAATCTGGATAATGGAACAAAAAAATCCAATCAACATAATTCACGGTATATTTGCAATTGTATTAACGTGATTACTTCAAATAAATTTATCGTGATTGTTTCTGCACACTTATCCTATTTCAAAGGTTCATGAGATCTCATGAGATCTCAAGAGATTTCAGCGTCGCCTTCAGTACCTTTTTGCATACACAAGACATAGCAATGTTAACTGATGTTTAGTGTTTCCATTTACACGGTAAGAATACTTTGTATTTTCTATTTTCCTCTAACGAAAACTGACTGGCATTTCAGATTGATGCTTGGATTTTAAATTGCCATTATATAGGTATATTACAGTTTCTCATGCAAACTGTTATAAACTGGACGTTATTTATAAACTTTTCTATTTAATTTGCTTCAGAATAAAGTGGGTGGGTATGGCATAGAAAATTTCCTATAGAGAACGTTATGAGTGGGAAATTCTGCATTATTTTCTGACAAAATTGTAAATAAAATTGTGCAAGCACATCCTGTGTTGCGTGGAACGTATTTGTAAGAGTTGAAATAGTCAATTTGATCCTGAACATTACGTGAAGTAGATAATGACAGCAGTGACGTCATTTGGGAAATGCAGGGAGGTGATTTGCTGTAACCTATATACGAACATTAACAAGTCCGTTAAGTTGTGCATATATGTATATAATTATGCATTTTAATGGGCACGCCGTAGACGCAATGATATATAAATAGGAGGCGGTTTACATTGAACATGATCTTCTACGCTTGCTTTAAACTTCAGACTTAGTGACAATTGCACTAAGCAAAAGATTCGATTAGGTTTGACACAGTATCTTGTAGTGATAATAAGTGGCAAACAATATGGTTTCTTAACATTTTAGCGCTATTGGAAAATAAAATAAACGAACAAAGGCCGGTTTCTGTATCTGGTTTTATATAAAAGAATATACATACATTTCATAATTCTTGTCTTAATATGTCATGCAAAATACAAATCAAACTCGTTCTTTTTGATCATATTTATAGATTTCTATTTTATACCATAATACAAGCTTTAAGCCGAAACAAGGGTTGGAAATTGAAAATAAAGTATCTACCTCGTCTTATTCTATTCCTACCTGTAATTTACTCAAGAAGAAATAAAACTAAACAACTATACAGTTTTTAAACGATCTTATTCTTTTTGTGTTCTTCCTAGCCTTATCCTTTCTGACTATTAATTTGTCGTTCATGTGTGACTCAATTTTCTTAGTGGAGCCAGGAGGGATTCTTATAACGTAAACAGAGACTAAGATGCGTATGTTTTAAGTAATACTTTATAGTAAGTTGTCGGAGCCATGCCAATTTATACAAGAATGGTTGGCAAACACATTGGAAGATATATATCTAAAAGTACTGTATCCGCCAAGCTCACCAAATTACTAGGTTCGAGTTTTCGAACGTACACGACATGAAGATGGCGTAAGGACAAGAAGAAACAAAACTGATTCGAGACCATGGAAAGCTTGTAGCTTCCAAACGCCAACAAATTAGAGAGCAAAAGGTATCAGCAATGAGGTTCTTTAAATGATATTTGTACTCCGAGGAAACATAAAACGTTAATTTAAACATCCAAAATCAGATTTTAACAAAATACATTTTGACAGTAATAAATATTTTCTCTAAACATGTATGGGATGGAACAGTGAATGGGTGATGATATACACTATTATTAGTAAAGTATCTCAAAGTCAAAAAAAGTTAGACTCAGAATAAACGATTAAAAAATTCCTTTGTACGTGTTACATATACTCGCCCTCCTCGATTTGACTGCAACATTTGACACAATAGACCATGATACGTTACTTCACCGTCCCCAACATGTATTAGGCATTCAGAATACAGCCTTACAGCAGACCTCACTCACCTAATAATGTTTTGTATCTCATATGTTTTCAGCATGTTTTTATGTTTTCCAATTTCATGTTTTTTTGTTATTTGTTTTTCTGTAGTGTAGTCATATCATTATAGATGAAAAGCGCTTAGAGCTTCTAAAGATTAGGCTTAGGCACTATACAAAGTCCGCATTATTATTATTATTATTATTATTATTATTATTATTATTAATTTCCTACTTGGTCACCAGGACACAAACAGTATCTGCGAATGGAACACACTCCAGCCCAGTTGATCTATGTTATGGTGTTCTACAGGGTCTGTTCTTGGACATGTTCGCTTCATTATATACACTCAGCCGCTCTCAAGTGTCATAGATCATCACCCACGTGTCTCACCAATTGTGCGCTGATGACACCCAAATATACAAGTCTAGCCACCCAACTGAAGTTGATGATACCATCCATGGAGTAGAGAGGTGCTTTTCTGGTATGAAATCATGGATGACATATAACAAGGTGCAGATGAGTGATGACAAACTGAGGCCATTCTGATCACAACACAAAGATTTCCTCATTCACATCCCTTACCTCAGACAATAAATATCAGCAACACCAACATTAAATTCACACAGTCAGTACGAAACCAAGGTGTTACTCTAGACAGTAATCTCACATTGCACCACCATGTCATGAACATATGCAAGGCTGCATAACTTGAACTGAGACGCATCATTTCCATTTGAAAATATCTTTCAGTTGATGCCACTAAAACACTTATGTTTTCATTAGTACTTTCAAGACTGGACTAATGTAACTCAATTCTCAATTCTGTCCGGTTCGTCACAATATCTACTCCAGAAACTTCAGAAAGTGCGAATCACAACTGCTCGGATCATCTTTATAGTACCTCGATCAGAGTAGACCTCACCACTGCTCTGTACCCTACAATGGCTAACCATTGGATACAGAATCAAAAACACACAATTTGTCCAATGAGTGGAATGGATCACTTGTGGTCTTTGTGGACTCTGAGAAGGCTTTCGACATCCTGCACCTAGCCTGTGTGGAAGATCCTACGACACTATGGCATCCCCCAGAAACTTGTCGATGTCATCAGGTCCCTGTACGAGAACTTTGAGTGTAGAGTCATTAACAGCAATCTACTTACTGAACCATTAAAGCTGGAAACCGGAGTGAAGCAAGGATGCAATCGCTCTCCAATACTCTTCTCACAGGCCATTTACTGAATCATGCACCGCTTCACAATGGGCAAGAGACAAGGATTACAGTGAACGTTGACCTTAATACTGGATGACCTGGACATCGAGTTGCTGGCAAGCAGACACCATGATATCCATCAGAAGACACAACAGTTGGTACAGACAGCAAGCACCATAGGTCTGTTTTGAGTCAACATAGCAAAAACAAAAATCTTGAGGAAGAACAATAGAGTGGGCAACCCAATCACCATCAACGACCAGCCCCTGCAAAAAGTAGATAATTTCACGTACCTGGACAGTAAGGTCGCCACGGATGGAGATTGCACAAGGGAAGTCACCACAAGAATCAGCAAGGCCAATTAGGCCTTCGCAATACTGAAGCCCATCTGGAGAACAAGAAACCTCAGCGTCCACACGAAGATCCGTATCTTCAAGTGCAACGTGTTGAGCGTCCTTTTGTATGTGTCAGAGTATTGGAAGATCACTACTAACATAGAACACAAGATCGAAGTCTTCCAAACCAAGTGCCTGCGACGGATCATGGGGATCTTTTGGCCAAACATGATCTCGAACGAGGAACTGCAGCACAGAGCGGGCGCAATCACCATCGCTGAGATCATTGCTACTCGTCAATGGAGATGGCTGGGCCACTTCTGCAGAATGCCCCTTGACTCACTACCAAGGGTGGCACTGAGATGGACACCACAGGGGAAAAGAAACCGTGGCAGACCCAAAGAGACCTTGCGACGAACCGTGGAGCGAGAACTAAAGATCAGAGGCCTCGCCCTGCAGACGGCCCCCGCAACATCTGCCGATAGACCAAAATGGCGTTCACTTGTTGTCGCCTCAAGCACCAGACGGCGCAGAGAGGATTGATGATGATGATTAATTTCAATTTGTATTTAAAGAGTATCCAGATGAGATATCAGGATAGGAAGAAAAATATTCAGAAACATTTAATCTGGCCCCAAATTTTGACGCCATAGTGAGTATTTTCATAATAAACAGCTCAGTGTCATAGCAAAAATGTTCGACAGAAGTAGCTTGAAATCAGCCAGGTCAGAACTTTAGTTCAAATATTATCTTGTCATATTGCAGGCGTAAAACGATTCGCCTTTCCTAAAAGTATTATTTGTACTGCCTTGTTCTGTAACAGTGACCACTGATCCCTCTATGAGTTCAGCATGGTCCATTGCATTGTAACAATTACCCTATTACAAATGAAACTAATCCTTTATCATTGAAAATATATGGAACAAATGTAATGTATTGACATGCATTTTCTTTTTATTACTCTCCAATACACGTGATTCTCTGATAAATCAGCTGATATTTGAAGGCAGGAGTCATGTTTCAATTAAATGACAGTAACAAATACTACATCCCTAACAGGAACCTCTGTCAGGTAGATATGTTGCGCTTTTGAACCTACTCAGAACCACAAGAATAGCAAAGAAAAACCACAGCTGTATTTTTGTACCTGGATGATAATACATATGCACATATGAAATATATCACCCAGTTGTTTCATATGCTTCATTATTTAAAACAGTAGTTAAATGGAGGTCTTGTGTAAGCCATATA
This sequence comes from Unio pictorum, assembly GCA_030141615.1. NCBI lineage: Eukaryota > Metazoa > Mollusca > Bivalvia > Unionida > Unionidae > Unio > Unio pictorum. The sequence continues at coordinate 6,925,520 of JARLTB010000161.1, read as the reverse complement.
TGGTCATATAGAGCAATGACTTTTAGTTGTTACGCTTGAAAGCTCCGCCTACATTATCATATCTTTGTGTTTAACCGATGCGCGAAATATGTCCTCCAGAAAGTGTACTAGCCTTTGTTAAAAATCATCGATTTGTTTTCAGATTCACAAGAAGGTTAAATATCAGTAACAAAAATAATTGTTCCATAATATATTTTAAAAGGAAAAGAAAATATTAGATGGAATATTTAATTATAGGACGAAATATTCTAAACTGTTGGTCTACTAGAGCTAGTTTCAACAATAGAAATACGTATACGCGTGTGTAGGGTTTGATCATATTTTAATGAAATTTTGGCCAATTAATTAAGAAAGGTATGGTACAGAATATAATAATTGTGGACATTTCTTATCACATTTTCCTCTTTTCCACTGATCTCAACCTTTATACGAATGTATCCTATATCAGAAAACCTTATAATACAGCGATCTACCAATAGAACCAGTGTTGATACATATAATATTTTTGACAATACATAAAACTACACTTATAAATCTCTTTCGTGATAATGTTTCCATGAGTATGTAAATTTTGTATGCTATCTTCAACTATCTGCATAAATGTTCATAATTACATGTGTAGTTGCCAAGTGACTCATATCATTGCAATACGCGGGCTTAAGTCCGCTACGCTCCTGATAAAGACGTGAATTTCGACATTAAGTCAACCTCAGGTACAACATCACGTTTGACGTATCCTCCTCTTTCAAGGACAGTAAACAGAGAGGAACAAGGCATATAGGAGGTTCTTTTCACACATTTATTCATCACTAAAATGTCTCATTTGAATCACATAAATGTGTCTTAATTATGAAGAAAAAATCACAAAAGAGTAATTCGTAATTATAATGATGGCAATTATGCTATATAATTACAGAAATTGTGCTCTGTAATGACAATACATACCCTGCATAACGACGGAAATTAAGATATCATATATCATATTTTGTGAATAAACTGCTTGTATTTGGAGCTCATTATTTAGATATACATTAAACGGTAAATAAGAGTGGATCTTAAAAGATAGAATAAAAAGAGGCCGAATATTGACAGCAAACCACTTGCATTTAAATTGCACGCAAAGAGAGTGCTTCTGGCAAATATTAATGTATAAAACAAATGTTTCTCAGTGTATCAAGTCAAAGAAAGAATTGGTATATGTAGTGCAAAGACACTAACAGTTCAAGAGACTAGCTGCGATGTCAATGTCCTTCAAACGACAATGAATGATAGAGTACTAGGACAGACTGTTTTATTACTGGCAAATCAACGATGGCCTTTCATATTTGCTTGACGGATATAGTATTTAAACTTCATACACTAACAAATCTGTAATGAAAGTGTAGGGATCATTTATGCTGATCATTGTTGTTGCGAACCGCTACTAAGTTACGTAAAAACGCTTCGTCTAAAACCTGCCTCAGTAGTACGAAATTTGACATCTAGTTTCAAAGGAGACTAGATATGCTGTAATATTTTAACGGATCTTAAAATGTTATAAATTTGTAATTGTATAAAATGAAGAACGTTTCAGTATAATGACAAATAACGAAGTGCTTTGTAGTAAAACATGTCCAATATTAGTACTACTTCTTTTACATCCTGGATTAATCATTGTGGACTTAAAGATTTAGTCAACAGCAAGGACTAAAACTTACTTGCACATATCATGAATGATAAAAAGCTGTTGATGGGCTGTATTTTCGTGTTTGGTTTCTTGTAAGCTTTGTTTATTGAGCAGGGCTGATAATTTTGCTTTAGTGTACTATTAGTAATACTCTCTATCATTCTCTCTCTCTCTCTCTCACTATATATATATATATATATATATATATATATATATATATATATATATATATATATATATATATATATATATATATATGGGCGTAAACCAATCTTAAATGATCCTCCAAAGTTGTTTCAAATTAATGGTATAAAAATGAGAATCTCGCAACAGTTGTATGGAAAGCAACGTCATACCCTGCGGAGATGAATAACTTTGGCATAAACCAATTCAAGCAATTCGTCAATGTCAGTAAGAAGACATTCAGAACCTTTAAAACAAACAAAAAGTATCAAACAAATGACAAGTAAAAGCCATCCAGAGTGAATTAAGAGCTTCGCGTTCCTTGGATATGTGCCCAATGTCTGTCTGACAAGACACTCATTACAGCAAAACATATCTTGAATCGGATGTGCTTTCAAGTCAAAGAAACGTTTTGCACTTAATTATGCAAAAAGCAAGGTATTAAATATATTATAATGTAGCGTGATATTAGTAGCACCCTGGGAATTTAAGACCATAGATCATGCATGACATTTGCTAAGTAGCAAAAACGTTGTTTCTAGACCCGTGAATCTTTATTCGGCTGATGAAGGTGGGAGTAGGTTTTCTAGGCATACCTTGGCAGTCATGGTAGCATATCATCAGCTAGGCAACTATCACCAAAGCACGACGGGTCCATGGGTTACCAGCATGCGCAGTCTGAATCATAAGTGGGATGGCAGCAGTCCTATATGGGAGTCACGCTACTACTCCCATAGTAAACCTATGGAAACGTCTTTATAATCAAAATTCATTAACTTAAAATGTATGGGTGCTAATGATCAGACCTAAACGTCTCCATGCACAACTATTCAAGATTATCTTTGAGTATGAACGGTACGGTAACTGTTCAAGAATTTCTCAAGTCAGTGCTTAATGGTGTAAGTGCATACTTGAATTCACTTACGATGCATGATTTATGATGGTTGTATCATATGAACCAACATATCTGATTTGACCTCTTGCCACCTGATGTGACTTATCTTTGTTATCTATCTTTGCTGCTAATGTGATCTTTAATCCTAATAAGCTTTTCATTCGGGGATATACGAAGTTTTACCTCTCTTTTCAAAGTGCATCCGATTGTATGTTCTTATGCGGATGATAGTTATGATCAGTAAAGTACGACGTACTGGTAGTCCAACGTCAAGCAACCAAATAACCTGATTAACTTTCCAGCTTTACTCAATGGGATGGTGGTATGTCATATCCTCCGCGTCTGTATTTGGTGTGTTGTTGATATAGTTTTGATAGCAAACCCAACCGAAAGACTGACAAAGACCGCTTGAAATCAGATATGTTGAACCAGTGCGTAGAGTACATTGTCAGTAGGTGCTTTTTTATATATATTTTTCTTTTCTTGATTTCCTGTTGACGTTACCCTCTACAATTACTGGAATATTTTTTATACTGAATCATCCGGATAGAGTTGTTTTCATGACCGTGGGACTATTATATTTTCATATATTTGAGAATCGTTTTCGGTGATGACATTACAATAATGTTCGCTGGAAATCAAACGGCGTGGCTTATATTTTTTTTGGCATATTTGATATGATTAAGTGTGAACGTTTATGTAATTATATCTAAGAATATATTATGTTTTTAATTGAACTGTGATTTATGATGGTATATCATATGAACCCGCATCTTTAATTAGTATAATACCGATCTTTTATTTCAATTTTTATTTAAAACTGAATTGTATTTTTAATTGATTTGTAGTTGGGTTTTTTTTATGGAGCATTCAGTTAGCCGTGATGTAAGCTTTATTTAGAACAGAATACAAATAATGTCATATAAATTATCACGTGGAGCGACAAATGACTGTCAATCAAATTTTCCTCATGTTGGCTTCTTTGGGCTAATGTTGTTCCAATGGATATCATGTTGTCAAAAATGTCGATCCAGCTTGGTTAAAAAAGCTGGCCCAACTTCAACTTGCATATTGGTCCTCTTTTGGGACAATCGGTCGGACAAAGGTTGGCCGTGCTTATCATCATATACATGCAATGTTGCGCAGACTTTGATTTATATTGCAATATTTACTGCTGGATCTACGCCTATTTAGACACTTTTGCCGACATTGATAAAATACTTGCCAAATGTGGGTGTCCTATCCAAGTGGTTACAACCGTTTTACACTGGTAAAAGTAAATAACTTTCTTTTTTTGCAACGGTTATGGCAATAACAATATAGTTTAGTTGCAAATGCATAGCTTTCTGAGCTACGTTTTGTACGCGTTCCCCTTCAACTTACTCAACAAACGCCATTAAAAAGTAATTAAATTAGCTAAGTATCGTGAATTATTGCAATGTGATGTAAAGAAATCAACTCCACAGTCGTCTTGCCTTCTTTTGTTTTCTTCCTTTCTTGAAACAATAACATGTCTGATTGTATAGCGATCTTTATTTCGGATCCAATTACCGGTATCGGTGTTCGTATTCATGTATCCAACGTGTGGTTGGAAAATGTTTAAGCAGCAAATTTTCTCACAAAGTCAGTTTTAATCATTTTCCATTCAGTTCATTAAGCACGAAGACTGTTTGATATAAACAGTGGGAGCCTAACAAATATTGCAATGTCAACATAGTTTTTAATCAGTGCAATCATAAGAGATAAACTTTGTGATAATAATAAATATATCAGTGTGCATTAGAGACCCAATATATCAACGTGTTATTTTTGGTTAACTCTGCTACTTGGTCTTTTGCCTATAGTTGTTTGGTTAACTCTTGCTGTACAGTGAGAGCGAACTGCTTTATCCATTGGCCAAGAATGCGACAGTCAAATTTGCCGCGTCGTCTTATAATAATATGTTGGGATGGTTGGTTGAATTGGGGACCCACATTAGCATTTTGTTTGGTTGTTATTAGACCGTTTTAACTTATTTAACCTTGTGACTGTAGTTAGATTTCGTTGGCCGATAAAGTAAAGTACTGTCAATACTCGCTTGTAAGATGAATCCAACAGCCAGAAATGAAGACCCCGATCTCTGATCTTATAATCAAATCAATGTGGATGTTGTTAGTTCTTCTGAGTACTCCAGGACCTCTTCCATAGGTCCAAGATGCGCTAACTGTTATCTTTATTCGTTTGGTCTATAAATCAAAATAACAGTGCAGTGATATCTGAATATAACGTCATCGCGTATTAGTACATGTGGGCATTGACTGAATCACAGATTGATATTCAGTGAACACAAGTGAAAAATAAACCAGACTGTATATGTTATTCAGTGCACGTCACTCGGATATCATGAGGATAATGTCTTGTGTTCTGTCTTGTTACCAAAGGACCTAGTCACGTTCTTTCTTCACAATGCATTTGGCAAATATCTCCTCATTCTGTACTAAATCCATTCTGTACTAAACCCATTCGGGGGAAAGGATTGCACAGAATGCTGTTGAAAATTAACGTGGTGCACTTAGACAAATGTGCGGTTTATCATTTTATTAACATATATGCAGGTTACCCACTGCGAGCGGTATAATGTTAGAGCATGAATTATTATCGGCAGCACGCGCGCGTGTGTGTGTGTGTTTGAGTGTGCTTTAGATTTTTACGTAGATTTAACAATGTTTCAGTCATATCGCTACGATGTCTATAGTGTGGCAGTTTGTAGTGATGTCAAGAACTTGGGCATCGTGTCGCAGACACGTACCATGATGATCTACCCTGTCACATTATCCTGACACCAGGCCGACCAGTCCTAACATAAATCTCTTATTGCTGAGCACCTAACGGGGCAGCTGTAGGTACTAATTTAATTAGTAGGACTCGGTCGGGGTTGGAACCGGCGACGTTCCATACCCACGCCGGACGCTTGCTGCCATTGGAGCGATTTGAGTCCTTCGCACCACAATATGTAAATTACTAATATAATATAGTAACATAATATAGAAGCTGGGCTATACGTAACATTTCGTAAACTAGTATATTAGTATTGATTTTTTATATTAATGTTCAATTATTCTCAAATCAATAATTCATGCCTTGTATACGAGTTGCAGTTTATCACAATATCAGTTTATGAATCGTACGACTGTACATGGGTCGAGAAGCATATGTTTGTTCCAATTGTTGTTTCAATTGGTACATTTTCATTTACATGAGATTATTTTGAATCTTACTAGTATTCCAGGAGATTTATGTGAATCTCACTTACAGTGCATAACATATTGAAACATATTTGAATACCTTGAGATTGTTTGAATCTTAATTGTAGTCCATACGTGACATTATGTGAATATCTTACAGTACATACTATTATTTGAAACGTATATGAAATCCACGAGGTGTCTTGAATCTGTATTTCATATTGGATTCATATATTTGATTTATTTTCAATTTGTGAATGTTTGTATAGAGTGATTGGAATCAATCGCATGTTGAGAGCGTATGAGAATCATTGTATTTATACATCATATATTTTTCTTTACTCATTAAGTTCATAAATATCCATCTTTCACACGTTGTGTTTGTGGTGTTATTCATTTAATCAAGAACCCACTAGGTTTCTATTCTGCGACAGACAATACTATCTTCTAGAGGCATTCAAAAGAATGATTGCCCCACAACCAGATGTGGTCCGTTTCAATATTGGTGAGTTAGTGACCATGAAAGATCTTGGGTCTGATTGCCATAGGACCGACTGCAAAAGGATCTTTGGAATAGTGGTGAACCAACATGGAAAGAAGGATCCAAGTTTTTGTATTCGATATTATATTACTTGTTGTTTATCCCTTTAAACATGGATTATTTGAGAAGAGCAGATGATGTGCCCCATTGTCCAGGTCTTTACATTTGCAGTATGTTGCAAATACTCATTTTATGGAACAACTCTCTTCAAAACTTATTTTTCTTTGAATCATCTTTTCTAGGACTATATTTCTGAAATAGTCCATTAATTTAAACATCATGCAACAACTACGAATAACCACTATAACTAATAAAATAAAAACCTATAAGTTATTTTTTCAAATTTGGGATCTGTTCCAATTATTCACTTTATGCAATAATGCCCTTCAAGACATGATTCCTACCTTTAATCAGTATTTCTAGGACTAAATTCCAAAACTTCCAGGCAAGAAAAATGCATCAACCTAAATTAACCCTCATAGCTGTGAAATACAACTGCAGAATAGTAACAACACCTTTAGGTTGTAAATATCTTCAGAATATTATTTTTATTCCATAACTTTTCTCAAGATTTCTTCCTTTCTTTAAATCAGTCTTTCTAAGACTCAATTCCAAAGACTATAATGCAACAACTATGATTAAAGCTCATAACCATAAATACTACCTGGAATAAAAGTAACAGTACCTTTAGATTTTTTTAAACTATGTTCCAAGCAAACCCTTCAAGAATTTTTTAAAACTATGTTCCAAACAAACCCTTCAAGAATTTTTTAAAACTATGCTCCAAACAAACCCTTCAAGACATGTCTGACTTTTATATCAGTCTTTCTAGACGTAAATTCCAAAATATCACATGAAAGCATAATCCACCAACTTTAAAAAACCTCATAGCTGTGAAATATAACTTATGGGGCAATAGGAAGAATGCTTTTAGACCTTTATTATCTTCCAAATATTTGTTTCTTCAACATCTCCCTTGAAGCTGTTTCCTATTTTTTCAAGTCTTGACATGATTAAATTTCCAAAAGTGGTGTGCAAGCATTTTGCAGCAACTTAGAATAGTCTCCTCCCCCCATGTGAAATATAACTGTTGGGGCAATATACAAACTTCTTACAGACCTACAATAATTTCATGCAAGAACTAGTTAAAACCTTTCCTAGTCTTAACATAGTCTTATAGTACTAAATTCACAAAATGGCAATGAAGGAATGGTACAACAGCATGGAATAGCCCTCATCATAGCTGTGAAAAATAATTCGGTGGAGAAATAGTAACAACCATTTTAGGAAATTAATATCTTCCATATATTCTTTGTCTGCAACAACTCCCATGAAGATTATATTTTAAGATTATTTTTTTTATGTGTGTAAACATGTTTACATGGTTTTGAATTCTAGACACAGCCTTGATTCTGAGCTCAGCAAATTCTAAAACAAATTTTACAGCTTGATAAAAAAAAATGTTTTTATGGTTCCAAGAGACTTTGGTTTTGACTACATGTATATATATATATATATATATATATATATATATATATATATATATATATATATATATAAATGTTAAAAATATTCAAATGTGGGTAATAGTTGGAAAGAAAACTTAAAATAAAAAGATTAAAAATGTAATAAAACAAAAAAACTGTGAATAGCAAAGTGAAAAAATCCAATATGAATACAAGGTCCAAAGACATTTAGAATGGCTTTGGAGATCTACCAATGTAAATTAGTGATGGCTGGATGGATGGAAGTGTTATAAATATTGAAAGTAAAAAAATCATAAATATCAAAAGGACCACTTAGTAATAAATGTACCAATTTTCAAAAATAGTATCTGAGTTTCAGCCCCAAATTAAATTGTGGATAATAGATAGATGGATGGACTCACAAATTATTATATGTACTAAATTATTCTGAGATATTGTGAATGATATGAAACATATGCTTCAGAAAAATAGACTTAACACTACTAATCCTATGAAATTTTAAGACAGGGCCAAAAAGATTACATAAATGGCTTATTTATATTATAGGTTTGTATACATCAACTTTGTTTGAGGCCCAAGGCATTTTAGTTTTGAGGGGTTTCACTTCATATGCCAAAATCCTGCAGGAATGATGCCAATACCTGTGCATCATTATTCCTGCAATCTGATTCAAAGGAGGGGATTACAGATACTATCCCTAATTGGGATTATCATGAAAAATTAGATCCAGCTTTGTACTGACCTTGTCTTGTAACATTGTATTGATCTTTTCTGACAACCATAGTTTGCAATACATGTACATGGTAATGAAAATAAATACATACATTCTCTACAATACAAGAAATTAAGCAGTCAATGTGATATAAATAAAAGATGGTTTATGTAAGTGTGGTGCTAATCAATTCATAAATTACAATTATTTTGTGGCAACATGTACATAAAACTGGTATTCAACATATATACGATTTTAAGCAAGTCTTTTGTTGCATGTACATACAAGAAGTCTCATATATATGAGATAACAAAAAATGGTGAAACAAAACAAAAATGCAGAAGAAAAAGAAATATTTTACAAGTACCATAGCTAGGAATACATTATGTACAACAAGTCACACATACATCACTAACTGGTGGGTTTTTACCATATCCAAGCTGTACTACTTTAGAGGGAGGATGCAACTGATATACTGATCAGAAAATGAGGCAGCTATATTTGTAACAAAGGACTATCTGTGACAAAATGGAAACACTGTTATTGCAAACAATTCATGATATTACATTTCTCTAAAGTGGTAAAAACTTGCAATAACACTTGTGAACAAAAGTAACAGTGATTTTAAAAAGTACACACAAGTGATCCCAGTCAAGAGCACTGTTATTTGGCAGAAAATGTTTGATATTAAGATACGACAATTAGTGGGAGGTAAATCAATATCCAAGATATGGACATGAGAGGTAATAACAAGTGGTAAATTAATATCAATAGAGAGTTCTAAGATGCTGCATTGCATGGTTGGAACATGTGGTAAATCGTTATATATTATGTATATTTGTTTTTATAAATTTGTTTTAATTTAGTATTGTTTGTCAGTTTAAAAATTCTTTTTTTATTTTTCCTTACATGCTTTTGTAACATAAATTTATTCACTAAAGATGTTTTCTCTGAGAATCAGATGAATAAACTACTCTTTGGTAAACAAGTAATGCTGAACTAGATCCTGACCTTGATTCAAGGTTAGTGAAAACCACATATACTTTTTCCATTTTTATTTTAAAATGATTGGTTGTTGTCAAGGTCAAGAAGGAACTAGTGAAGAAGTAAATAACCATTTATTCTTAAAGAAAAAATGATGGGTTCTCGTCAGGGTCATGTTAGGAGTATGTCATATAAGTGATCACATGACTCCCCACCCATTTGTTATTTCACAATTTGGGGATTTTTTTTAAAGCTACAGTTTAGAAGAACACAATATAATCTTTGTTTTAGTGAAATATAGCTAGTTATGTGTATTTGCAAATAACATTAAACCATTTTCTTTTGTTATAGAAAAGTTTTTCAATCCATGTTAACATTATTCAGTTCATTTGTATTTTAAAGGATTGATATTTATCAATGTAAATATTCGATGATACAGAATTCTTGGACAAAGACAGTTTAACAAAATCTTATTTGGATTTCCAACACTGGAGTGTTAAATCTTGTGATTCTACATGGAACTATAAACACAGAACATACTTCAGCATATGTGATCATCCTCCATCTTGGATTTTACAACAGAACTTGAACTTGAATCTATTAGAACATTTCATTACTAGCAAGTTTTGTAATGTAATTTGTAGACTATTTTTGGCTTATTTTTTGGCTTTGATTCTTAACAATGTAAGTTCTTTTTCCAGTTTTACAATCTTTTCCCAGGGAAATCACTTATTTGTTAAACTTAAAAAAGCTGGGGTTTTTTTTTCATTGTTATCATTTATTACAGCCTAAACTTGTAACATAGAATTGGGTAGCTCATCCATGAGATTTGAATTTTGACTTTAAAAATTCTGAAAACTTGCGCTTTTTAAAATTTGAATTTAAAATTTGTTAGTACTGCCCTAAAATGTACACATCTAATACTCATTTCTCAATGACAACCGGAAATCTTTGGGTTATTAAAAAGAATTGCAAAGACAATGCATTGCCCTTAATGAAAAGCATAGACCTAAAAAAGGAGCAATGGAAGAGCTTAGATAGATTACATATAGTTTGCAGGTACAGAAAAACCAAGCATATCACATGAACAATTGCAGGCATGCAATTAGGGCTGTCATAGTAATGGTCACACTGGTCAATGTGGTGAACAGCAGAGGACTTCCACTGATTACAGAGAGATCTACAAAGACAAGAGGGTTGAAAACAGCAATAAGTGAAAACAATGAAAAAGCTTAAACCTGCTCCAATCTCTATAACTATATCTATGGCGAAACATAGGCATATACATGGAATTTATATTTTGGAATTTATTTTTTTTTTAAACTGTAGCATCTAATTTTCTATCAGCTGCACAAATTTAAGGAGGGTTACGAGGTAAATAAACAGGAATCCCTCAAAGGGATTGAAGCTTATTAGTAAAAAAACGCACATCAATATATGACTTTTAAATCAGGAAAAACATTTGTTGCTGTTATTATGGGTTTATTGCTATAGTAAAGCACACAATCCACAATGTCGTACAATTGGGGCAGGAGAAACCGAGGGAAACCCTGGTAAAAACCAAATGACAAGGGAGCTACTGGCAATCTTGATCACAACCCCACAATCACCTAGCACAAGATTCAAATGCACAATGACAGAGGTGAGATTGATAAATGCAAGTGCTTAAACTAGTTGACCACCCAGGACCCCAATCAGTAGTAATAGCCAAAAAAGTTTAAAGATCACTATTTTCTAAAAACATGGGTTGCCTTGATGTTAAGCATTATTTTATGCTTAAATGCTTAATACATTTGGGGTATGTGTCGCAATAATGCAGTTTTAAAACTTTTGGTATTCTTATTAGCTTTGGGGACCAAATGCCTTTAGGAGGGGGCGGCAATGTAATGACCATTACAACCTTTACAAATTTACATGTGAGTTTGCCTTCTGATGAAGGTGAAGAGTGATCATTTAGTAGGGATTTAACTTTAATATATTCATACTATCAGTTCTTGAGTGAACAATTTGTGTTTTCCAGGATTATATAGATTGTAATTATCTCTTGCCTTCACTTACGCAGGTTAATCGTGGTGATAAATCACCTGAAGTGAAATCACATCAACCAATACGATAGCAGATGTCACCTCATGAATAATAAATTCTGGAATTCCCAGTAATGTTAAACATGCATATCAAATTTCATTAGATCTTACCACTGTAACTTGACTATGATTTTCCAACATAGCTTGAGACATTATAGAATGGATGAAATGGTTACAATGTCACTCGATGCCTTACTTCTGGCTTATCCAAATGCTGGACAAGATAACAGTGAAGCTCTACATTACATGTACATGGTGTTAATTTAGAGAAAAAGGTCACATGACCAATAGCCAATTAAGATTCCATAGTGCTTGCTGACCAAGAGTGCAAATGGCGGATTATTACATATTGGCAGCAATTGCACAGCAAAAAATTGGAATTATGAAATAAATGTCCTGGTGGAATTATACATGAACATAGGGATATTTCATTATACCGCTCTGATTAACGTCAAATATGCGCAAATAATCATACAAGGTTACCATATATAACAAATATGTTTATTACATAGTGTCAAAACATCCTGAGTTAGTGTGTTATGATACACAATGCAGGTAACAAAATTAACTTGCTCAACACTGAAAGACGTGTCCTAGATAAGTACATTGTACATGTTACAATACATAAAGCACACCTCTCATCTAGGAAATGATGCATTGTACTGTAATTTCATTAATTTGTAAATTCATAATGGCAGTAATGTTCAATACAGTACTTCCCAGAGAGAGCGATGCCTGTCATTATTTCCCCAAGATAGGTTCACTTACTGCTCCAAACTGATTTTTATGAAGAAAATAACATACAAGCAGCAGTTTAAAAATTCATGTTTCCGATTATATTCTTAAAACATAAATTACTATTTACTTAAGTTAATGTTTGTATGTCTGTATGTTTTTATCAGTAACCAAATCCACACTGTTCACACTTGGGTGTACGTTATATACAGTAACTAATAATAACACAATCATGATTTCCTGCCAATGATCTGGAAAATGCCATAGAATTACGCTTTTGGATCTGTATCATTCAATAAAAATATTGCTGTAGTGGAATTTGGCACAAAAAACAATAATTTTAATACATTAAAAGCTAACTTGAAGGTCTGAGAGGTTAATTCATGCAATGGGTAAGAATGAACAATAACAAGATTGTTACAGCTCCACCCCACCCCTCCTTACTTCCAAATATGACACTAACTCATCTAACTACTAAAATGCAGATAAATACACATGAACAGACTTTGTATCAAAATTATTATTCAGCCTGCACTGAATAAAAATGGGAGACAAACAATTCTGACTTACCTAATTCTTTGGTCTTGAAGATGTAACTTTGCAGAGTAAATATTCCCTCGGTGTATACAGTCTGTACTTCTACCTGGTAATATGTTCCAGGTGTAAGTGATGACAGTAGATATTTTACAGCTGTAGGTGGAATGTCATTCACGTAGATAAATTCACTTAATGGCTTGGACAGTTCATACTGTGTTTTATTTGGAATGATTTCCACCTATGAGAAATATCATAAGTTTCAAGATTTGAACAGATCATTACAGCCTGAATTTGACCAAAATACTAATATAGTAATAAACCACAATAACATCTATCATAATGGATCTTCAAGGAATCACTGATATTAGTCTGAATAGTATGTCCTTTATAATAATAATAATAATGATTAAAACAATATATATATATATATATATATATATATATGAGTCATTAGTGATGTATGCACATCGCAAAGTACCCTGCTTACTATAATTTTATTAGAGGGACCTTTAAACAGAGTTAACTTGTACACAGATGCAAAAGGTAGAAGTAAAGGCAATCAATCTGTCTAAATGAGGTCATGGAAGGCTGAATATCTCATAAATAATAGGCAAATCTTGTTGACCTTGATAAAGTTATGCTCCAGAAGCCATCTACAGCTCTCGCTTCTTAAAATGTGGTAGTCCACCAACATCATTACATACTCAAATGAGTATATACAAATAAACATAATACATACAGAAATACGCGAGTAGTACAATATATGGAAATCAACCTCATTTAAATTAATCTTATTCAAGACCTCGTCAGTATAAAGCAGCATCCCAAATTAGGATCAGATCAAATTTGATTGAAATCATAAAATTCTGGATTAAGTAATGCTGCAGAAGGCATATTTACTTTAAATTACATTTCTCTAAGGATACAGTTACATTTACATCAGAATTAGTCACTGCTACCTCCAAAACCATTCCTCAATGAAAAATTGGCATCTTTACATCATGTGGACAAAGGGAAGTAGCTCTTACATGTTACTTTCTTTGTTATCACAAAGTAGCAACCAGTATCCCAACCAGTTTGAGTGAATGCTTTAACTGGATGCTTGCACTGCAGAGAACCATGGGAAAGAATTTTAGTATGTAAAGTGATTTGGTAAGTTTAACTGGCAAAACATAATGTACTAAAGCATTTTCTTTCTGAATTAAATACATTACCAGATCACAATAATGTAAGAAAAATTGACAACAGGAGGTGTATTATGCTGAAGTACCCAACCAAAGACAGAATCAAGCTGCAAGGTTTAATGCATGGAACTGAGGTAGGAGATGTTAATTGACTGGAAGCAGCCCAACAAGATTTAAATCTCTCCTTTAATTTTTCGAGGCCATGTCATGCAAATAGAAGCACTGTGAAGGTACACTGGCTGTGCCAGCCAAATGACTCTACTATGTCTCAAATTGAGTCTTTATGCTTGAAGGCCATGTTGATTAAACAGCTTCAGTTAGCCAAGCAGTAAATGCTGGTGGATCTATGTTTTTTTTCAATGCCTTATGATAGAAAAAGCCTTTCACGTCCGCTGCCAATATTCTCCCTAGGCCTGAAACAGCATCTGCACATAAAGGATTCTGCAACTGTCAATCAGCAAAGCTCCAAACTCCATGTATGTGGAGTTTCTCCAGTCAGAATATTGGTTACCCCCAGCTGCTTCTGCAGTGTGGGGTTCACTGTGATTTTTCGGGGCATGTCTTGATTATTGATCCAGGATTTGTCCCATTGGAGTATGGCAATCCGAACTACTTTTGTAGTCCTTGCTCTCTTCATGTGCTGGGTTAGTTTCAGTTTCAGAACTACTAGAGAGAAGGCATATTCCAACATTACTTCCCAAAGTCTGGAAATTATGTGACACAGTTGGGCAGAATACTGTTACACCTCATTTCATATTGGTCAAGCAATGGTCTGCCCCACAGAACACAGGCTTGATGGATCACAGATGGATGTCGAGGAGACCAATGTGTATGAAGCAGTTAGGCTCTCATTGATAATGATTTGGCCAGGTCATTAAACTTGGCTGTGATGTGATAAACTTTTGTATATTTATTGTTATCTGAAACACCAATTACAGTATTCCAATAACGTAAGCAAAAGCTCAGTCATTCCATCTGATCCTGTAAAAGGGGTGCATCACCACAACCAAATAGTTACTTTTGAGATCATCTTTCTTTAGATACATTCTTCCAAGCATGGAAGACACTGTGTATGGCCTTCACTTCCACAAGGGTGATTTTCTCTTGCATTGTCCACATATAAGATCAAAACGTCTGGTAGGAAAAACTGGCATCTCACCAAATTATGATTTACTGTTATTGGGTTTGTAAGAGTGTTCCGTTCCGGACACCATACAGAAGATGCTGAAATAAACATCATGGTGGACACCTCCTCCAATGTATGGATGATACCGTCAATGTATTTAGGATGAATACACATAGTTTGTTATAAGTTAAAAATTCCATACCTACATTAGATGGATACAGTGGTGAGATGCGAAAAAGTACAACTTCTACACACTTACTATTCACTCTAAACGGAATGACGGAATCATCCCAAAAACACTGCCAGTGCTTTTGAGGAGGATATATGTCCCAAAAAAGAAATTGATGCTGACCAATGCCTTGTTGAAGGCCAGAATAAAAGAAATGGAGGTTGAATGGAAGAGTATGGAATTTATACACTACACTGTGATATATGAAGTGAAGGCACTGACATGATGGTGTATGAATGAGTACATTGAGTATGCATATGTGAGGTCCAGATTGATGGCATGTGAGTTCCATAGCACAGAAAGGCAGATGGATCTTGCCATTTCCAGTTTGGATTTCAGGAGTGATCAAATGACAGTGAGTGAGAAAGCTTAATTCTATCACAGGACTTGATTTACCCTTGGCTTTCATTGCTAGAATGATTCTAGAGTTGAAACCAATGGAATGTAGTTTTCTAAATACCTCCATTTCCTTTTTTCAAGCAAAAATTCTACCTGCTTCTGTAAAACATCAACCTACATGGGATCATGTTTTGTATCTTATATGTTTTCAGCATATTTTTATGTTTTCCAATTTCATTGTTTTTGTCATTTGTTGTTCTGTAGTGTAGTCATATCATTATTGATGGTATAAAGCGCTTAGAGCTTTGAAAGATTAGGCGCTATACAAAGTCTTCATTATTATTATTATCCCTTAGGATCTCCATAATGAAGGGGGAAGCTGATAAATGTGGGTACTGGCTGAATGATATCCAGAGACCCTCTAAAATAACTTGGATCATCCAATTATTTGAGGAAATTTAGCTGGTCTATTTCAGGTGAAAAAGAAATCAGGACCTTACAGGCTGCAGGAAGTTAAAGTCACTGATGTTTGGAAGATGGTCTAGGAAAGACCTAATTTTCTGATTCCCCCCCCCCCCCCCACCACCACCATCTTGAAGTTTTTTGGTCACTGCTGAAAACCAATCATGTGATCTTCCAGGTAATAATAATCATTTTCATCAAATGGTGAGAAGTGATGTTGAGGTATTGACTATTGATATGGTCTACCAAATCCTAAGCATGGAAACCTGTGGCTTCTTCAGATATTCATAATATTGCATGTGATTCCTGGTTCTAGCTGGGAGAATATTGACACAATGTTCCTGACCATATTTGATGTGGCAACTTAACCATTTGTCTGTCCCCTTTATAACTGAACAGTGCAGATATTTTGAATGCAGCACCAGTGTGGCGAGAAAGTTTGGGAGAAATGCCCATTAATTTCTGCACTCTAAAACAACTGTGTCCACTGGTCAGACTCTTCAGGCATGTCCATCTCAACATGGGAACTGACCTCTTCCTAAAATCCTGGAAGATAACAATCTATATAAGAATGACAACACAACTTTCTCCTTGACTGATATGCAATCAGTAGTGACTAATTTGTGTTCAGTAAAGAATATGGTTCAGCTGTGGAATGTTGTCTCACCATGATTGATTGAATTGGGTCAGTTCAGCTCCAGATGTGATGCCAGTTCACAATGTACCATGGATTATTGTCGACTTCCTGGTTTTAGGACCCCACCACTATAGGGCCTATCAGAAGAATAAAATAAAAAACAACTGCACGCAATACAAATACCAACTGTTGATATAATGGCAATCTCACATTAACCAGTATAACCCAAGAAATCTAAAAACTTATTATTTAATAGCATACATTTACTCTCAGAATTGAACCAAGTGCCTCTTATACACAGAAAATTGCAAGAAAATTTTGAATGTAATTTTTGTTTTAAACCCAAAAAAATTTAACAACACAATATACAGCCATGTTGGGTCCAAAATACGGGACAAATATGAGAAAATAAACGGGACACTTGGCAGCTATGTTGCAATACATCAAACACTTTGCAATGTAGTACATCAAAAAGACAGTTGGCACTTAACTATATTCTGTAAAAAGTGTTTGCTGATATAGATGGTTTGGTCAACTAACTCTTCGTGTTTAAGTGGAAGAGAATATAGCATTTTACCAGCACTTTTCATTGATTGATATTTTACCATATAATGTCATTTACAGTGTAGTGTGATCCTACTATAGCATGCTCAATAATAACACAAATCTGCATATAACATTGCATGGCTCCGAAATTTCACATACATGTATCTTTCTTAAATAACAGCATGAAGAGTAGCTTTCTTAAAAGTACGAAAAAGATCGTGTAAAATGTTTATTATCAATTTTTGGCAAGAGATGGTGTGATGACTTCTAATATAGGGGCTCTGAGTGGCCGAGTGGTCTAACGTGCTTTCCGTTATGGACCACTGCCATCTCACCTCTGTCTACGTGGTGCAAGTCTAAGATTCGGCTTATGTAGTTATGTTAGAAAGATTGCCAGTAGCTTCTTGTGGGTCAGTGGTTCTTTCCGGGGGTTTTCCTGGATTCTTCCTCCACCAATAATACTGGCCGCCATGTATAATTTTTATATACATGTATTTTTCGTGTAGATGAAAAATATTATTTTCTTCTTAAAAGTGTACAAAATAATGTGTGAAAAGTTTATTCAGGAATCTCACTAGAATTCACAAATGTCATAAATTGCAAAGGTTTTATTACTGGAACCAAGATATACCATCTGGCTTTATTTTTCATGACATTGTTGGCTGTTTAAACTTGTATCTTGGGTTTGGAGTGGACAAATTCAGAGGCACCATAAAAAGGAAGCCGCAAACTTGATGTAAATGTACTGGAATCTATTTACTATTTCTTTGTTCATACAGACAAACCATCGTAACAGTCCATTTTTATATAATAACCTGGTTATGATGAAATCTGGACTGAGTACTGTATGGTGTGATAAATTCTCATAGTGACATGCTACCAGGAATATCCACAGTCAACCATTCTTTGAAGGCAGGAACAGCAACTGGTATAAGTGACCAAAAAATGGCTTATTCCATTTTTTTTTAAAAATGTACGTAGAGAAAATCTACTTTTTGCTGCATTATTTGAGAAAACTGATTACCTCTGAAGTACTGTTCATTCTGAATAAATACTAAGCAAATGTAGAAAAAGAAAACCACAATTAGTCTCAGTCAATATTCTACAATTATCTTCAAGTTGATGCTGCAATAAGAATGGGCATTTGTTTTGTACTCAAAAACTGTTTTTTAGCAGTGATTTCAATTACACAAAATAGTTAAAATTTATGATCGTTACAATGGCAGCATAAACACAAATTAAATTTCCAATCTTTAAAAACCATATACATCTGGCAATGAAGTTAATTGACGATGGTATAGCTCGCAAAAATCTTTGTTGAACTTTGTAATTTTTTCACGTTTTTCATTTCCATATGAACAGCCTCATCCAACAGGTAGCCTTAGCAAGATGATAGCTGTCTTCAGCTGACCAAAATATACGCCAATTTACGTACATATACATGTGGAATGCAAAAAACTATAGCCATGTTCTAACACTATTGTAGTGAACTGTTTTGTGTCAGATATATATCAAACGAGGACTACCATTTTTTAAAATATATCTGTTATTTGTTTTCTAACAGGATGCAACTGTTACAAAAATTTTATAAAGTAATCTTTACTAAAATTTATGGAATTTTCATTTACGGTATTTAACAGATTATGGACTGTACTGCACAAATATACGTTGTTAATATACAACTGTATTTCAGACAAATCCATCTTCATTTATCAAAAGCAAAGATTTTTGCACCCACTTTTATTTACCTCCCTCCTCCAGTCATTTGTTGGGTACATGCATCATTTTCTTCAGCAAGCTGACTTGGTTGTAATACAGTTCAGTCTATAACACAGTCGGGTTCTATGGGACCCAACCTCTGTATTAAAAAGGGGTCATACTACTGTAACAGTGTTAAATAAACTCTAAAAAATGTTATGTTTCTGGGCACTAAATGCTACTGTCAATAATAAAGAGAGTAAAATAACAATGTTTCATTTTCCAGTTTTGATTATAATTTTTGTTGCATTAAAAAAAACTGGGCCAAATCTGCTGACATTTTCTAGAAGAAAAAAAATGAGATCCATTTTTCACCTCATGACACAAAGTGGGTTCACAAGTTCCCTTTTTTGAACTTGTAAGTCTAGTTCAACAGCATTAATCTTCTTACCCTTCTATAACCGAGAATGTATTTCTGTATCTCAGATCCTCCATCAACTGGTTTATTCCACATCAGCAGGAACCGTGTTGGACTAGGACTGTCAGGCAAAGATGTAATCTCTAACAGCTGACGGACACCTGCAAGAAACATAAGAATATACAATTAACAGCATTTACATTAATTAGCATGATTACTTTGTGTCATATGAATTAGATATGGTGCTGTAACATAAATAGAAACAAGCAACAATAATGTCATTAGGGAATAGAAATGTTGCCAGTTATGTGATAAGGTGAGTAAATTATTTTTTTTTTTATGTGGGCATCAATTTTCATTAATTTTGTTAAGTTCAATGACCACAAAACTAAAAATACCCAATAAGCAGTGAATTTGTAATGAAAATAATAGAACCCATATCAGATTCCACAAAATTATGAGCTCTAAAAAATACTTAATTTGACCAAGATTGAATGGCACATTAGCATAATTTTCACTAGACTGAATGGCACATTAGCATAATTTTCACTATACTGAATGGTACATTAACATAATTTTCCCTATACTGAATGGTACATAAACATAATTTTCCTAATACTGAATGGTACATTAAAATATGTTCCCTATACTGAATGGTACATTAACATACTTTTCCCTATACTGAATGGCACATTAGCATTCTTTTCCTTATACTGAATGGCACATTGACATAATTTTCCCTATACTGAATGGTACACTAACATAATTTCCCCTATAATGAATGGCACATTAACATAATTTTCCCTATACTGAATGGCACATTAGCATAATTTTCCCTATACTGAATTGTACATTAACATAATTTTCCCTATACTGAGCGGTACATTAACATAATTTTCCCTATATTGAATGGCACATTAGCATAACTTTCCCTATACTGAATGGCACATTCGCATAACTTTCCCTATACTGAATGATACATTAACATAATTTTCCCTCTATTGGATGGTACATTAGCATAATTTCCTCTATACTTTATGGCACATTAGCATACTTTTCCCTATACTGAATGGCACATTAGCATACTTTTCCCTATACTGAATGGCACATTAACATAAATTTCTCTATACTGAATGGTACATTAACAGCATTTCCATACACTGAATGGCACATTAGCATAATTGTCCCTATATTGAATGGCACATTAACATAATTTCCCTATACTGAGAGGTACACTAACATAATTTTCCTATACTAAATGGCACATTAGCATACAGTTCCCTATACTGAATGGAACATTAACATAATTTTCCCTATACTGAATGGCACATTAGCATACCTTTCCCTAAACTGAATGGCACACTAACATAACTTTCCCTATACTGAATGACATATTATCATAATTTCCATATACTGAATGGCACATTAGCATACTTTTCCCTATACTGAATGGCACATTAGCATACTTTTCCCTATACTGAATGGCACATTAACATAAATTTCTCTATACTGAATGGTACATTAACAGCATTTCCATACACTGAATGGCACATTAGCATAATTGTCCCTATATTGAATGGCACATTAACATAATTTCCCTATACTGAGAGGTACACTAACATAATTTTCCTATACTAAATGGCACATTAGCATACAGTTCCCTATACTGAATGGAACATTAACATAATTTTCCCTATACTGAATGGCACATTAGCATACCTTTCCCTAAACTGAATGGCACACTAACATAACTTTCCCTATACTGAATGACATATTATCATAATTTCCATATACTGAATGGCACATTAACATACTTTTCCCTATACTGAATGGTACATTAACATAATTTTCACAATACTGAATGGCACATTAACATACTTTTCCCTATACTGAATGGCACATTAACATACCTTTCCCTATACTGAATGACACATTAACATAATTTTCCCTATAGTGAATGGTACATTAACATAATTTTCCCTATATTGAATGACAAATTAGCATAATTTCCCTATAAAGAATAGAACATTAGCATTCTTTTCCTTATGCTGAATGGCACATTAACCTAATTTTCCCTATATTGAATGGTACATTAACATAATTTTCCCTATACTGAATGGTACATTAACATACTTTTCCCTATACTGAATGGCACACTAACATAATTTTCCCCATACTGAATGACACATTAGCATAACTTTCCCTACACAGAATGGCACATTAACATAATTTTCCCTATACTGAATGGTACATTACCATAATTTTCCCTATACTGAATGGTACATTAACATAATTTTCCCTATACTGAATGGCACATTAGCATTCTTTCCCTTATACTGAATGGCACATTAACATAATTTTCCCGATACAGAATGGTACATTAACATAATTTTCCCTATACTGAATGGTACATTAACATACTTTTCCCTATACTGAATGGCACACTAACATCATTTTCCCTTTACTGAATGACACATTAGCACAACTTTCCCTACACAGAATGGCACATTAACATAATTTTCCCTATACTGAATGGTACATTACCATAATTTTCCCTATACTGAATGGTACATTAACATAATTTTCCCTATACTGAATGGCACATTAGCATTCTTCCCCTTATACTGAATGGCTCATTAACATAATTTTCCCGATACTGAATGGTACATTAACATAATTTTCCCTATACTGAATGGTACATTAGCATTCTTTCCCTTATACTGAATGGCATATTAACATAATTTTCCCTATGCTGAATGGCACATTAGCATAATTCTCCCTATACTGAATGGTACATTAACATAATTTCCCCTATACTGAATGGTACATTAACATAATTTTCCCTATACTGAATGGTACATTAACATAATTTTCCCTATATTGAAGGGCACATTAGCATAACTTTCCCTAAACTGAATGGTACATTAACATAATTTTCCCTATATTGAATGGCACATTAGCATAATTTTCCTTATACTGAATGGTACATTAGCATACTTTTCCCTATACTGAATGGCACATTAACATAATTTCCCTATACTGAATGGCACATTAACATAAATTTCCCTATACTGAAAGGTACATTAACAGCATTTCCATATACTGATTGACACATTAGCATAATTGTCACTATACTGAATGGCACATAAGCATAATTGTCCCTATATTGAATGGCACATTAGCATAATTGTCCCTTTATTGAATGGCACATTAGCATAATTTTCCTTATACTGAATGGCACATTAGCATACCGTTCCCTATACTGAATGACATATTATCATAATTTCCATATACTGAATGGCACATTAACATAATTTTCCCTATACTGAATGGTACATTAACATAATTTTCCCTATACTGAATGGCACATTAGCATACTTTTCCCTATACTAAATGACACAATACCATAATTTGCCCAATACTGAATGACACATTAACATCACATGCCCAATACTAAATGACACATTAACATAATTTTCCCTATACTAAATGACACATTAACATCATTTTCCAATACTAAATGACACATTAACATCATTTTCCCAATACTAAATGACACATTACCATCATTTGCCCAATACTAAATGACACATTAACGTCACATGCCCAATACTAAATGACACATTAACATCACATGCCCAATACTAAATGACACATAAACATCATTTGCCCAATACTGAATGACACATTAACATCACATGCCCAATACTAAGTGACACATTAACATCCTTTGCCCAATACTAAATGACACATTAACATCACATGCCCAATACTAAATGACACATTAACATCATTTACCCAATACTAAATGACACAATACCATAATTTGCCCACTTCACATGCTCAATAGTGAATGACAAATTAACATCATTTGTCAATACTGTTTGGCACTTTGCCAATATTTTTCCAATATTGAAAATATGCTATGCCAGGATTTTGTGTATGAGGATAATGGTCCCATTCCATTTGACAGTGATTTCAGATAAGGTTGTATATTTTCTATATATGGCTGTCAAATTTAGAATCATTTGCATAAATGTGAATGTCATTCATTTCAAGTCACTTGCTGTCAAATTTGATATAGTGTTGTTTTAGATCAAGGGTTGGCAAACTACGGCCCTTTCTCTAAACGTATGTGCTATAACGGAACAGCCAACTGCAGAGTTTTGTGACGTTGCAAGTGAGGAGGTGCGAGAAAGGCCATATGGCGCACTATTATAGCTTTGCAGTCACACGTTGATTGGTGATAGCCTCTGATGTGATGTTGTACTACCATACAGTTATAATTCAGCAGCGTTTCCGGTGTCATGTGTTCCCTGTTTTGCAACATTTTGTTCTCATTTTATTACCCATCCATCATGTCACTTTCAAAACCAGAAAAGAAGAAAAAAGTAGAATTCCAATGACGTGTTTTTGAGAGAATGGAGTGTGAATTACTTTGTTACAGAACTAGATGATAAAGCAGTGTTTATTTTGCAACGACATTATAGCTGTATTAAAAAGAGTACAATATTCCGCGTCATTATGAGTCAAAGTACTCAAAACAATATTCTCAACTCACATGAAAGCAACCAATAGAACAACTGGAAACTTAAAACAATATTTCATCACAATGCATTTTCTCCATGAAAATGAATAATTTAGATGAGGCTGTAACTAAAGTAAGTTTACGAGTAGCTCCTTTGTTAGCTAAGGAAGGTTCAAAGCCATTTACTGATGGCAAGTTAATTAAATCATGTTTGATTGTAGCAGCCGAAGAAATGTGTCCAAGGAAGTTCAACGTGGATTTATTTAAATCTATCAGCCTTTCAGTGAGTACAGTTGCTTGAAGAGGAAATTCGGACCAACATCAAAGCCTATGGTTATTCATTGTATTATTCATTAGCAGGTGCTTCTGTGGGAAACATTTAAATATATCATGTGTTCCTGAACCAGTTATTTCAATCGTGAACTTCATTTGCTCTCAGGGGACCTGAGTGGCCGAGTGGTCTAAAGCGCTCTCCATTATGGATCACTGACATCTCACCTGTCTGCGTGGCTTAAAGTCTAAGATTTGGATAAACGAGAAAAACTGCCCTTAACTACTATTATCAACTGTGAATGGTTTTGGAAATTAGCTTTTGCTCCAGATATTACAGTGCTAATATGTGATACTTATATTGCAGTAAAGTCATTTTGACGACAACTGACATTGATCAAGTCACAAGTCACATCAAGCTGCTTTGAGCATTTCCTTTGCAGCTGTACAAAATTAAAAGATTTGTCTGTTTAGTACTGCTGGCCATATCTGACTGTCGATAGTCATTATCAGAACAATTTAAAAGAACTCATGCATTGTTTCAAAAATTCAAATTATATTTTAAAATTTTTGAAAAGGTGTAAATAGTAACTGAACAGAAGGCTGATGACTCATGATACACTAATGACAAAAAACATAAGGCCCACATATGGCCTTATGACCAGGTGAGCTAAAATGCATTCCATCACACCTGTCTCTACAATTAATGTTGCAGCCATAAAAATAAGCACATTCTTGTCCATTCTTTCTATAACATTAAGTAAGGTTGAGGTTTCTTGTAGTTTTGATGAAAATGGCTGAACATTTCCCCTATTAGTTCAGAATCCCATCTACCTGATACCAATTGTGCGTGGCAAATAAATCTCTAGAATGTCTTACAAAAAACTATTATTACAGTGCATGTTTTATTACACTTCATACAGATCGAAATTTAAGTTGATCAAGTGCAAATTGTTTAGAAATGAAATAGATACATTCAGCAGACAACATGTCACACATTTAAGAAAACAAGTCACTGAAAATCAGCACTCACATGACATTACCATCAATTCATTACAATATGGCTTAGGTTAGTCAAGAACAATAATTTACAGGCATGATATATATATATATATATATATATATATATATATATATATATATATATATATATATATATATATATATATATATATAATATTCAAAGGGAGTTGCTGGTACCTAGCCATGGTAATCACAGTAGCCAAGGTGATTCGGTGTGTAGTATGCCAGAACAAATGGTGTAGATTTAAATCCTACCACTGGACCAGCCTTGGACAGCTACCAATTTGCATCTAGTGTCAATGTACTGAAATATCCTGCTTGCGTTGATGTGCCATAAAGCATCAAATTAAAACCTAGTAGTAACTTAAGACAATTACCATCCCATTGAATGGTGTAAATTTTTACAGACTTTTTAGTTTTGAAACTATACAGCTACATATAGTATCTTAAGAATAGTGGAGACTTAATTCTGGCTAATTCCTTTTAAAAAATCAGTTCCATGGATACAAGTATGTTCAAGACAGGTTAGCTGTGCAATAAATGTTGATCTTAAAGGGAAGTTTGTTTTGTATTAACTGTAAGGCCTAGTTGCTTGGGTGAACTCAAATGGAGCACTTTCACCAACATCATTGACAGCTGTGACAGTGATGATATACTGGGTCTTTACAGCTAGGTTATCCAATGTGATGTATGTCCTGGGTACAGTCTGGTCATCTACATAGTTTCTCCAATCTGTAGACAAAAATTGATCTATTAAAAATGTCACTTAAAGAGAAGGAAAGCAGTAAAAATCACGAACACAATCTAAAGAATCCAATTAGTCAACCAAGGGATAAACTATATGAGACAGTTGTA
Organism: Unio pictorum; assembly: GCA_030141615.1. NCBI lineage: Eukaryota > Metazoa > Mollusca > Bivalvia > Unionida > Unionidae > Unio > Unio pictorum. The sequence goes on along the minus strand of JARLTB010000161.1, from coordinate 6,899,157 downwards.
CATAAATTTAACTCAAAAGGAAGTAAATAAAGCCAAATTAAAAAAAACAAACCTAACCATTTGGATATTCCTTTCACCTGAAAATATCTGTTTCATTTAAGACAGTATAAAACCATGATACATGAGCTATAAAACAAGTCATGGAACACAAATAGCCGCTGAAAGCTATAAAAAATATATCCTTTTGTGATGAACGATATTTTCTAGACCTGAATATATAGGAGTTGAGGATTAAATTAACGGAAATAATTTCTAAAATGGAGACAATGTAACAAACGAAGGAAAGCTTCCTAGTGGTATACATACATAGTTTTCTTGCTGACAATTATTTTGCAAAATATTTTTGAAAAACTAGACTGAATCATGCAATGGTGTATCATAGAATATATCTCATCTTTAAGCAGTGAGTACCTATTATGAAAAATGTATCTTTCCACAGTTGCTAAGCCATTTCACTGATTATTAAATTAAAGTATGCCTACCAAAGACAATCAAATAAAGTTTATGACTTAAAAATTAATCCTATTAAGTTTCTGCATATAAATTTACTTGTTCTTCTTATCATACATTTTAAGAATTCTTTATTTAGTTTTGCAGTGATGCAACTTTAATTGGGAATGTTATTTTCGTCAATTTCAGTTGCAGAGAAAAATTACTTGTACTACAATAATGTTACTAGGCATACCATTTTTATAAAAAGCTTTACATTTATATGTTTGGAAGTCAGAAACAGTGGTTACAGATCAATGCACAAATGCAAATTGAGTCATCAGTCCACATGAAACACCAGTGATTTACCCACACTGAAGAATCCTCTTTTATCATCATCTAATTTAGCTATCAACAGTTACGGTGATAGTGACCTTGTTTGTGACAAACTTACCAACTGGAACCTCAGTAGTCATTGGGTTGTCATTTGAACCTTGGACCTTGTATCTGATGTTAAATTTAGTGACAGGAGGACCTTGAAAACTGGAAACATTGATAGCAAGTCGAATGGTATGAGCAGTATAGTTATCTACTGACACATCAGGTGCAGGAGGTTTCTCTATAAATAAAAGAAGACACTGAGTCAACAATGAAACATTTGGGACATGGAAATGAGAATTTTGAGTTTGGCTGACATGTCATTATTCTGGCAATGGTCATGATCCCATGATTCATTAAGTATTTATCTGACAAAAAGAAACGTAATGAAAATAAAAGTCTCTATGCACAAAAGACTGATAATTTATTAGACTTTTATCTGCATACATACCTAACCCAGTTCAAACTCTAATACAATTTGAAATATTGCATTAATTGCATTAAATTCAATCAGTGTATCTATATAAGCATACAAACACCTATACCAGTGAGATTTCATTCATCTACCTGATGTGGAATTTGCATTGTCCTTCTAACAAAGCCTAAAAGATTAAAATATGTAAGAAAAATACATATAAAAAATGATGAACAAACTTGCAAGCTGCTGAGATCATCTATATAAATGTAAAACAGTTGTCCACCAAATTTCATTTGACTATCTCAAATGGTTTATTGCTTAAATGTGCTAACAATATTTATGTCATAAAAAAAGTATTTTTAAAATGTATAAGAGACCCAAGATGGCCACAGATTATTCCTCTGACTGACATTCACCTAATAGTCATATGTTTAATACTATGCTAAGTGTTCTTCAAAATGCCTGAAAATTTTATGAAAACAACCATTTCATGGTCTCTGTTTACTATGGTATTTTCACCAATATTTCCTTGTATACACTTAACTCATATTGAAAAGCCACTATGCCAGGATACGATCTGTTTAACTTTATCACACTTGTGAGAAGCTGTTGTTTCAAAGTTTTTGTTCTTCCATTTTTTTTAAATTCTGGGCTTTCTGAGGCTGAAAGAAGTGCACGATGATGGTTGATGGAGCTGTGTTGGCCTGAAAATCTATTTAGATGATGGCATATAGAACAAATAAGCAAATACAATTTGTTACTGAGCTAAGAAGTTTGTTCCCATAACCAATTCTATAACCAGCAAGCTAAAGAAAGATAAAACCTAAACTTTAAGAAAAAAAAATTATTTTTGCTTTGTACTCCCTTAAAAAAATATCAAGAATTTTTCAAAACTCATGGACTTTTTAAAATTTGAAGGCAACCCTCAGCTTTATTTTTCAAGGTTGTATGAATTATAATTTACTATAATTTCAGGAATTTGTTTTGAAGTTATATATGGTTTATAAAGGCAAATTCCTTTTCAAAAGATCTTTCTTGCTCAGAATTAAAAAAAAAAAATGATTGCTAATCATAATGCAGTGTATTAATCCAACACACGCTGGCTAGACAGACACAGGTATTAAATATTTCATTGGCTAGACAGATACAGGTAAAGATATCCCATGGATCATTAAAACTGCGTGCAAAGATCTATAAAATGAATTGTAATTAAATTAAGTTTCTCACATATTTATTCAAAAAATCCCACACAATCTGTTTCCTTCAATACATCCATTCCACAGCCCTTAACAATAGTAATGGAAACCAAAAGTAACCTACAGATCACTATATCTAACTATTGTGTATATGTGTTCACTTTCCCACAAAGAGATCCACATTCAATTAAATTTGTTTAATCAGTGTATTCTCGAGTTTCACACACACACTAACATCATGCTCCTTGGTAAAATCACAGGATTTCAGGAATGGTTACTTCTCTTAATGCCAGCTGCAGGTTCATACCTGCTTAAGCTGGTTGTATATGTTGCCATGATGTCCTTGGGGAGGACACTTAGCTCCTATTTCCATGGCATGGTATAGCCAATAATTTGTATTACTGTTTGCACTATTATCCTAAGATTGATTTAGGAATTGTGTTCAGCATACCTGTCAACAATAACACTGGGAAAGAAAAAAAACACCCAATTGCTGGGGTTATTCCATGCCTACCTCTCAATTGCATAGTATTTCCCAATTATTGCCAGCACACTTTTCAGATGACAAAATCGTTATAACAAACAGGTAAGTGCAATATAATGAATCCTTTCATCACTAAAGTATTGACCTATCAACACAAAGTAACTTTGGTGCTGTAAAGCTAAATAACACGTAGTTTCTAAAATAACAAAACTCTTACATATTTTAAGGTATCTGGCTTGATTCAATGATTCAATGTCAAAATAAAGGTTAAAATTATATACTATGGCTAATATAAAGTAAAGTACCTGTAATTATCTTAAAAAGTTTTTATCTCTGATAAAACTTGTAATGTTCCCAAAAACAATAATTCTTTTTTTTCAGGTATTTCATACATTAAAGCATATTGCGAGTAAAACAAAATTTTTCACAAAGCTGTTCTTCTTTTATCTTCAAGTAAAATAAAACTGACAAAAGACCAGCATAATTATTGAAAATTTATAGAAGATCCTAAAATCTATAATGTCTGTACATGGTATTCAAATCATTTAATTCAAGTTATTCTTCTCTGGAAATATAAAAGGCACAAAAATAACATTCTTGGAAATAGAGACTTGAATTTGTGATTCAACAAAAGATTCTTGGCACATCACCACAAAGAATTCCACATATGGCACACTAACAATTCAAAGATGGATTTATTTTGGAAAACCACTAAAAAGTTATTCAGAACTTTAAATCATTGGGACTTGTGTTAGAAATTTTAGGATTATTTGGGATTTATTTTGCAATACCATAGTTTATTTTACAATGTTCACTTTGGAATTATTGTGAAATAAGTTAACTGTTGAATTTTATAAAGCTAGTTAGTTCTCATTTTTTTCTGTTACTTATTTTAAAACCACAGCATCATAATACCTGATACACACATGCAAACTTTATCCTGAAACTTGGAAGAGATCTGATTGGCAACTTTTGCGGAAGGAAACAGTTAACTGTAATTGGTTCTAGGGAGATTCTTGTGCTGTGTAATGGCATACATGCTTACCGAGAGTAAAGAAGAGGTGTAAATCCTGTTTTCTGAGAAAACGTTCATCATGAAACACTATGCTTCTTAACTGTGTGCAGTATCAATACATGGCATGTCGGCTTCCTTACAGTACATTATCAGGAATGAACCAGTTGTGTTTGAAATGGGCTATACAATTTAGTTTTCTGTTTGCATCTAAAGTTCAGTTGGTCTCTTTTAACACGTTTCACTCTGTTTACTTATGTTGGGATTGTTCACTTTCTGGAAAACTTTGTTTCAAGTTGAACAATAATTTCCTGCTGATTGTTTTAATGTATAATATATATGATATATGAACTCTGGACACAGAAAAAAAACAGCGACTGTGGGAAGTAGTAGACAATATTACATAACGGCATCAAAACTCAATATTATAGTGTAGAGATGCTACACCAATAAGCGGTAAATAATTAATTAACCCTTTACCTACTAATGCTGTCTGGGTGCCCTGAATGGCTGAGTGGTCTAAAGCGCTCTCCGTTACGAATCACTGCCTTCTCACCTCTGTCTGCATGGGTTTAAATCTCAGATTTAGCCAATGTGGGTATGTGAGAAAGTTTTTCAGTAGCTTCTCGTGGGTTGGTGGTTCTTTCTGGGGGTTTACCTGGATTCTTCCTCCACCAAATAAATCTGGACGCCATGTATGGCCTATCGTGTGCTGAAAAATGGTGTTAAACCCTACAACAACAACAACTACAGCTGTTGTGCAGTTTCACTACTGCACAGTGCTATCATATCAGTTACTAAGACTACTGAGGCTGATTGCTAGGCTGAATATTAGAGAATCATCAAGGCTGGCTACACAAATTGACAATTAAAACATGGTTACGCTTATATTCATTATTTCGTTAGTTTTTACTGGATTTCAGTGAAATAAAAAAAGAGCTTACTATGTATAGTGTCTGTTATTCATATATTTCCACTTTATATACTCCTACATCCCATTTAACTAGAAATCCCAGTCATGAAAACTGTTTTGAATCCCACAAAATAAATCCAATATTTTCATATGTATATATAAAAACATGAATGAAATCCACTCTAATTACAATGTTGCGAGTGGTACATCTCAAAACAGTAATTATCCATACATAATCAACGATTTTGTCATGTATATTACAAAATATGCCAACATCTGTGATACTGATTTTGTACCATTTCATGTCTTGCTTTTGGTCCCCAATTTTCTTAACAAAATTGTTTGTTTCTTTCACAAGATTTTCTACCAGATATTCTGGAATAAATCTGAATAAAAATTCTTTTATTGCTTAATGGTCCAAGCTTGATTGTTGAACCAACATGAGAACATGAGAATCAAAAACATTGATCTCAAATACGGCGAGGTCATCACTCCATTGTGCAACTGAAACTAAGTCCACCTTGTCATTTGTTTAAAAATTGCTTGCATCTGGTGTTGAAATAGGACTAACATCAATATTTGATCCATTTTCTAAGAATGATCCATTAAAGTTTTCAATATTGCTTGTACTGGACCCGTTAAAGTCATTCATATCTAAATCAGAATCCATCTTTGTTTATCTCGAAAACACGTGTTTCATAAACCGCGGAAAAGTCATTTTAGTGTGTCTAAATTTAACCTCTCAGCTTTCCAACTTGTATAAAAATGTTGAGTAAACAATCCTCTCATTGGTTATGATAATCAAAAATATGTACATTTTCATACTTTCAACCAATCAACGCTTAGTTAACACATCGGTATTGTGCGCACATGAGTGACTCTGGGGTTTCGAGTACTGTTGAACTTTACGCACATAAGCGACACTGGGGTAGTAAAATAGGCCTATTAGCACTGCATATATGCGTCAGTGGGGTTTGGGAGTTTTTTACAGTAGATGCTTAGATGTGGTAGTCGTAGCTAAAGGGTTAAGGTTATATGTGATATAATTAATCATTAGTAGGCATGGGTATTATGAAGTGTTTGTTAATGAGAAAGAGTAATTAGCATATTTCATATTTATGGCACTGGTCAACATTTAAAATATTTTCAAAATGCCAAATGCGAGCTAGATGAAAGCTCCCATGATAAGAATGACCAATGCAATCAAAAGCAAAGAAGTAGCTATGTAAACTAAAATCAGAATGGTTTGGCAGTATCAGTTGGATTCACAAGTCTTAGCAGGGTCAACACATTGTGGCATAAGTCATTCCAAAAACTAGCCCTTGAAGCGTCAGGGTGAAATTTACCAACTTGATAGTACAGCACAATATCCCATTTGCGGTAGCAGATTATCTTACCAAATTTATCAAAACAATTTTTTGGGGACTCGAACATAGCATTTTTGATTATTAATATTGAATGTCTTTCTAAACTAATTTTGTATCATAAATCATAATTTTACTAATTAGAAAACTACTTTAAGTTAGATGTGTTTTGTTACATTTTGTCAAAATCTTCTTGTTTTTATTGATCTCCCTACTTGGTTTTTGAGAAGTTGACAGGCATGGTGTTCAACATTATCATATATATAATGGCAAACGTTAGATGGGTTGTTGGTTGGCCTTAAAAGTATTTTGAACAAATTAGTGCTGGTTCAGCAAGTTAAAGCAAAGTGCCTTTGCCAAGGCCACACCCAGGCAACTGACTCAGATTGACCTGGATCGATGCTTACTGAAGCTCAGCAATTAGATTAAGACTTCCAAACTGTACCAACATGGCTCACCGAGATCACTTTAAATCAATGGATAGCAGGAAAACAAAATAATATACAGCAACTGCCAATTAAAAGTTTGCATAAAAACCAAAGCCATGATGATACCAGAACAAAATTAAAACACATTGTTGCATACCTGCTAGAACCATTTGAATGGTGATACTGTTTGTTCCAACAGCATTGATCCCCTTGCAAATATAATCTCCCAAAATTTGCTGCTCACTTGAAAGGTCAAGTTTGGCCTGTATAATAAAAAACATTGAGAACACTGAACAAGATTCAAGGTTTGTCGATTATCATCATGAGCAACAATAACAGGTAAGGATATTATGCATGCATTATTTTCTATTATACCTGGGGTTAGAAAAAAAGTTAAGATTTTATTAAACAATAAATACGGAAGGACATGAATGATACCGATGAGATCAATCTTTAAAAGTAAAATCAAAGACCTTAAAGCCCCAATGCCACCATCCTTTCCTAAATTATACCATTCTTCCAGACTATTTATTCTGGAAAGAAGAAAATGATTTGTTTTATTTTTTTAAAAACTATCTGAATCATTATATGAAATAAGCAAGATAAGAAGTGTAAATGATTCCATTTACAATTAAGAGGTGCCATCTTCATTTCAGTCATTGAAGTCACTCATAAATTCATCCTCTTTTGGGAGTGCTCTGAAACTAGCAATGTGGTACAATCAACAAATTCCATCAGTGATGAATAACAACAACTTTTGCAAATGGCAGATAGTTTTGATTCGTGAGGGAATGAAGAGAGACAGGACTGCATTTGTTAGCAGACCTGAGAAGACCATAAATTTGAAAAAAATGATACTCCAGTGAATGTTGATCAGCTGAGATGTTGGAATACTTGGAAGAGTAATCTTGAGCCAAAGACAACCCAGCTGTTGCAGATATCCTTAATAATTGGTAAACAAATAACAGAGACTTGTGAAAAAAACAGGTATGTCAGTTATGCCATTAAAGAAAAAATATACTCAAATATACTAGGCAGAGTATCAAATACAAGTTGACAAAGAAAACTTGTCATATAAGGATCACCTACCATATCCAACACTGAGTGGTGTTAGCTTCTCATGTTTACAATGGTAATATCATCAAATCTTGTGTTCCAGCTTCTGACTGAAATCAGTTAACCCATGGATGGGTCGCCAATCAACATTAAATTGTATGCATGTGAAAAACGAATGGGGCTTCTCAGTTACAGGGAGAAATTATGTGGCTCAATGTGAATATTTGTGATGAAAGCTTAAACTGATATTACAATTGGTTATACCCAAACCAAAATGCATCCTTGCCAAAAGCTTGTGGCATGCTTGCTGCAAGCTTGTGATAAGCTAATTTGATGTATATAAGCTAATATGGATGCTTGCACAAGCTTGTACAAGCAAGTGCAGATTAAGGCAAGCTAGCTGAATTTAACTGCAAGCTTGCACAAGTTTGCACAAGGTTTCTTATTGCTTTAGAAAGCAAAACTAAGCTTGCGCAAGCTTTCTTGTATGTTTGTAAATTTAAACCAGCTTGCAATACATTTCTTCATATAAATCTATTCTTGTAAAAGATTGAGACCATGCATCCAACTAGCATGCACACATTTGCAGCTAGGAGAACACAAAACTTCTGCAATGGTTACCGTATGCTTAAAGTGAATGAATAAACTTGAACAATGAAATTTGACAATGCTTTTGCTGAACAGATTTATTTTCCACTGCATTGAAACTGTAAGATTATATTTTTCAATCATTAAATATGTAGGTAGGTCAAGGAACACCAAACCTTCTCAGCATTTAGTAAGTCTTAATTTAACTTTGCAATTCTACAAAAAAGGCATATAAGAAAATCAAACTTGTAACAGAATATGAAGTATATCTGATACAAGGTCAGCTGCTGTCCCAGACTGTCCACACAAGATCAAGCCAACCCAGAAAACTAACAATTGCAAAGCTGCCAACTGTCCCATTTTTTACGTATTTGTCCTGTCATTTGGACCTGAATACGGGTATACATTTTTGGGGGGCAAAAAGTACGTTTTTTAATTTAAAACAATAATACAATTTTTTGGGCAATTTTTAGTTTAGAACATGCATTCTGTTATATTTTGATAGAAAGTATTGCATGGTAATAGGAATACAGTTCTACAATACGATTGATTCATTTGAAATCGAGGCTAACATGTATGACATTATCCGCCATATTGGATTTTGCAAATAGTTACTGTTGTTGCTGTATCTCGTCTTCGTAATACTCAGCTTCTTAATCATGTTAAATAGGAAAGAGGAATATTCAGAATTTTCTCCAGGAAAAAGAGAAGGAAACAATTGGAAGGACAGTTGTGCCATCTTGTGTAGATTTGTGAAGCCATATAGTAATGGAGAAAACTTGACGTTTTGCAAATTGTGTAATGTGATTTCGCTACCAGGCATGGAGGCACCCATGAAATACAAGAGCACGAAAAAGCTAATAAACATCAGCTTCCTGATTCATCATACACAACTCAGCCTGAACTTGCGACATATAAATACCAGAGAGAACCTTAATGTAATTTGATCGAAATCAGATTTATTAAATTTCTTTTAGAAATAATCTTTCCTGTTTCAGTTACTAGTGTTGCTGGTGATTTAATTTGCACACATTTTCTAAACATTAAAATCACAAATTATAACTCATATGCAACGTTCCCTCTAAGCTGCATGCATGCGCAGCTGCTCAGGTATCCCCGCGCAGCTGAATTGTCAATTTTTGCTCAATCCAACGTTAAATTTTGCTCGTCTCCATAATGCTTGCGCAGTGCAGCGAGCACTGCACACACACCTACCATTCACTTAGAGGGAACATTGCTCATATGCTTTTGTTTTGAAACATTTTAAAAAGGAATTAGGAGGAGAGCCCTATTAGCTGTCTTACTGAAGCCAGCTTCAATGAAGTTATCAACAAAAAATGTGCTACATAATTGCCTTTATAATCAAATATGTTTCAGAAGAATAAATATGTTTTACCATTCACCATTTATGCATCCATATGACCAGTCACTAGTTCATATGATACATTTCCCAACTACAGTAGTCCCCCTCTTATACAGCCACCCCTTCTGCACTATATAAGATGGGTGGCCTTATGGTAGTAAGAAAGCTACATACTTCAAAGCATTAAATATCTTCGTCTAAAAGTAACATTAATCATTAAAAGGTTCTTCTTGTTATAATAACAAACTTATTTTAACTGAATATACTTTAATAGTTCTTTTGCTTGGCATAAGTGTGATATGCAAGAGGGTATTGTCATGCACATTGTAAATGGATTCAAAAACATTATTTACATCTTGGTACATATTTAATTATCTTTCTTACTGGTTTTGACTTTGTTTCTTCGAACATAAACTTGTTTTTTCGAGTCTTTCCTACATAAAATTGTTCTGCAAGTCCCTCCCCCACCCCTGATGTTGTCGAATAAAATAACCAACTTTCTGCTAAAATAATGTCTCCATTACGTGATGACATATGAATGTTTGGTAATGGTTTATTCACTTGTTAGTGACTGTATGCGATTTAATTATGCAGACAAAACTTGTGTTGAGTGGACAAAATACCGTCTTCGTAAAGGAAGCCATGTGTTGTCACGTGATTTTTTAGGTCTTTGTCTGGCACCCTGTTTATTTTTCTCCAAGTTTCTCTGTGTGTGCCATGTACAAAATCTATTTTTAGCCTATGCTGACCCTGTTATGATTGTAACAATTACATCTGGTTATAATCATCAAAGAGAAGAACTTGACATAGGTGTTAAACCTTAAACTCTATCATAACATATTGACCCCATTTCCTGTAAACATCGACTTTTATAGCTAATGATATACAGTCCTACCTGTTTATATCGACATCGCTTATCTCGACAAGCCACCTATGTTGACAAAAAAGCAAAGTCTCGGTCCCATGGTCTACTATTACTATCAAATTGTCATGCTTATATCGACATCGAGATAAAAGAAAAAAGTATATGTCGACAGAAGCCCTTGGTCCCAGCTTGAACAAATCCTTTGTTTTCAAAATGTTTGTGTCGACAAGCTGCCAATTAAGACCAATACTTTGTTCAACAATTAGTTGATCTTGCCGCCATGCTTTTGATGTCGCAGTCGGTTAAAAAAAACATTTTCTCACCACTCTGCAGCTAGTTAAGTCTTTGATCTTGCCGCCTAGCTTGTGGGTCATGTTCTTCAGATGTAAACTTACAATGATAACATGTACATCTGTCGGTCTTTCAGCCACTGAATTTTCTGATTGTAAATATCAGCACAGCTAAAAGGATCAATTGAAGAACACAATTTCCCAATCAACAGGTGGTTGAAGCAGGACTAGCAAGCTGTCCAGGAAATTGATGCATACAGAGGACTCCTGTATACGTGAGTTTCTGAATCCCATGTATAAAAATTGCGTGAAAATACGGATTATGCATTTTAGAGACCTTTGAAAGTGATCAGTGATTAAAACAAGTTTTTTTTTGGCTGTGAAAGTTTCGTTTTTGACTTTATTTAAATTTACGATGGCTACCGACAACAGGGTTAAACGCAAATTAAATTTACAGTCTTTGGAAACTAAATATCTGGCTGTTAAGGAAGTTAAGGGATGAACATCTCACAAAAAGGTCTGTGAAATTTTTTCACTTAAAAATAACACACGTCCAGGAAGGATGAAAGCTGCTGAGTCTATAAAGAAAGACTAAGTTGAAGGTAACTGTGCTCCCCAAAGGAAGAAGCAAGACTGCTACATTTAAAGACGTGGAGGAAGCATCAAAATGGTTCAATGAAGTATTATCGAAAAAACTTAGTGTGGAGAACTTCGCTGCAACAAGTGGTTGGTTCAGTTGCTTTAATGTTCGTCATATCATCAGATACAAAAGTATTTGTGGAGAATACATGTACTGTTTTGACAGTTTTTCACTTCCCTGTGAATAGCATGAAGCATGTAACTGACAACTTCCCAACCACGTGCTAATGCCGACGTTGAATATCGTAATGTTGTTCGTATCTGGATGTGATCAATGCAATATTTTAATTTGGATTTTATTACGCAAAGGTAACCAAAATGTAATTTGTCAATATACAAGTGTATTTCACACTGATTCTGTCTTCATGAACTCAAAATTTCCTTTTTTTTTCTTTCTCAAAGTGTAAATGCTATTCACTGACGACGGGTCTCCCTTTGCTGACGAATTTTAAATTTTTTTTTCAGTTCCCCCCCCCCCCCACTACTTATCTTGACACCTGCCTACATCAACAATATTTCCTCAGGCCCGAGGATGTCAAGATAAACGGGTAGGACTGTACTATTAATCTTTAGTCGACACTTTTAACGGAAACTTGACACTGGGAGACATGTATCTACAACAGAGATAATCAATTGCTTACCTTACATCAAGATTTGAATTAGTCATTGGTTCTGGATATATTTAAAGAAACAAAAGTGGCCGTTCATGAAGGGTACAATTTACATTTTTTGTACTAAAATGCTGGCTGCTGGTCGTGTTAAAGAGGTGGCTTTTCTTGAAGGGTACTTTTGAATACAAACTCGTCGGTGCCAAGGGATTCTGGCCATAAGAAGCGGGTGGCTGCTGGTCAGGGGGGCCGTTCGTTAGGGGGACTACTGTACTTCTTTTAAGATGTGCCCATGGCCTTGAAGATACCCAATATGGCAAGCAACACAGTTTCTAATAATTATGTCAGAGTATACAAAGTTTCATCTATGAATCTAAAACAGTTGTATAAAAACATCATGGAAAGTATGATGAAATATTTTACCCTCAATGGTCTATGCAACACACCTGCCAAGAATGATTACTTACAATAACACTGTAGTACACCTATGATACAGGCATATGATTTTGTATGGGAAGTTTCATTGCTATTCTCATATAATAACCTGTAAAACTGACTTGAAAAGATTGGACCCCAATGTGGTTCATGATACGTCTAATGATAACATACAAGTATACTGACTTTCATCCCATAATTCTGAATGGTCATTGTTACTGAGCAGAAGAAAAGCAAGGATATATTTAAAAGTCAGCTCTGTCATTCACCTAAATGAAAGAACCCCCATGTCATAAATGACACATCTTCTAATAATGATGTACTAGTACAGTAGTCCCCCTCTTGAACGGTACAGCAGGGGTGGCCGTATAAGAGGGGGACTACTGTACACCAAGTTTCATTCCTTAATCTCAAAGTAACTGAACATAAAGTGTAATGGAAAACCTATACTACATAAATATGACCTTAACCTTGAGGATACTAACCCCATGTGATATGAGACACACCTTCTGATTTAATCCCAAAATTATTACACTGTCATCAAGCTAAAGCGACAGTGTGTCAAATTACAATGTTGATACTATGTCCTCCAACATCTTTGCAAAAAGCCAACAAAAAAGAAAATGTGCATGGATTTCTTCCTCAAATTACAGCTACCCATACTCAAAATCAGATCTGAAGCAAAGGTACTTACAAGTAAGATGCTTGTGACCTGGAACTTGTCTTTCTCTTCAATGTTTTTTATTAAATATGAAGTCTGTCCTGTAATTTGGTTACCTCCCTTGAACCACTGCACTACAGGCAGAGGATTCCCGTTCATAACACAGGTGACATTTCCCTTGTCATTTCCATACCAGTTATAAAATGGACCCTGAGGCTGGTTATTGAATTTAGCAGCATCTGCAATACAGAAACAATGGCCTGATGGGTCATAATTACCATGGTTTCAATGAGAATCAATGGGGTGGGGGGGGGGGGTAGGAGCTTTTGTAAAGCAACACATTTAATGTGGGTACTTGGGTTCATGGAGTTGTCTCTGTGATGGTTTGCATAATTACAGTAATTTCATTTTTGATAGTTTTGTCCTATATGTACCTAAATACAGAAGCAGAAAAATACAAACAATCGTTGCATGAATGGTTAAAATATAGAAACCAGAACAAGCTCAAACGCTATCAGGTGGATTTCAATTAGAAGAATAAATGTTTGCATTAACTATGCTTTATGTAAATTATCCATTCAGCTGGATTTTATAAAACTAGGGTTAAATCTAAAATCGCTCAGAAGTTAAGAGAATAAAGTGCAACTTTCCATGTTTTCACCAGCAATTTCATATCCATTAAAAGAGCTATATAAATAAACATAATAATCTATTTTTTCTAGAGAATAAAATTATCATTTGATTTGATACTTTGTGCTCTTCTATTCCATTCTCTCCCTGCTGATTAGTTCTTCCACAGTGCTGTCACAATTAGTGGTGGTTGTAAAAATGTAATTTTAAAAGAGAAATTTGTAATGCATCACATTAACCTACTAAAGCAGCAGTTAGATCTTGGAAATCAATTAAGATTGTGTCAATAATTAATAATTTACCATAATTTAGTAATTGTTACACCAAAATTACACCCAAAAAGTGACAAAAATTGAAGGTAAAATGCAGGTTGCATGTGATTATTAAAGGAAATTTTATATTATCAAGATTATTAGTATTGTTTATTTAGAGAGCTCTAACTACACACTTTTAGTAAACATATGTAGTATGTACAGAAAACATTCCTTGCCAATTTCTGCAGCCAACAAGTGTACATCTTTCACCAGTTTAGGAGAAAGCTAATCATAGCTTTAAGAAAAATTTTAAGTCTCTAAAATCATAATTTTCACATCACATTCATTTATTATCTGACATTGATGAAATGTTTCCATGTTCCAGTCTCACAAGAATTGCAGCAAATTTTGCATGCTCATAAAATAACCTTATTTCATATAAAATGATGTGACCATTCATAAATAAAAGTAATAACTTAATGGAATTGGTAGCTTTCCATGACCAATAAAACTGCTTTGATTACTGACTTTCAGAACATTTTCTTTTTACTCTCAATTATACAATGTAGCAGCCTAAGGCTATCACTACTACTTGAAAGATCTGCTGCTGCTCCAATGAACAATTCAAGAACTTTCATAAACTCCCTGGTTGTTGTCCATTTTCTTGTTGGAAATTGGCTAAGAGTTCAATGATATTAACCAAATGGAGGAGGGGAAGGGTAACAGGTTGAGATGTGTGAGAAATTCTATACCCAGATGGACAAACTGTTGAGAAGGACAGATCAAACTTCACTCAACTAGTCAGAAAACCTTGATGATTTACAAGAGATAGGTGATCATTCTTAGCAGCAGAGAGGGTGAACCCTACAACCTTTTCAGACAGAAAATTGATTGAATCCTCAAAACGAGCCTTCCAACGAAATCTCATATTTTAACCCCCCAAAAAATGTCTCCATTTAGCAAACGGAGACTTTACAATTTTTCAATCAATTTTGGTCGCAACGTTGTTGTCGTTCACCCCCTCTGCTGCTACAGGTTAATAATTCTTTTACGAGTTCAACCGAATATTTGATCCAGTCCGATACGATATCGTGTCCCAAGATGAAAATCATTTATGATCTCACAAACAGACTAATCGCTAACACCTCATCTTGTAGATCAATTAGATTATTGGACTGATCTGTGAGTTTGAAATTAATTCTGGTTAATGAATCATTATGACACCGCATATAGACTGGATTAACCAGAGACTCAATTATTAAAAATCCTGGAGGGGCTATTGGTGCAAATGAGTATAAAATATATCCTTGCTGAGCTTGATTTGATCGTTCGAGATTAATTTGATAGCTTCCTTCGATAACATTACATACTAAATTGAGCGCAATCACTGAGGATATATTCACGTTGAACGGGGCAATATGCCTACCGCCACCGTCTGGATCATTATTATGTTTGAGGATTTTTATTTCCGGTGATGCTGTTTTTTTCCATGCATCATGAATTATTTTAAAACCAACATCGATGGCATCACTGAGAAGTTTTTTTTAGTTCTGGTACGTTATATCCTGGTAGTTTAAATGTTGGAATATCTTTGACGGGGATTTTATAGTCTGTTGCAAATTTTGCTCTCGATGTGGGATTATCGTCATCTAATATATCATGAATAATTTTCAAATTAAATGTTTCCATATCGTCGATAATTTTGTTGCATGTTTCTACGACGCTGATAAATTCATCTCGGGTGAGAGTACCGGATTTAAGAGATATTAACAACAGTGAAAAATCATTATTCATTGCTGTGAAATTTTTAACGATTTTAGGTTTGTTAACAAAATGATACCCTTGCAATGGTCCACCCCCCACCCTATGTTCGTATCCGAGACCAAAAAAATCTATAGTGATTTGGTGATCTTCATAACTCTTTATTGGATTATCAGATTTTATTCTGTCGGTGATATAATCGGTTTTTTGTGGTTCTGGTAAATCAACGGTTTTCCCCCCTGGTGGTAATTCAGGCCATCCTAGTACGGTTCTAATAGAACTCTGATAGATATCTACGACGTATCCTTCTGTGCTTATCTCAATTGCGGATGATAGCGTCGGCTCATGAACCGTTATAGCGATTTTCGATTCTGTTCCAGTAATCGATTTTATTCTACGCGCGAATTCATTATTGATTTGTTCGATTTGGTATGACCCTGTTGGTATCGAAACAACGTTCCAGTCTGGAGTCCCGTTGTCTTTATTCTTATTCGCAAATACCAAGGAATTATTCGGTTGTTGACCACCAAATGCTACCGATCTGATATTAGGCCAACTGTGATAAACTCATAGTTTTGCTAGCGCTATCTCCTTCACGGGGACTGGGCTAGGGAAATTCACACTGAATTCAGGATTCGTTGATGTTATTGATATCATGCTTGTTTGTACTGGGTTTGTGTTCTCCACTATTCGTTGAAGTAATTCCATCGGTGTTGTCATTGTTATTATACTGTTGTTGTCGCTCTAATTTTGATATCGCGGAATCATAAATACTGACCATCACTGAGAACTCACTCTCTGATATCGTTGAGGTTATTGAGATCATGCTGGTTTTCGGGTTCGTGTTTTCCAATTCCATCGGTGTTGTCATTGTTATTATACTGTTGTTGTCGCTCTAATTTTGATATCGCGGAATCATAAATACTGACCATCTCTGAGAATTCACTATCTGATATAATTGTATTATCGAGTGATGACGATATCATCGAGGATAATTGCGAGTATGCGGTTGATACAATATGAAATTGAATTAAGTAATCTTGCAGTTTACTCTGGCTGCATGATGATATCCTTTTTGTTATCCCGGTTGATATACCCGCGATTGTAGCCGCCGCAGAAATGCAAATTGGAACTACGACCGGGGCAATCATTGTAACCGATGCAAGTATTATTCCGGCGCCAGTGAGAACGCCTGACACCGAGTACATGGTAATATCAATTGCGGTGATTCTTCGTCGGTATTTTTTCATTTTTTCACGATAACGCTCAGAAAGTGATTTCAAGTTCACGGAAAATTCTTTCACGGTATCATATCGATATCGATGCGATTGTGATTCCATTGACTCTGTCAACGGGATTATTATCGGTTCAATTGATTTCGTTGACTCCGTCAATGATGTCATTGTTATTTTAAACCCGCTAGTGTTTTCAATTATTCGCCATCGTTAGCGGGAATTGCTAGTAGCTTCAGCCGGAAAAATGATCTGCAAGTTCTATACACCAGGCTATTTTTTATCTAATGGTGGAGCTATCAACCGCGACAAATTGAAAGCTTGGTGTTTTGCCAGTCTTGATAATTAACGTCGCGACGCCACCAAAGTAGGTTCTATTGTCCATGATCATATTAAATTGATCAATAGAGGCCCACGTTAACCTGTAGATACCATCGACCTTCGCTTCCCCACCCCACTCAAGAAGAATAGTAGTTCTATGATAATCGTCTCTTATCCAATCCATGATTCCATGTTTGACCGTATACACGATATTATTAATGCCCTTGTGCGGAATCCTTACCTTTTCAAGATTTTCTATTAGTTTAGAAATATCGAGATAATTTGCCTTGATTTCATTTTCATTCATCATCCTCCCCGCATCCTTGTTAAAAAAGAATAGCGATAGAAAGTTTTTAATTTCAGCTAGAGTCATGCCAACCACAAGCGGGGTTCCAAAGAATTTATGTACGACATTTTTGCGAAAACTATTATAACCTCGTATATGATCATCCAGCTCACGGCCGCGGGTGGCAATCATGCTGTCGTGGGCGTCAATCGCGTCGGTGATTGTAGACACAAGTTCGCCTGGTTTAAGTTGTCCATCCTTGGAATACAGCGCAATAGAGTTTTCAGCGGCGTCGCGCTGCCGTATCAAAATGTCACCCGCGGGTATATTACTGGTTTTAAGTCGTTCGTCGCTGGAATACAGCGCAATAGAGTCTTCAGCGACGTCGCGTTGTCGTGTTAAAATGTCATCCGCGGATATATTACTGGTTTTAAGTTGTCCATCCTTGGAATACAGCGCAATAGAGTTTTCAGCGGCGTCGCGCTGCCGTATCAAAATGTCAACCGCGGATATATTACTGGTTTTCAATTCACCCTGGAGATCTTGAAATAAAACTATTTCGTTCGGGTCAACACTTGCTAAATTCAACGTCTCAGCTATTTCATCTTCGATTATTTTTTTTACATCACCCATCGCAGTGCCATCGGGTTTGGGTTTCAGAGGTCTTCCCCAAATATCAATCATGTTATTGTAAAACTCTTTCTCTCTCTAAAATCTTTGATTTCCAGCGACTACTAGTGTATTCATTTACGACAACATGTGGTGGTTTTCCCCTTGGGTTACCCAAGGAGTTAGAAATAGCGTTAAGGACATTTAATACTTCGCTGCCACATATTGGTAGGTCATTCATTTGTTGCGTTGGTAGCGTAGAATACCAAGTCTTCATTGGAAAAGTCTTTAAGCGATTTATATAACGAATAAATTCTTTAGGCGGGGCTAATCCATATGAATCAAAATAGACAATCCCACGTGGATCAATAGCGTATGCAACCCAGTGAGTTCCGGGTCCGGTGCTGTTATCGAGATTAATGATACCGGTTTCAACGCTGTTTGGTTGTGTCGGTAATTGATCCTTCATAAAAACACCTCTGAAGTTTTTAATCGCGAGTTTTTTAGCAGCATCGAGTAAATCAAAATTGGACATAGGAACCATAGGTTCCTCAATTAATAAACCGGTCCTAGTCTTAGACCTGATCCATGAACGGATCTCCCGCTGTACCATGAATACGGGGTTCCTGGTAGTCTTAGACCCTTTCCGCTGTACCATGAATACGGGGTTCCTGGTAGTCTTAGACCCTTTCCGCTGTACCATGAATACGGGGTTCCTGGTAGTCTTAGACCCTTTCCCTTTTTTTTATACCCCTTTCCCGTTGCTTTCTGTAGTGCCATTCCTGCCGCGGTACCAACAGCCCCTAACGCTGCCGCTTTAGCCACTGCTGGGGCTGCTGCTGCAATCAATGCTGGAATCGCAGCTAACAACGGGAATATACCGCCTGTTTTAATCATATTTTTTATAGCAGCCGCAGAAAGAGTAATCTGAACACCTTTTTTTGCTACAAGTGCATCACTGAAATGTTTTACTTGACGAGTTGTCAACGACAATTTATTCGCCCCGCCAGTCATTTGATTGGGTTTCAGCGTGATTGTGGTTCCACATTGATTAGCTGATTTGGATTGTAATTTTTTTAATTGACCGGGTGTCAAAGACACATTGATATTACTATACGACATTATATAATAACAGATTGATCTAATGGAAAAATCGAGAAAATCGTTTACGATTTCAATCATAGAGTTTCCACTGGCGCATCTACTACTCTCATTCTTCCTCCAACACCTTCGAGTAGCATTGATTTGTCGCTGAGAATGACAGCAACTGCTCTATAATTAGCAATAGCACCACGAAGCACATTAGCTCTAAAGTGTATATCAACGACAGACTGTCTTGTTAAATCAAGATGTTCCAGTGAAAAGTAATAGATTGGATATAGATTTTTAAAATCCAATTGTGATATTTGTAGACCAGTATCGACATTTTGATCACGTGCCATAAACGACAACAATCTATGATACACACGTGCAATATGATTTTGACAGTAATCAAGTTGTACATCCTCGGATGGTTCCTGTTGGCCGTTTATTCTAAGTGAGACGTCTTTAACACCTAATGGATCAAATATCATATGGCTGGAGAGTTGATTGCCAACTCGTGTGTTATCTTGTAACGCAATAAATATTTGACGTGGCGCAGAAACGCTTGTTTTGATGCTAGGTTCCACGTGAATAACCCGTTCAGATTTGATTGTTTAACATCTGTACTTACCGTTAGCCAACTTAGTAACGATTTTCCTCCATGGTCCATAAATGATAGTAATCGTTCTTCTGCGGTGATTGATGGAGTCAACATTGGCATCCACAATGATAGTTTTGTTAAAATGACTTTACCGGCATCATCATTTACATGATCTGCAGCTGGGTTTGCTGGAATCCTCCAAATTGCGTCATTATCATCACCCTTTCGCACCAGTACTACTGTATGCTTCGCTCCATAAATAACTTTTCGGACGTTTCTACAGAATCCAAATATGTGATGCAGTGGAATCGCGCATGAAAATGATTTACGCGCTCCTTGCAACATTGACATACGTGTTGCAGCTCCTAGATTGAAGTTAGGATCGTTGTTTATAACTACAGCCTCGACATCAGCATCATCATTAGCAGCACTGACTTTTTTTGGTCGTCTCATAGTAAATGGATTTCCTCCAGCGGTATTTTTAACATCTTTTGCAAACATCATAGAAGGTCCTGCTGATCTTGTATAATCATCGGAATATCTCGATAACCCGATTATTGTTGAAGCCACATCAACATCACGATCTATCGACTCGATTTCTTTTCCATCAATGAGGTATCTAGCACTCTCAAAAAGCGCCATAATACCATTATTGACAAATCCGACTTGAGTACCAGCTGGATACGGTGCTGGTGCAGCAGTAGTATCAGCAGCTGTTACAAGTTCTCCTTCTACTTCAATAAACGCTTCAGCGGGTAGAAAATACTTACTGGTATCATGGACTTGAAGTTCAATTCGCGATCGACTATTTGAGTCTATTGCATGATAGGCGTAATATTGATAATCGCGTACAGAATCATCCTTGCCAACTGGGGCGTCTATATCAAACGCTGGATCAGGTGACCTTTTGAACAGTTTATTCTATTTATCAGAGTCTAAATCGTGAAATCGTAAACGATTTTCATCGTCGTAGTTTTTTAAAGCCACTTCCTGCTATCATATTTGCAATATTGCTTTGGTCAGGGGTTATCAACGACGCTAGTTTTTCATCTACTGCGTTATTTATAATTTTACTAACACTTGCAGGCATTTCCGCTGTAGACGGTAACGGTTTTGAAAATCCTTTGGATTTCATCCGTGATTTCACTAATGATGTTATTTTATTCTTCGCGGCTGAAAACGCTTTTCCGGCAAGATCTCCAACAGCACTAATACCCTTATCACGAATAACATCAATTGCTTTCATTGATAATTGTTTAGCTAACGGCATCACTTTTGGAGCCATTCTTGCAAATAACCCTGCAATGGTATTACCTAAACCATCTCCGTAGTATGCTCTATAAACTGGAAACCGTGAATTAACTACATAGACGGGGGTTGGTTTGTCATGATTGTAGTGTATGATCATTATTTGAAATCAGAAACAATTTTTCAATTGTAAAACAATTTGTCGATTATAAATTCAGTCACTGTGATACCCACTTGATAACTCGCCAATGAAATCTCGATATGTGCTGATATCCATGATACCGCCGGCAAATAACCGTCTACAGATATCAGCTGCTTCATTAATTATTTCCGTTGAGTTATTTCCAGCTCGGAACCCTCCTACAAGAACTTCTAATCGTGATATATCACTGAGAACACTACCAGGACAGGTCCCACTGGAATCTTGCAATCCACTTCCGCTATAACCAGCTGCTTCATTCAGTTCTTCTAAATCGGCTTCTTGTAAATAATCAAGAGCATCATCATCATCATCATCTCGATCAGGTGGTAGTTGTTGTTTTTTAGGTGAAAAAGATATTTTCTTTGCAAGTTGCTGTCGCTTTTGCGGTTTTAGTTTTTCATATTGTTTATACACTATATCCACCGCATTGATATATTCAATGTATGATGCACTATTCGTCTTAATTTGACTTTTTTTAGTTTTGATTTTGTAGAATATATCAGCCCAATGAGTGAAATTCTTAACATATTTATGATGTTCTGGTTTCAACCATTTTTTTCTGTTTTCATAAGTCGCAACAACAAGCGCAGGAATTTCTGGTGGATCGGTCTTATCAATTGCTGCTAACCCTTCCTCGTTAAATCTCACGCGTAAATCAACTACTGTTCTTTTTGATTCCATTTTTTGTACAGCCTGTTTTGTTTGTTCAGTTTTCGCTGCTATTTTTTCAAGTTCACCAATAACAGATTTCCCCGTCTCTTGAACATCTCCCCGTATAGCACGCTCTAACCCGTACGTTGCTGTGGTTACTGGTTTAAACAATTCTTCAGATCCCACAGCAAAGTCAGTTTGTAAACTCTGTCGTTGTTGCAGTTTATTTCTTACAGAGTCGCGAATTGGTATAAATCTCCTAATTGCATCTAGTCGTTCACGAGCCAATATAGTTGTTAATGCTTCACTGACCATTATTTGAAATCAGAAACAATTTTTCAATTGCAAAACAATTTTCCCGAACCTGACCTAACAGACGAAAACACTTGACATGTCGGATGATTTTTAACATCACCGTGGAAGTATTTAACAGCTCTATCATCGATGTTGAAAGTCACATAATTGCTATAAATAAAATAATAATGTGACTTTCCTCAATCTGAACCGTCCATCAATTTTTTATTCACTGATTTTGACATTTTCAATCAAAAAATGCTAACAAAAAATGAAAATCTCTCTGAGGGTCGGTCACAATCAAAAAACGACAAAATCTCTTTGAGGGTCGGTCACGGTCAAAATCGTTCATTTTCTTGAATTAACGCTCGTATATTTCTAATCTTCGAATTGACCTCTTTTTTCAATTCATATTCGTTACCCAATTCTTTTCGTATTCCCTCTACGATAGTAAATAACGGAACAAACACACTTACGTCACTGGAAAATGCAAGAGAGTCCCGAATAGAATTCTGAATTCTTTTGATGAACGCATATTTCTTTGGCAGCATATACTTGTTAGTGCTAACTCCGTATTCTATATCCTGAAAATCTGACATGATTTGATCAGGATTTAACCCATCTGATAGTTTGATATCCCGACTTTTCAATTTTAGAATTTCATCAATAATGCTATTCATATTTTCAGAATTCATATTCTATAACAATGATATACTTCTAAATGAAAAATATGATGCATTAGACATAAATAAATTGAATTTTCTGTCCGTTCTTTTTTGAAATCGCCGTCTTGGTTATTCCCTCTGCAACTTTTTGAACAGAAGGTGAACAAATATCGAAATGCCTACCGGCGCTTGTCATGGATTGAAATATTTTTTCTTCGCTAGTTGTTGTATTAAATGATTTCACAGGTCTCGCTTTTTTCGAGTATTTCCCAGTCCAACCTCGTTTGGAATTCTCACTTGGGGTAACAGCTTGCAGATTTGATAAAGAATTGTTCTTCGGATTAGAATCGATATGATCAATAACAAAATCACCCTCGATCAATCCATAAAAACATTCAAATACGAAACGATGATTGTGATTAGTTTTCTTTTCTTTCCTCCCCCATACAGTTAACCTCAAATACCCTCGATTACTCACAACACCAACTGGTTTCTTCAGTCTACGGTTTCTTACGATACCATCACTGGATGCTTCATAATTTGTAATCACAGGGTGTGATCTGAATTCTTGGTTCATTTGTATACATAATACTATTTGTCTAATTCAGTGTTTGGTCTAATAATAAATCTTTCGATATAGTCTTGAGGGGTTCTTATGATTTTGTCGCTGACTCTGTCAAGGGCTTTGTCAGGGACAGAGTCAAGGTCAGTGTCAGAATTTTTGATTGAAAATCCATTTTTGATTCTTTTTTCATAATAACGCTTCAACTCCCTGTATCGTTTGCCACCACAACCGATACACAATTGCGATTTTCCCCTAACCCCAACCCCACATCGTATACAAGGTAACGGACCAAGGCTTCCACGACGAAAGCTTTGCATATGATACCCACAGAATTCATTTCTGCATGATTTGTTACACGGTGTCGTTGATCCAATCATGAGCCATTTGCAGTGATTCATTATACATAAATCTTTCATTTAAATGCTTGTTTTAATTATAGTATATAGGAGTTCAAGAGATTATCGAAAATTAAGCCTTCGAAAAATGTTAAATTCAATCTCGATAGAGTCTCTAATACACCAAAACGGATACCGTATTTTCGCGCATATATCCCGCGGGTTATACCAGATTTTACAAACCCAGCAGGGGGGTGCGGGTTATATAAGGGTGCGGGCTATATCACAATTTTTTTACACATAATAATATTTCAATATATTGTTTGAAAAACGTAACTACATAACATATATTGTTCTAGTTTTGTTTTGCTACTCTCATCAATATCAAATTTTCTGCCTGTGGCTCTATTGCCATGCACTTCAGCATACGCAATGGCAGTTAGCTTGAAGTCGGCCGTGTAAGACTTTCGTTTCAGCATTTTTTAAATTAAACAGAAAGAAATTATTTAAACTCGAATCTACACTTCACAAGAAAGCAAGATTATTTAGAAATGTCCGTGTTTATGTAGCCTGTAGTTGAGGCACAGCTCCTATTGACAACCTACGCACACAAGCACTGTGTACCGTGTTTTTTGCTGACTTTTTTTGAGCAAAGGTCGTCGGCTTACTTTGATGATGGCGCCGCTAAAGGCTCCAGTTGAAGGGTCAAACAAATACCTGTTTGTTATTGCTGCGGCGACTTCAGATAATTGTAGAACATTGAAACAGATTTGTTTTATTTGTTTAGTATATATCAGTGCTTCAAAGGTAATCAGTTCTCTTTGAAGTGTCAGCAAACGTATTTTTTTTCTTATTCCAGCTGGTATTTGTTTTTAAATTAGTGTCATCTGCTTGACTGTACTCATTTTACGTTTCCGCCTTCTGCGGATTCGGATTTTAACTAGTCCGTTGCATAAAGTAATAAGGCCAGATATCATCATTAGCGGATTATGATATAACAGTGCACTGTTAGTGTGGTTTGTCAGTATGAGACAAGGACTTGTTATTTTAACAATATATTCCAGTACATTGTTTCCTGTCATGGTGCCTTTGATTTTCTCTACTCCAAACGCAAGACTGTATATACGGTTTTTATCAGCCAAAATTGGTGTCGCCACAAATATCACCAGATAGTATATTTTGTCACCAAAACGGAAAACAGAATCGCAGTTTGCTACATCAGCGAAGCCCCGTGATCCTGTAATTGATTTCATTTCTGATTGTAGCTGTATAAATATATCTATGGTTGCGGGTTATACAAAGGTGCGGGTTATGCCAACGATTTTTTACACAAAACCCCAAAACCCGCGGGCTATATGAGGGTGCGGATTATCTGCGTGTGCGGGATATATGCGCGAAAATACGGTAATCGGTGATAGAATTATACTGAAGGAGTTCAAGAGATTATCGAAAATTAAGCCCTGGAAAAATGCTAAATTCATTGATTATACCATGAAAGAATTCCAGAGATTATCGAAAATTAAGCCTTGGAAAAATGTTAAATTCAATCTCGATAAGGAGTTCAAGAGATTATCGAAAATTAAGCCCTGGAAAAATGTTAATTTTAATCTCGATAGAGTCTCTGATACACCAAAACGTCTAATCGGTGATAGAACTATACTGGGTAAAATCAGGGAGTGTTTTAATAAATTCTACCGAGACGGTGCAGCATACTGTTGGTCGACATTTCGAATTATTGATGAAGATGTCAATGTACCCAACATCGATGCTACTATGAACGATGAAAGAGCAGCTGAGATAATCTCACACCTTGGCGAGCCAACGGGTTGGAAATCCAAGGGTGTAAAATCCAAAGGATTTTCATGGAAAATCAAAGATTTTCAACAAATCAATTCCCAACAGAAGTATTTTTTCAGAATAAAATTCATTATCGAAGTCGAAGGCAAATGGATTATTAGGGATAAATTTGAACCAATCCTCAAGGATAAAAAAGCTGTCATTGTAAGTAGAGATTCCAAACCGGGAATTCTAACTGGAATTGACAAACCATACTACGAGAGATCTTATCCTGTAACAGCAATTGTTTATGGGATATATCCGTTAAATGATAAACCCGATATTGCAAAACTAGCTCCTATGAAATATTCTAGTTCACTGAATTGTGTAGCAATACGGGTAATGGAACACTTCACAAATGCATCCCGAGGAAATAAACTAACTGATCTGCGACGTAGGAAAATAACCGAATGGGAACTGACAGTGAAACAGCACGGTGCAAAGATTTCTGATATAGCTAAATTAGAAACATCATTAAGATTCCCAATAACCGTTATGACGATAACCGGAGAAGTTTTATACGAACCGAAATATAACAAAAATGGAGCGCCAATACAAATTATTGATCATAACAAACACGCGTGGACACCTGCAGTAACAATATTTCCACGAGAACGAACCGTGAGATATATCCCCCCCGGAATTCGTCGGGGATGTTTTCTATGAAGAGAAATTATTTGATGCTATTCATGCGTTGTGTAAAGATGATCCTGTGTCAGTGTGGTTACTTAGAAGTGATGAAGATCCCGAAATAGGATTTGATCAATTTGTAAGACCAAATGGTGAATTATATCGCGTTGAAGAATTAGATAACAGAATGAGAAAAATCGCTAATGATTTTTCACCGGAGAGTTCCCATGAAAAACTATTAACGGATAGTTTTACTATTCCATCAGTGGTAGCTCACTTCGCAAGAGAAAAACACTCATGGCGTCCAACACGAAGTGATTTTCTCGAGGACGTTAAATTGAGTTGCGTCAAATTTGGTCATGGAGGACTGTGGAATACGAAATACTCACGTGATGGTATGATTTCAATTGATATATCCGCGTGTTATCCTGGAAGTTTTCTCGGGTATGGAGAATGTAGTAACTATTTTAAACGATTTGGACACCCCACACATGAAATGACTCGTGTTGCGATTAATGGGCCATTACCTGATTTTGATTTAACCGGATTCGCTCGTGTGATATCATTCGAATTCGATACAGGGTTACATCCGTGTAGTTATGTTTGGCTTGGTAGACACCTATCTGAAAAACACTGGATGCCAATAGTGCTATTGAGATATATGATTGATTGTGGTATGCTAATATCGTTGATTGTTTCCGAAGCTATTATATGCTATCGAGCTCAGAAAGAAGTTTGGCTACCACAACCCGATCTAGATCGTATAATTGATGAAATACGAAAACAATTTCCTGATTTCAATGAAGAACAAATCATGAATTGGTCTAAGGAGTTATTTGAAATTAAAAAAGAACAAGCAAAAGATTTTGAACGAAGAATAATCGGTAAATTTACCCAGGGTGGAAGATACGACAATGCAAAATACTCTTCGCGGTTGATCATAGACGTCGCTGAATACGATTTTATTGTAACGGATTTAACGAAACAGGGAAAACTTGTAATTCGTAAAGACGCTTTCCTATCCGATGGAAGACGATTAGGTACAATTGTTACATACTGTGATGGATATATTAAACAATATACGCATTTGAGAAGTTCTATGCTAGCTTATGCTTCTATCAATTTATTTTCGATGATAAATAGATTTCCTAATACCGCAGTTAGAGTAGCTACTGATTCGATGTATATACACAATAAAAACAGATCAGCAGTGGCTGAATTCACCCCCCCCCCCCCCGGAGGAAGCGTGGGGGCGTTGGCGATTTAAAAAGGAAACACTACATGAGTATTGTGAATCCGCAGACGTTACCATGGATGATAAATATCTTTCATGTAACCGTATTGAAATTCAATCAGAATTTTCTAATGCACCACCGGTATCTAATCCAGTATGTAGATACAAGACAGTTTATTTAAACGGTTGTGGTGGGTCAGGAAAGACAACTCGTGCAATTGAATTATTTCGTCGGTCAACCATGATTGTGCTAACACCAACTCACAGACTCGCCAGAGAGATGATATAGCGAGGGGTAAATGCCTGTACTTATCACAGTTTCTTTCGATGGAAGGGTGACAAATGGACTCCTGAGCGTATGGGTGATAAATTCATTCCTGAAATCATAATTTGGGATGAAATATGCACAGTGTCATTAGATGTATTACAAACATTTCTCGAGTGGTTGTTAAACAAAAACACAAAAGTCGTCATGTGCGGTGATCACGGCCAACCACCACCATTTGTCGGTGCATCTCCACATGAATGGCTAAAGGGTTTTGTAGACTATTATGAAGAAATTACCACTGATTATAGATCACTTGATGAACAATTACGAGAATTTAAGAAACTAATCAGATTACAACCGGATAGAATCCAGTGTGAAATAGCGCGTAAAATAATTTCAGAAACTCCAATGAATGATTTTTGGGAAACGTGGAGACCAAACGATTTGATAATTGCAAGTAGAAAAATAGTCAGAGACACACTTCAGATGAAGTTATTTGAAACGCATAAAGAAAAATTTGCAACACTTCCAGTACCATTATGTTATAGGCCTTCGGATACACGAAAACAGAATATAGAAGTTGATATTCCAGGAGAGCGTGAAAAACAAATTCTCGTATTAAATGATATTGTGCTGGTTGATATCAGCGTCGTTGAAGAAGCATTGCGTGCTAATAAATCCCCGTGGACGCTAGGATACGCAGCAACAATACATTCTTCACAGGGATTAACTATATCGGATACAATTGTTTGGATGGTAGATAATCGCATCGAATGGTCGAATTTATTCTATCTCGTAGTATCCAGAGTACGAAAAATAAATCAACTTCGAAGAATTGTCCTGACAGAGTCAGGCGATGATGACACCACAGTGGATGATGCTAGCATCGTTGATGTTAAAATTATTGATAAAAGACTCTCCGGTTACAAACAACAAGACAAAAAAAACAACGAGAATTTGACATTGATGCTGAATTAATAATTACGCTGAAACAACAACAGAATAATCACTGCGCAAGTTGCAATTGTATAATGCGTTGGCGTTATTCGGATAAAGATCCTCGCCAATTTACCGTAGACAGAAAAAATAACAGTCTCGGTCATGCCAGAAACAATGTGATGTTGACTTGTCTTGAGTGCAACAGACGCAACGGCGCTAGTTAAGACCCCGCGGTGGTAATTGAGTATCATCAGGAATCACTTGCAGTTGTTCACGAGTAAATCCTCGTTGAGGGGCAGTTGAATCCAATTTATAGATTGGAGGTCTACCAGTTGATCGTGTTATGGTAGATATCTTGTGTGCAGTAACACTCCAAATAGGATCAGTAGCCCTTTTTCTGCCACCTTCAAGCTCTCCTGGTTCGTATAAATACCTAACAGTGACATTACTACCAAGAATTGGTTGGGAAACGCTATAATCTTTTTGTGAAATTCTTCGAATTTCCATTTTAGGTATAGACTTCTTTTTAATCGCGTTGATAGGTTTCATGTTGATTGTTCTAGTAATCTCATTATTCAGTGCGGTAATCACAGCTGGTAACCTTTTGACCCATTCACGGGATCGCTTTTCTTGAATGAATTCTTTTGCGTATTGATATCCAAATAACCGCTCAGCAAGAGTCCGATTAAATCGTTCTACAATTGCCTGATCGCGATGTAACGCAGTATGTCCTCGTCGTATTGTGACATTGTGATGTTTCATTGTTGATAAGACTGCACCCTGAAATTCCTTGCCAGGATCAACTTGTAATAGATTCGGCCAACGCAGAGGACCCTTTCAATAAATCTTTCAAATGCAGAAGCTACTTCAGGTGATGATTTTGTTTTTAACGGCTCTGCTTGTTTGTATCGACTCGCAACATCAACTACGGTTAGCGCGTATTTGTAACCGTTGTCATGAGGTAAAAATAATATATCAGCCTGATGAACTTCATTAGGGACAGTCACATCAAAATGCGAGTAATTAATTTGTTTAGGCGGTGGTAGATAAATTTGCCATATCGCCTGTTTGGATAACCAATTAGCCGCAGTGGTTTTTTTCACTTTTGCAGCGCTAGCGAGTTTATTGATTGCAGCGCTACCCCTCCAGTATCCCCTCGGAGAATAGTAAATAGATTCCATGTTGTTATTAATTACCAGCACCTAACATCAATTTGCTTTTCATTGCCGATTTTATCAAAAATGAAGCTAATTTTTCTTTAAAGGATTTATCAGGAATAGCATTTAATGCATGAATTAATTTCACATCCACGAGATGCCTGTGTTGCAAATTGCTGCTTTTATAAGCAACATCATGAGCGTGACACGCCTTATCAATGGCGTTTATTGGTTCTTCACCACGTCGAGGTTGGTTTTGATCATCAAGTCTGATATCTAATCGTGTTCCCGGTCCACAATAACTATACCCCCCTGGAAGGTGCTTTTCTCCTGAATACTTTGCCCATGGGGTTCCAGGGAGTTTAGTTAGCTTGGCTGCGATATCACCTCCTCGTTTTTGTTTAAATCATCATTTCCTGCAGATCTCATAGACACAAATCTAAATTTCTTTGTACCACATTGTACGCATTTACCAGAAAGCGCTGATCGGTTATTTTTAGTTGTAATCGTCGTCAAGTCATCTGTGCCAGTACGCGTTTTACACTTCACACAATATAGATCCATAATTTATGTATAAGGATATGGATATAATTGATTTTTCAGCGACTAAAGCAAGAGAACCGGTTAAGCATCATGCAGCGCTACCAAACTCTATCCGGATGATTATAATCGGGCCATCTGGATCCGGCAAGACGCAATTGTTGCTCAATTTAATAATGAGATGGATGAAGTGGGATAAGTTGTATTTAATTGCCCCTAGCGTAGATGATCAACGATGCTATGAAGTGTTAAAGGATTTTAATGAAAACGCTTCAGAGATTGCCGGCGAGGGTATTATTGAATTTATAACTGATATTGACGAGGCACCATCAGTAGAAGATCTTGATGGAAGTATTAACAATTTAGTTGTATACGATGATGTAATGTTAGATAAACAAAAAAATCCTGCTAGAATATTTTCCCGTGGCAGGCATAAAAACACCGACGTGATATATGTCACTCAACGCTACACACAAATTCCAAAAGTGATCAGAGACAATTGTAATATTCTTGCTGTATTCAACGGAGTTGATACTCATACTCTTAGAAATATTTGGCAGACATGGTGTTCTGATATGGACTTCAATCAATTTAGAAATTTCTTTAGTAATGCTCAGTCAACCCCGTACGGATTTGTAACAATAAATTTACATGATCCTCGGACACGATATCGTATCGGACTGGATCAAATATTCGGTTGAACTCGTAAAAGAATTATTAACCTGTAGCAGCAGAGGGGGTGAACGACAACAACGTTGCGACCAAAATTGATTGAAAAATCGTAAAGTCTCCGTTTGCTAAATGGAGACATTTTTTTGGGGGTTAAAATATGAGATTTCGTTGGAAGGCTCGTTTTGAGGATTCAATCAATTTTCTGTCTGAAAAGGTTGTAGGGTTCACCCTCTCTGCTGCTTTCTTTCATTGGACTAGATTTGAACTTGCCAAGGTTTCTGGTGGATCACATCACAATACACCACTGCAGAAACAAAATGAAGTTAAATGGAACAGGGACACAACACCAGTGAGTAGTTTTATGAAAATCTGTGGACTTGTGTTCAAGCCGATAGGGTAAGTGCAGAACTGATAACAATTTCCTCAGTATGCAAACAGAAATTTCAGAAAGGATGGATAGATTGAATATGAAAATATGCTTGTCAGACTGAGACTTAAACGGCAAATTCATTTGGATGGTTGGAGAGGAAACTGATCTTGCTGTCTCCATCGTAAATTTCAGTGGAAGTATGGACTGATTTAGATGACTGAAGGGGGCCCCGAGTGGCAGAGAGGTCTAAAGCGCTGTCTGTTACAGATCACTGCCATCTCACCTCTGTCTGCGTGGGTTCAAGTCTAAGATTCAGCAAATGTGGGTAAGTGAGAAAGCTTGCCAGTAGCTTCTCGTGGGTCGGTGGTTCTTTCCGGGATTTTTCCAGGTTCTTCCTCCACCATTAATACTGGCCGCCATGTATAGCCTATATTGTGCTGAAAAATGGCATTAAACCATAATAAAATTTAAAAAAAAAACACAGATGACTGAGGTGGAGGATGGGTCTGAATTTGTCAATCACGCCTTCATGACCAAACAAAACAAAATAAGATTAAGGACTATGATAAACAACCTTCACTGTTCACTTCTCAATGAGTGCCTGATATCTTGCTGTAAAAGCATGTACTTTACTGAGTAACACAATAATTCCATCAGGAATTTTGAGTATCAATAATGGCTGAGATGGTTGGTCACATGGCTTCACTGGCTTGTCAGTGAACAAGTTCGCTAAAGATTTTAAAGCACATACAAAATTCTTCCATGAAAAGTAATTGTACAGTGATAATGATCAGATATTGCTCCTAAATATTTCTATATAAATAATACACATATATATATATATATATATATATATATATATATATATATATATATATATATAAAAGTGTAAAAAAAAAATTAATATGCTTAATATTGATGTTAAATAAAACACTCACTGCTATAACAGTCAACAGGCAGGCCTATGTGACTGTATGGAATCAAGTATGTAACAGCTGTTCTATTTATAGCAGATTGCACTAATGTAACTTTAGTACAATTTATATAGACTGCCTAAAAGACCATACACTCTATGAGGTAAAAGATTAAGAGATGGTGTAGATGGTGCATTTCCTCCATTTTCCTCAATGTAACAATATCAATAGGTTAGGTGCATCATATCTTTGCTAGGGTAGGGGACCCAATGGCATCCCCCACTAGGCTGGACAGAGCATCAGTATTCTTGGTTTTGATTTTCCATATCTCTCCAATTTTTGCAGTTTCTTTATCACTATCCACCATCTATTCTCTGTCCAACTGCACACATACTGCAAGTACCTTTGTACAGGCGAGACAATAAGTCATAAGAATCTTGACTGGTTTTGAATTTCATAAATTTAGCACACTTCATCATCATTGTTAAATGACAAAGAAAGAAACCGAACAATAAATTAATAGTTCAACTGTATTAACAATGACAAGAAACCCACGATATAACAGGGTTGAAAAATAGTGAGTGCAAACACAAGCCATAACATGTTTTATTACAATGTTCCGATGTAGAACCATGCAGTCAGAGAAGGCAGAAACTAAAAAATCCAAACATTTATGGTCAAAATGAAAATGAAATAATGTATATCATTTGTCAAATAATACTTAATATATCTAAACAGAACAAATTCCTCAAGGGACAGGATGAAGCACAAATTTCCAACTGATTTTGGGAGATGTGTATTATCAGTTCACAGCAGAAATGTACAACTTGCACCACATGCCGATGGAAAAGGGAGGAAATGGGCAAGACTTTTTCCTCTTTGTCTGTATAATAAAGACAGGAAAAAACAAATCTTGGTGATTTGGAAGGACTGGATTTGGGAGATGGTGGGGCTTTTGTTTCTAACATTAATGTGATCAGGAAGCATATTCAAAAGGAAAACTTTATCTTTCAATGGCACTTTTTCTGCTGAAGTTCTGATAAACACTGCCTCATTTGATTGTCCAAGCTTTTGCAATTATCTCCCTTGGCAACAAGTCGAGCTTATGGATGACACCATGAACTGTAATTAATATAAATTATAAGTTTTCCACAAGCTCTCAAAGGGCCTATTCAAAACAAATCTTGCCTGATTCATTTTCATTTAGTAATCTGCAGTAGTTAATAATATACCATTGTACAAAATGAAACACCATTTTTTTTTAATTAAAAAAAAAAAAGGAAGATATATTTGTTTTTGGTTGGTACCTAAACATCTTTTAGTGTGGGATTCTGCACTCAATAGATTTCTATGAACTTTAAGCAAGGTCTGATGGTACAATTCATTATAACGATAAGAATCGGCGAAGATTACTAATGAAAATAATGCTTAACACTTTGTTCTCATTGTGAACAGCCAAAGAACAAGCAGAGAAAGATCCCAATTGATTTATGCTAATATGCCTACAGAGAAGGGGAACTGGTAAATCAAAGCTTTTTTTTCTTTTCATAAACATACCACAAGGTTCTTAACCCAATTAAAATATTCTTGTGGCTCTTCTTGCTCCAATATCAGTCAGTTAATTTGAGATCCATCAAGAGCCTTCTTCACAAGTAAATTAGATAGCAAAATATGATGAATGTTGATCCACCATTTATTTTGTTCAGAGTTGTTGGGGCGGGCAAGCAAGCACAGGAATACCTGAGAAGATTCAAGTACATCTTAACATTTGGGCACAAATCTCCAATGGGTCACCCAAAGAAGAAAACATGTTAGCACAGTGTGGCACTAGACTGGTCTAAATCATCCCTTCTACAGAAGAAAATCACACCCAAATGGAACTGACTATATATGATGTAACCAGCCTATATATTTAACCAAACCAACTGCATGAGAGCTTGGATTAACTATAACAATGCTTTTATGAAGCGTACCAAAATAATTCATACAACTACTGTACCTCAAATGACTGAAGCACTTCCTCTGAACTTTCATTAGGAACTTCATCAATTTAACTCGAGACCACTTCAATTATTTATGACTAAAATTTGTATA
Organism: Unio pictorum; assembly: GCA_030141615.1. Lineage (NCBI taxonomy): Eukaryota > Metazoa > Mollusca > Bivalvia > Unionida > Unionidae > Unio > Unio pictorum. The sequence goes on along the minus strand of JARLTB010000161.1, from coordinate 6,864,639 downwards.
CTTTGTGATCATGTGGCAGCTTTAAAAAAACAATTTTTCCCCAAAACTTGGATTAATATTTGCAAACATTAAAAGGTTTTTCATGGTCAGCATCAAATCTGATTTTTCTCTCTCCCACCCTCCTGTTCCTGGTAACATACAAATCTTGTAAATGTACTGAAATTAAACCATTCAAATGAAAAACATTTTCAGTGTTACACTGGAGTGATATCTCTTTAAGTCCTAAACAGAAAAGTACTGAAAGGGAATTTAACTTACAACGGACACTTAGATGACCATAGCCAGTCTCATACCCATGACTATTATTGGCTTGGCACATGTAATCACCCATGTGAGAAGGCTTCAAGTTCTCAAACTTCAGCTGCGCAGTGGACTCATGGTTCACATGATTCTTAGTAAGAGTTACGGTAATATCCTTAAAAAGACAGAAAAACACAACTCATTTCAAATTTCAATGAATGGATTTTATCAGAAAATCTAAATATAAATAATGGTGACTAAGAAATATTGCTGTAGCTTACAAACAATAAATAAATAAAACAAAAGCTTTTTATTTTACACCTTCTTAAGGAGAAACTTGTTTCTTTCAATGATGGGTTTAGAGTTTAGAATTGAAAAATAAATCAGTCTACATGTTTCATCAAGATGAGTGACATGTTCTGACAGTAAATCAAATCAGTGCACGGAACAAGCAACTTCTACTCATAAATGTGTCTATATAAAAAAAGAAACTCAAAAGATATGTCTAGAGTCTGATGGCAAAAGGGTTTTAAAACTTAGTATGTCAGGGCCTTCTTCACCTTTTTAACATTTCTTTTAACGAAAACATTGTGCAAAATTTAGATTTTGGTGCTGCATTTTCATTAACATGATGTAGCTTGGGAATCCTAATATAAAACCAGTGCTTAACTTGAAACATTTCAAGTCTATTCATCTCATAGTCTAACAGTCTTGAAAACTCACCTCCAGAATCATCACATAGTCTAATAATTAGTCTTTAAAACTCCCCTCCAGTCTAATCATCCCATAGTTTAACAGTCTTGAAAACTCCCCTCCAGTCTAATTATCCCATAGTTTAACAGTCTTGAAAACTCCCCTCCAGTCTAATCATCCCACAGTCTAAGTCTTAAAAACTCCCCTCCAGAATCATTCCATAGTTTAACAGTCTTGAAAACTCCCCTCCAGAATCATCTCATAGTCTAACAGTCTTGAAAACTCCCCTCCAGTCTAATCATCCCACAGTCTAAGTCTTGAAACCACCCCTCCAGAATCATCCCATAGTTTAACAATCTTGAAAACTCTCTCAGTCTAATCATCAGATAGTCTAACAGTCTTTATAACACTCCTCTAGAATCATCCCTAGGGGCATCGAGTGGCTGAGTGGTCTAAAGTGCTTTCTGTTATGGATCACTGCCATCTCACCTCTGTTTGTGTGGGTTCGAGTCTAAAATTCGGCTAATGTAGTTATGTGAGAAAGCTTTTCCCAGGTTTTTCCTCCACCACTAATACAGGTGGGTTGGTGGTTATTTCTGGGGGTTTCTTGGGTTCTTCCTCCACCAATAATACTGGCCACCATTTATAGCCTATCGTGTGCTTAAAAATGGCATTAAACCCTACTACAACAAGAACAACAACCAGAATCATCCCATAGTCTAAGAGTCTTAGAAACTCCCCTCCAGTCTAATATATATATATATATATATATATATATATATATATATATATATATATATATATGATCCTTGTATTACAGTTAAATAGATTATCGGTACATGAATTAATCTGAAAGAAATACTCTCCATGGAATACTCTCAGAAAGATTGCAAGTCCTGTCTGTTACAGATAGAAAGACTGTATTTTCCCTGTATTGTATTAACAAAGATTGTATTGTGCCTATACACATAGAAAATTTGCATGTACATCTATATTTAGAAAGTCTGCATCTGATCTTGTATTATATTAAAAAACACTGTATTGATCCTATATAAAGAAAGACTGTTGTGACACTAAATTATATTGTAGTTAGAAAGAGAGAGTAGTGATCTTGTACTATTCAGAAATAGTGTAATGATCATTGTATTATATTTAGACTATACTGACCTTTAATACATTTAGAAATATTGAATTGCCCCTTTACTGTAATAAGGATGAGCAGGGATGAGATTTTGAATCAATTAACAATCTTTTAATATAAATATCAATCTGTAATTAATTTGTACTGAAAGTATTTTTTATTCCAGTGTAGAAAGAACTGTCAGAACCAAGGTCTTACCCCACTTTGTCCTTCTAGATAGAAGGTGTCTGAATCAATTGGTTTCCACTTTATTTCTGGTGCTGGATCTCCAGAAGCTCTGCAACTAATAACTGCTCCACCATTCTCCTCTCCAGTACCATTACAAACCTCAATAATGTCAGGAAGAACTGTAATGAAAGCTATTCTCTATAAACTAGAATCTTCTACAAATCTATAAGTAATGATGTTAAAGTTTTCTACCTGCCTCCATGTTTACTATATAACAGTGCTCCAATTTTGATCTGTATGAAAATTAACAAAATGGCAAAATGTTTAATTAACTGATTAAATGTCATACGTTCTTTGCATGAAATACTAAACTTTACATCCAAGAAAAAACGAAAACTTTGTCTCCATGATGGCATTAATCAGGTAGAAAATTACCTTATTAATATGCATGGATCATGCTCATAATATACCTTATATACATGTATTATATTTATAAGACTATTTAGCAAGTTTGATCACACTCTAATAATAATTATATATTTTAAAGAAACAGCTGCTGCATTGTTCCAGTCTTGGCCAATTAGATGCAAGGTGACTTGATATGCATGAGATTACACATAATAACACTCAATCAAGATCTGGATGACATAATCCAATTTACCAAGTTTGATCCAAGGACAATTTACCAAGTTTGATTCAAGGCCAATTTACCAATTTAAAGTTTGATTAAAATACAATTTAAAAAAAAACATAGTCAAGAGAGAGAGGTACAAGATATCAGATGTAAGGTCACTTTGTGATATATACATGTCTCACTCATAATAAAATTAATTCTATATCTTGACAATATCCATCCATTTATTATGATTAAAATTGTGTCAGATATATAGTTCCATGACTGGTCAACTTTATACAAGATCATCTAAAAGTTATGCACAGATCTTGCTCGTAATAAAAAATACATTACGATATCAGCCCATTTACTAAGTTTAATAAAAATATAATCAGAAACAGAGTTGTTCAAGTACTGAGAGCATTAGATGCTAAATCAAATCATAAAGTTTGTTTGTACTTCTACTCAAGCAAGATCCTGATGACATATGCCCATATACCAATTTATTTTTTTCTGTTATATAAAAGTGACAATAAGGTTTTCAAGATGATCACCTTGTTAGCAATATTTCATTTAGGTCAAATGAAAAAAAGAAATCTTTATGTGAAAATCCTATGCTGAGACAACCATCCATTCAATGGTAAAGTGACAATATGTTGAAAATCATTAACGCTGAGGTCATCCTGGATGTTAGGTTGGCATCATTTCCATTCTGAATCAACAATACATGTCCTTTCTTAACTAGTGATAACAAGATTTTCAAGATGTCCACCTTTGTAGCCATAATTTTTTGGTTGTTGAGGGGTTTCATTTTCATTTAGGACCAAACAGATGTTACACAAAGAATCTGAGTGAAAAATTCCTTGTCAATGCAAACTTCCAGTCATATGGATTTTCAAGATGACCACCATGGCTGTTACATTAACACCTTTTCCATTTCAGACAAACAACATAGTTTCAGTTTCATTCTAATCACCCCAATTGTTTATTTTAAATTTTATTAAAAGAATTAACAAACTGGTGAAAATAGATGGATGATGACAGAGCTAACAAGCCATTGCATAAGTCTTCTAGTTTATGGCCAGTACGGTGTTGAAATCTGAATTTTTTAAACACTGGCTGTGTCACATTATTAATAATTTTAACGTATTCAGAAAAGCAGTAACTGTGTACCTTGAACATCTAGTCTTGCTTGGGCTTCTGCAAAACCTGCCTCATTTGAAGCCTGACATTTGTATTGACCTTCATCATCCTTTCTAAGGGACTTAATTTTCAGCTCTCCATGTTGTTTATCAATGACCATTCTGTCAGAGTCCTCCAACAATGACCACTGGTTTGTAGTTCCCTCCTGGATGAAAGGCACTTTATTTAAATCAAAGAATTTTTCACAGCTACACATCTATACACTAATCTTTATTTTTTCACTAATGAAATAAGAACTATCATTTTTAAATAACTAAATCTAAACATTCATTTGATGTAAATGAATCTGCCATATTTAAGCACACAATCACCAAAATCTTTTATAACTGGGGCAGAGGTATAAAGATGTAACACAACACACAAAATTGTTGCTATATTTTTGTACATCCCCAGGTTTCTGACTATATGGACACCATTTTGCTTCAAATGACAAAAGTTTTTCAATACATAAAGCACATGCACCATCTATTTCCAGAAATCCACGTTCCCACAGTGGACTATAATCTTTTCACATGTTCATCCATGACATAGTAGCAATCATCGATTGCCAATGTCATGGCTTGTAGTGAATGGATTAAGTTATATTGCCCCAGTTAGAAGTAACAGCAATATATTTAATATGTAATCTTAGATATCCAACACAGTGTGTGGAATTTGCTCTGATGCACTACTTTATGATACAGTACTGGTGGCTCTTTTTAAACTGTACACAATGCCATTTAATATTTAAAGACTTGCCCACTGTAATACAATCACTTAGATGTATTGTGAGAAATCAAAGATTTCCAAGCAACGGGTGACAAAAAAGGAAGAAAAAAAATCGCAAATAAATATTAGCAGGTTTCTTTCTTATGGTGACTTTTAACTTTGCTTAACAAGTTCCCACAAAATGAAATATACACAGCGCTACCCACTAAGCAAATACTGCTAGATCAGCATGTTTAATACATGTGACCCAAATATTCCATGTCCAAGCGTCACATTTTCTATAAATAGACAGATGTTTACTTTTACCCTTAACCTACTGTTTTCATGCAGGCTCTATCAACCACCTGATGCCGCTGCATTCTATATATCCAACAACAAAAAATATACTTAGAGTTGCTGGTTGGGGCATCTGATCAGTGATGAAAAAGTGAAATGACAAATATTTTCATTAGATGATTTACTATGTATCATTTTCAGATAATGTAGATGAAATTTGGTGCTTTATGTTCTTTCCATCTACACGACTAATCATGCAGTAGCAGTTAGTTTCTCAACTGCATACAGGTGCATCATTTCATCATTGTTTGCAATTCAATGGCAATGCCTACTATTATGCAAACTTAGCTGTGAAATGGAACCTACGGTAGATACAACTGTATTTACAATACAATAAATATCCTCTAGTTTTGTACTATTTTTTTCTTCAGTTTTTATTTATTGTAATGACTTCAATCATTATAAGTCTTGGGATACCCTAAATGTGTTTCAAAATTAAATTGTTATGACCATTAAATGCTGAGACACAAAATTAAAGCAATTTTTCATTTTACTGTAAGTTTTGGGACACCTGCAAGATTTTGTTTTCTAGTAACTGATCAATGTATTTTCTCAATAATAATATTTTTTAAAAGTGATTGCAACTGTTAGGGAACTATTGTCATTAATTGTATTACATAGGAATGTTATAAATTGATATGATTTGTTTGAAAAGTCAATAAATATATTTCTCTATTACTGGTATTTCTACCCAAATGTGTATAATTTGATCAATGACAAGAGTTGAATATTAGAGGGATGCTGTAAAGCATTACAATAGTAACTGATTCATTTAGTCTTCAGTTTGTTATTCTTTGTTTAGGCATTATTACATTAGAACATTACAACAATGCACCAGTAATATTTTTTGCCCTGAAAATGTAATTATCTAACTTGTTAAAACTGCGTTTTCAGTATGACAAGAACGAACAACAAAAGTGTTTGATTCAATGCTCGCATATAATTATAGTATGTGTGTATTACAGTGTCATCTTTTGTACACAACTGGGCTAAACTTGAATAAAAGCTTGAAGATACAAAAAAGAAATTTCAGAAATAATGCTTTGAAACTAAATGTAATACCTTAAATACTCAGATGTAGTTTGCTTTGATGTAAGCGATAATACATAAGTACCTAGGGATCCCTGAGTTACCAAGTGGTCTAAAGCACTCACTGTTACAGGTCATTGCCATCTCACCTCTGCCTGCATGGGTTTGAGTCTCAGGTTTAGCTAAATTAAATGTGAATATGTGAACAAGCTTGCCATGCAGAAGCTTGTCGTGGACTGGTGGTTCTTTCCGAGTTTTCCCAGGTTCTACCTCCACCATTTATCCTGGGTGACATGAATAGCCTTTCTTGTGCTAAACATGGAATTAAAACCCTACAAGAAAAAAAATGTAAGTACCTGTTTACTCAGCTACAGTAATCATGCTACTCAACTGAACAATTAAATGTTCATACCTTAATTGATTTGACAATGATATTGACATCAATGGTTAGTCCAACATAAATTTGGAGCCCAAATAATTTAATGACACTATTATGCTGGGCATCTCATCCTGCTCAACCCACCTTAGATTTTCAAACAGTTAATTTGCGTTGAGTAATGTTGTAGACCAAATAGTTACTGGCGTTCATGGTTCATGCCAGAAAAAAATCACATGGCAGTTTTATGAATCAAACAATTACCCTGGTCTCCTATCAGAAACCAACAGACAAGTATGCCAATTATAAACAAAAGGAAATAGAGATTTTGATTTAAATTGTTTTTACATCTGCAAGTGCTGGGCCACCAAAAATGCTATAATTTTTAAATGCACACAAATCTTGGGACATGAGAAGAAAAAAATTTATCTTTTTGTGTCCCAAGACTTACAGTCATTACATGTGATTGCAATTTCTTCTTGTTCATATGCCTCTTTGTTTGACTGAACACATATCAATAATTCCTTTGTACATTGCATAAAATGGCAAAACCACATCTTTTCTAAGGCTCTAAAATATATCACCAATTGCACGGTTTGTTTTTATTAATTTGGCTTCTTATTTATCACAGCTTTAAACAGGTGTCCCTTGCAAAATTTTGTTAACTCCATACTGATGGGGGAAGAGGTTTTATCTTCAAAGGTTGGAAATCCTTTTTATTTCCTATTTATACTGAACCTTTCATATTCATTCTAAGGTCATCACCATTGTTATTGCAATAATGCTTACTAATTTGAATTTCTGTCTATTAAATTTCTGAAACATTAAGTTTGTGCATGTTAACTATGGCCAGAATCAACAATAGATAATAGCAAGAAATGGATACTAACAGATGAAAATTGAACACTAAAGAACCATATTGTGAGTACATGAACATATCAAAGTTTGGACTAATACAACTAAAAGCAATAATAAATGAAGAAAAAAAAATTAACATAGGTAAAAACAGTTAAACTTTTTTCTCTCCCAATGTTGCAGAAGCAGTTAATTTTTTTCATAAATTCATTTTATCATTATCTTTTGCAATTCAACAAAAATTGTATTATGCAAATTTAGTTGTGAAATGGGTATCTGTGGTAAATATGATTGTATTTAATGTAGAATTCAAAATAACCCCAAAATTTTTCTATGTCAGTTTGGTTTATTTGAATGGAATTTCTTTTTCTCGTTCTTACTTTTTGCCACTCCACCCCCACCCTCATTTACAATCCTCCACCCCACTGTTTAACTTGTGAAGCATTAGACATAAACAGAACACATCTATGAATAATATCCTCTGCAGATCATCCAAAATGGCAAGGCCAGATGTTTGCTAAGCTATAAAATCAATCTCTGACTGCACAGATAGCTAGTAAAAAGCAGCTTCTTTTTTCACAACTTTAAACAGAGATACCTTGTAGAACTTCATTAACAACATGTACTCCGATCTGGAGATGGAAGAGGTTTTAGCTTCAAAGGGTTGTATATTTCAGTCATTTCTTGTTTGTCTTAAAAGTCACCTATAATAGTATAATTCATACCATATGTCAGAATGTTTATTTTTCACTAAATAACTCAGAAATGTACAATAAAAATGCATATTTTAACCTACAGAGAACAAAATAAAGTTAATTTGTTCATTCACTGATGTTTTATGGAAAACCATCCAGAAATATTTTTTATACTTCTGATAATACATGTAATAGGATTTCTGGAAGTGACATACTGTCGGGAAGTCCATCAAGTTTAGCATATGTGGTGATGATGCCTATATCTAGTGATGAATTTAGCAAATTTATAGCAAATTTGTCATGCTTATTTTTGTCATGGGGCAGGTGAACTCCTAGAATATGGCGAACATAATCAATCTTAAGAAGTTTCTGCTTGCTGAGGTTAGGCAGTACCAATTTCAGCCCAAACAAGGCGAGAACGTGGACAAGGATAACGACTAAAGAGTACATAGGGCATAATGTAGCTCTCCAGCACTCACGCTATTCATTCTGGTAATTACTATTACTGTTATGGTAATTATTATTATTATGCTTTATTATCTTGAGAATAATACACTGCTGATTAAATATTTTTACTGTGGTAGAGAAGACATTATTGTGGTACAAAAATAGAGCAAAATTCTAACCATGCACCACATATACATATACATGTATTTAATAATTTAGCATGCAAGAACTTCTCTTACATTGTACCCACAAGTTTGCAATCTAACTCAATAATGACAGATGGAGTGTATTTGCCATGTTTAATAATCATGTACCTGTGAAAATCGCAGCAGTAAAGAAATAGTCAATAAGTGTTGATGTTGTGAAGAGATAATTTAATAAAACATGATTTTGGATATTAATGAGGTTAATGTGGATTGTATTACTGATCATCCAAGATTTCAGACAGATTGCTTGTATGAATGAATATGTTCTGGAAGCACCTTACATGAACACCTGAAGGCAAAATATTCTTAGAATAGTTATGGTGACACTATCACGGTCAATTTTAGGACATGTGATTGCTTTTATCACATGTGAAAAATATACTTAAAATTATTTTTCATAAAATCCCTCCTTTATTGACAAAATTAATCACTTTACTTGAGTATGGAATTTTTGCCCAATCCATTCATTCTGGATCCAGCTAAAAGTATTTCTCCATTATCTTGGAAATTCTCATGAAAAATCTGCAATCCTCTATAATTTCATTTCTTAAACAGATTCTATTCTATAACATTAAAACACATTGCTGTCTGTTCATGTTCACTTTTGATTCCTTTACTTTCATAAAACTGGTTGTAGCAAAATCTAATTTTATGCTAAAGACATCAACTCTGAAAACATAAAATAAGTAACAGAAAACCTGGATACATGAAATAACATAACTTTATTCACGTTGAAAAATTTGCTGTATTATTCAATTTTCAGCTGTAATAGATACATGACTGCACAGAGGTGGCAATAACTGTCTATCAGCTGACTTGGGCTTCTTAACCACTTTCTTCAGTGCTGCCATCAATTCTTTAACATAGTCTGGAAAAAGGAATTGTTCCACCACTTAAATCAAGAAACAAAACAATGTCATCCACTGCCTATATTCACATTGACAATTTACCAAATTGAATTAATGGAATTGGAAACAGGACCATTTCATCCTGTTTACTAATTTCAACTGCAGTGCCTGATTCCTGAGAAGCAATTCTAATTACATTGTGGTAATGGAAAATCATACAGCAGCAGCATACATTTTGATGACCTTCACAATGTTTACTACAAATGTTGTAAAATTGTTTCTCTTTTAAAGTATATAAAACTATGTATCTCTGAAAAGGTAATACAATTTGCAACACTATGATATATGTTTTGCTATCTTTCATCAGTGTACATGCTCACAACTTATTCTGAAATATGACTTGAATGAAAAACAAATTAAAAAACATACCATGATGTTCAGTGAATCTTTTATACATGCAGATGAATGAAATGCTCCTAACAGTATCTGTGAAAACAAAAGATAATTTTGTTTCTAGTATTTTAGTCCAAATTTGAATATTTTTGCACTGTTAGTTCAAAAGTTATAATAATTTTACTAAAATTGGAAAACAAAACATCTGGTACAATTTGTTTATTTAACACTCTAGAACATGTACTTCAGTTAACAGTTTCCCATGAAAACGTGTCACAAATTAATCTTAGAAATCTATAATTAAGATAAAGGTAATTAATCAGTACAATTTTCGTCTAAATGTTGAAGTCCACATCATAACTATGTGAGTAATAACAATATTCTATTAATTTAAATTGTGGCTGTAAAAATTCATCCCAGACTCACCATTCCTTTTGAAAATATTTAATTATAATTAGAGCAGCTTTAGAAGATAAAATCTTAACACCAACAGCATTCAAGTATTTTTTGAAATTCTTTTCAACTATCGTTCTATACAGTATATTGTTAATAATAATACTATACTCTCCACAATGAATGAACATTACTATTCACACTCTCACAATCAATCAGGCAATGGGTTTTTGGGTTCAACTCTGACCTAAACTTTCATCACTGACACAACTAGTGGTGTATACTCTGGCAAACAAGTTAATATACTCTCTGCGACTCAGCACGACAGGGTAATAAGCCATTACACAATTAAACACTGAATACATTTAGTATTCACAACAATTTGGCTTTTGCAGAAAACTTGTTTTGTCATTATAATTATTATTATTGAACTTACATGTAATAAGTATGGGAATGCAGGATGGGCAAATAATAATGCAAGAATGGGCAAAACCCAAATTCAAGGGGCACACACACACTCACACACATATCATGGTAAAGCAGGATTCATTTTGGGGGGTAGGAGTTGGGCTATTATGATTTGCATTTACACCCTTCCACTAAAATCCACCTCTCTAATTGATCAATCTTTGGCTAGGTATATTCCAGGAGAGGGGTAGCAGCTGACAACCAATAATATAGCAAGATAAAAGATATAAATATTTTACCCTTGCTAGCTCTTGCTTCTGTACCAGCTTCTCTCAGCCTACATGTAGTAAGCCCTGCCATAGCCCTTGGGTTTTGTTGATCTGGAGAGAAACACACTTGGTACTGCATATGGCAGGAGTCATCTGATGGTTGTAATACCAAGTGACTTTAAATTTTTAGATGTCATTTCTCAAATGGTCCTTGCAGATAATCTTGCCTGTCACTAGTCGGATAACACACAGTACCAACTACTGAGTGCACATCAAAGTATAAATATACTGTTCACTACAACATATCACTTCCACTTTGTCTTACGGAAATTGCAGAGTCATAACTCAGATAGGAGCTAATTGCTGCCTCCAGCAATCAAAAATTGATGTTTTGTTGTCATTATTTTCATTAATGATGAGGTATTTTACATAATAACTTTACAAATAACATCTAGAAGATTCAATTTATAACAAATAAAAGCTGTGTGAGTACGCTAGTAGACATTTAAATATGTATTCTATCAAGTTCACACTTCCTCTAGTTCAAAACCTTAAAGTCCTCTTCATTGTCATCACAGTCACCCATAAGCACATTCAAATGCTTCTCCAGATATTTTCTCTTATTTTCAATCAACTGTACTAGGTCATAACAGAAAAATATTTTGATAATTCATATTCTGATTTTTCATTCTCATCTCGTTTTGAATAACGATTCACCATTCAGAAAACATGCTAAGAAAGTGCCTTCTTGCCTCGTGATTTCTAGTTGCATTCATGAGATAATCCAAATATAATATCTACATTAAAAAAGGAAGTTATTAGAGGAATCCCAAAGTTTTTGTAGTTAGGTACTATAAGTGTAAAAATGTACAAGTACTGCCACAAAATATTTGAAGCAGTCCATGGGGTTGACAGACTTACTTTCCTTCGACCGGTAAACCAGTCCAAAGAGAATAAAGTGTAAAATATCTGAAAATGCTTTCTTCAAATCGTATTTTTTTAGATATAGATCTATCACTTTATTAGGAATAATGATTTCTGTTTTGTGTTGCAGAGCATTAAGCATACAACAGGATTAAAGTTGTCATAAAATAATGAACTGTCCATGAAGGAGTTTTGCCTTGTCTCTGAAGGAACACTGCTGATTTCCTTAAATATCGAGATTTCTACAACTCTCTTTTCCAAAATTAAAACATTTTGCATGTCTTCAACTTTGAAACTAAAAAGTGATTCTGCATCCTTGCCATCCTCTTTCTCTCACTTCTGATAAAAAAATATATAAAAGATTCAAAAGTTTTGAAAAAATATTTAAACTTTTAGTGCAATTAACATACTGTTCACTAAGATATCACTGAATAAAAAAAGCCATGTGGCCATATAAAATTCTTACTTTTGAAACCAAAAAACACAAAGTTTGTCTCTGTTTAACAGTACAGTGGGACCCCGCTATAACACGGTAGTTGGGAGCCATATAATCTGACCGGGCTATGAACCAAACCGTGTTATAAGCAACCATGTACAATACCAACACATTTTTGGATTTAATTGGGGGGGGGGGGGTTACATAAAGACGGGTGCGAAAATGCATGGCACAATTACCATTTTTGATCAATATATATTAAATGAGAAAAACATTTGCTGTGGTAACAGAAATTGCAGATATAATATATTACTTTATTCAGAGAACCATGCATTGATACATACACGTGTCTAATTTATGTATACATGTATAATCTATTGCATGAAAAGAGTATCAACACCGTGTACTCACCAGCGAATCTTGTAACATACATTGAATCCATAATACAAATATTTCCATCGAAAATATCCACACACGGATGTAAAATATTCAATAATTTTGTCACAGATCATTATGTGACTGAATTCAATGAAAAGAAAAAACCAAAAATTACGTAACGGGTGTACATAATGAATGATGAAATAGTCCATGTCCATAGATTAAATAATGGAAGCTAAAGTGTATTCTTATAATAACTACATGTACATCTCAGGATCTTTTCTGTCTCTGAATTCAGTCATTGTAAATTTCAGCACAATTTCCCACCCAAGCTGCTAGTCAAAGTCCTTTGAACTTGCCGCCCAGTTATTGCGTCATGTTCTTTTGATGTACTCTAATAAATACCGCAGGCAGAACTGGCTTAACCACTGAACGATGACACTGTTTAGCTCGGCAGTTCACTTTGATGATAAACAATGTACTTAAATTAATTGATTTATACATTCTGGTGAGAATCTTTTATCAACCGCCGCATTGGCTGTTGCTTAGTTGTGTATGAAATTAAGAGAACATATATTGGAGATCATTTTGAGCAACGATTGTATTCGGAATGCATTCAAGACAAACACAAAGTCGACACGATGGCTTCATTACTCAGGAATCAGTAATTATAATATTGACACTTATGAGCTGTAATTTTTCAACAATAAATAAAGATCTAAGTTCTCAGTACCGTATTTTCGCGCATATATGACGCACCCATATATAAGACGCACCCGTATATAAGACGCGGGTTTTGACGCTTTGTGTAAAAATATTTTACATAAGACGCACCCATATATAAGACACGGGTTTTCTCGATTTGTGTAAAACAAAATTACATAAGACGCACGCGGCCTGCCATCTGCCGCACTGAGCAATTTATATCCAGTGGTTTCCTTTCCTTTATCATAAATGAAAATTTGTCCAATGTTTCATCACCCGTCGGATGTACCGTATTTCATGTTATTATTCGTACACGAAAAAATAATTATTTTTTTCAATGTACTAATTTACAAAATCGGTCTCATTCTGCTCAACGTTTTAAAAATATGTTGTTATTATGAGAGAGAGAGAGAGAGAGAGAGAGAGAGAGAGAGAGAGAGAGAGAGAGAGAGAACAAAATGTGTATTTAATTGCCAACTGGTCTGTGGTCTTCGCGTTGAGATATTATTTTTACTACCGGTAGATAAATAAACTCAAATGGCTTCTGAACTCATTTTCAAATACGCGCGTTTATTTGTTACACCGACTGACGTAATCAGTAGTTCGCATTAACGACGATGTCCAGCGGTTAATGAATAGAAGTATATATTGTAATGACAACTGAACAAATATATACCGGTAAATCATTATATTTTCTCGCCGATACAAAAGACAAAGAAGGGCAATAAAACGAATGTGAATATATTCTCAGTTAACAAAACAGCTGCCCTTTTATTAGTAGGTTGAGCAACAGGCTTTCTACACATACTGGTAATTGGTGAACATTTTATTTCGGGATTCTTTTCTTTATCATTATTAGATGCCTCAGATACACATTTACGCGAAGAAAGTGAAACAAACAATACTCTGTTACAACTGTTCAAGTACATGTACATAAATCAATTAATTCTGTAACATTTTTAGTTTAGATCAAAGAATTGTCTGAGGCAGGACCGCAACGATTATTGTTTATTCTTATCTGCCGCCGGGCCAATAGCGGATGGGTTGAGTACCGGTACCTGGTTTCTAGATTCTAGAACAATAAACGCCAGATGTAAAGGCGGCTTCATTGATTTGCTAGGAGGCCAAGTCTTCAGCGAGTGTGATTAGTACCGTACATAGAAAAATAAATGCCTGATGTATGTGGTTAGCATATATAAACGTGGGAATAGTATCTTGTTACCGGTATATATAAGTGAGAGATCAATTTGCATTTTTACAATTTATAAAATTGTCACGATGCCGAAGCGAAAGTCATATACAGCCGACTTTAAATTAGACGTCATCAAGTTTGCCAAGGAGCGTGGCAACAGACCTGCTGGAAGAGAATTTAGCTGCAGCGAGAAAAATGTACGTGATTGGAGGTTGGATGAAGAGGAGATTAAGAAGATGAATCCAAGGAAACGAGCTCGTAGAGGTAGAAATGCAAGATGGCCGAACTTGGAAGAAAATCTAGCCAACTGGGTGCGTTCGGAACGTGAAAGTAACCGTGCCGTTTCAACAATAGCGATCAAATTGAAGGCTCGAATTATTGCTACAGAAATGAACATCACAGACTTTCTTGGTGGCAGTGCAAACTGGGTGTTCAAGTTTATGAAACGGAACGATATTGTAGTCCGGCCGGCATTAGATTGGTACACGTGGTAATTACTGAACACTTACCCAACTGTTTTTACAACTAGGAATGAAAATCGTGAAACGTGAATATCGACCGCAAAAATCGTCATTCAATATCATACACTGTACCGGTCGTTCGTGTTAAAAAAAATACTTACCGTATTTTCGCGCATATACCCGTATATAAGACGCGGGTTTTGACGATTTGTGTAAAAATATTTTACATAAGACGCACCCATATATAAGACGCATCACTTTTTGCGTGGTGTGTAAAATGTTGTATAAGACGCGTCTTATATACGCGAAAATACGGTAGGCCCAGCAATTGGTTCGTATTTCCGACGTTTATTTTGGCACAAAACTAGAAGAAATTTGATAATACATTTTCTACACGTTCTTTTTCGCACTGTTTAGACGAATATGAGAATGATAATTAAACTCTTAATTATTTTTTTTTCATACCTAATTTTTTTTTTTTTTGGTTTTTGAGAAAAATACCTGTAATAAATTACATGAAATTTCGGGAGCCATGCCACGACCGGGTTATATCCGAATTCGGGTCATAGCGGGGCAGGTTATAGCGGGGTCCCACTGCATTATAAAATCATGAAAAACCATGTACATATGGGAACAAAAAATCAATGAGGTCAGTATGTGCAACAGTTTATTCAACTTTTAAATATGGAAATATATATGTAGACACATAGAACTGAAGCAAGGCAATAATATTAAAGAAATCTGTACAGTGGATGTGTTTTACCTAATCTTTTTACAACTGGTATTTAGAAGTGCCAGATCTCCGATTATTTCAACACCCTGAATTAAAGTTGAAAAGATCAAAATTTTAAAATTACCTTGTACCAAAAGTACATTGGGATTGGATCTCCACTGGCATTACAGAACATGCTGAACTGGTCACCAGCCTTTGCTGTGCTGATGGTTGGAGGATACACTATCTCTGGCTTAACTGTAATAAGTAAGTAAGCCATACAAATTGTAAAGAAATATTTTGTTATTAGACAGTGATAAATAATATACAGAGATCTTTTGTAATTAGACAGCAATACACAAAAAAAATCTTTTGTTATTAGACAGCGATAAATAATATAAAGACATCCATCCACCACTCCCTCGATAACTCGTACCCTTATTTTCATGAACCCGCTTATAACACGGTCTCAGGCATGGATCTCATTTCTCAAACCAGAAAATACCCCAAAAATTGATCCCTACTTGTTGAGCTTGAAGAAAATCGCGATGAAAATTGGTAATGGAAGCTTTAATATTTTGCTCATTTTATCGTTGCAAATGGTCTATAAGACCTTAAAATTGTATTCAACATTATGAAATATCAAATTTAAAAATAGGTCATACAAATTGTTATTATTTCTTTACAAAAGAAATTCCTAGTACACTACAATTAACAATCTATAAGGAAATTTATGATCTCTTTACGCTAAGTGGAGGCAGTACTTTAATAAATAAATACAAATTAAATAAATATTTTATCAATTGTGACTGTGTTCTAGTTCTATCTTTTAGTTCCTTTTAAGTGTAATCATCATAAATGCAATGTATCCTCTTGTAGTTAAACTTAAAATGCATCAGTCTACCATAACAACTATCTCAGTGAGCGTTCATATGAGATCTTATTTAAGAGTCGACCTTGTGTTTATAACTGACTCTTGGAAGTATTTGTTGTATTAATTGTAGCAATGAATTAAAGCTGGCCTCCTTTGTATTATAATTATGTCTTTTCAATCAAATAAAGGACGCGGAAAAAAAAGTTATAAGGAACTAAACTTCTACGAACTTAAAATCTAGCAGCCCCGGTCATATATGTTGGGTGAACTCACTTCATTTGATCAATCGAACACTGTTATAAATATTATTTGTATGTAACATAAACTACCTTAAATTAACCAACTCTTTTATAACTGTGAACAAATATAGCCAGGCAGCCAAGCAAAATGAATACTTCATAAAATAAAGAGCTTAATTTCACAGACATGGACCATTGTGGGCAAGCGAGTTTCAGAAAATTCTTGAACTGGCACTTAGAGATATCCTCTAGGATGATAAGAAGTTTCATTTTTACTTCCAATGAAATCACAACTGCAATATTGAACTACTTGAACAATACAAAAATTAAATTTTGACATAGACGATTGCCTCATGATATAAATGTCGCCTGTTTTTGAGAAAAAGGAATTTTGTTTGGTAGTGTAACAGTTAGTCTTGTTCTCTGCTCTGGGGACTCCTGATTCGGCAGGTTGCTATTAAACACCATTATGGGCACCAGACTCATCAAGAAAACAAAAAGCAATTACATAATTCACAGATTTGTCATGTACACGAGATGGTTTAACTTGTTGAAACCATTTGAAACGATCTTTCACATGTTGGACATTTTGAAAATAAATGTCATTTAAACAGAATAACAAACAACTTCATTAGAAAAAGCACGTTATTATAAATTATTATCGACATGATTGTAAAATGAGGATTTAGCCATTAAACAGCCCAGTTTCCTAACTTAGCATATCTAAATGAATTAGCAATTGATTAAGCTTTTCAAGTTTCACTGATCTTAATTAAACCAATACCATTTTAAAAAATATCATGAATGGTATGTGATAACCTACTCCATGTATGTTTACAGCATATAATAAACTAGTTAATGTTTAATAATGTAACAACTATATGGTCACAATCTTAAGTAACAGAAAAGAAGCAAAACCAATAAGTTTTGTAAAACTTAACACATAATTTAATTATTAACACATTGGGCCCAGGCACTGCATTTACTGGGCAGGAGGTAGCTAGCCTACTGCCAAGCTCTGTAGCATCAAGGTCATGTATGGTACACTAAAATGGGTGGTATTATAGAAAGGTAGAGTTAGCTCTACAATGATACCAAATAATCAGGATGTTTTAGTTGTACAACAAAATACAGCTAGAAAAACCTAAATTTTTGGACTTGTTTTCACCCAAAATTTACCTGTGCCTCCGATTTTGTCCAAATTTTAGACTTTTTGGCCTCAGATCTCAGGCAGACTGGTCTGAACTGCACACAAACAGGTGAACCTGTGCAAAAAGTTGGATAACGTGGGCTTTCCTAATAAAGAGTGGTCTCCATACGAAAATGGTGGGTCCATTAAGCAAAAGTGGAAAACAATGTTTTTAACACAACTAGGCATTAGGTTAAAGGAAAACTGCATGGAAGTCATTGTATTAGGATATATTCAGAAATAGTCCCCAAAATGTGTTTCTTGCTTGCATTTCATGCAAAAACAACAAAACATTCAGGGGTTAATGTGTTAAAGTGATAAATGAAAAATGTGAGAGGAACTTACAGAAAAACATAGTGAATCCAAAATCGTCCTTATAAATGATTTGTAAGTCCTAAACAAATGAAAAGTCCCAAATAATCTCAGTACAGAAAATGTACTAGTTCTCCAAGAAACATGACATAGTCAAGATGGCATTGTCCAGAATTCTTGTGAATAATTTATAATAGTTCCAAAATAATGAGCACTTTTTATCCCCAGTGAATTGTCTAAACAAAATTAGTTTTTTTCTCTCTCAAAGTACAACATAAAATACATCTGCAGACTTACATCAGGAATACAAAAAGTGTGAATGTCTCCAGAAATCGGAATTACTGAATGCTTAAGTTTCCTTTTATATAACACTGTAAACTGCTACTGTATTTCACAATGGACCCCATATGACAACATATACTACTGATTTAAGATGTACTAAGGCACAATCTATACTATGTTCACATGACCTTGTGCATCCAATCGGAATCTACAAAATTCTTCTTGAAACATCCACATCCCATCAGTCACTGACAAACTACACCAATTTAAGCCTTGTTATTATGATTATTATTATTAATTGTCAACATGTATGTAAACATCTATTTATAGATCCTAAGTGATTTTTGTTTTCAACTGAGCCAAGTTATACACACAATTTATAACAAAAAATATTCTACATTGTTTACAACCAATGAAAATGAAATAAAATCATATACCAGAAGTTACAGAAAATAAAGATAATGCATAAACAGGTAAGTAACAACAGCACATGAGTATTTACTCCATATTCAATACCCAGGTAAGTAAAATTTGTATGCAGAACAGTTTTTCTTCTTTCAGTTACTTTAATCCTGACCTATAAATGTTAGACCCAAAAATCAATGGCTTCTTGCATGAAGATTAGTTCAGGTGTATGATATAGAACTATTGCTAACATATGAAAACTGTTTTTCTTCTTTCAATCTGTGCATATGTGTGTGTGTGTGTGTGTGTTTTTTTTGGATGAATGTACTTTTATGACATAAGTATATATTCCAAGTCTGATCAAAATAAGATCAGAAATACAGCTTTCAAAGGTGTAACAAGTTCAGAAAAACAGATGTAATTAAGATAACCTGATCAGAACAGTGGACCTTAAATGAACTCATCCAAAATCTGTATCATATAACCATACATGCCATGTTTCATAAAGATTGGATCAGAGAGACAACTCAATGAGATGCAAGGTTAACTCATCAATGCATGAATCCCATTACTGAATACATGACATAAACCCATATTTCAAGTCTTGATTGATTTAAATTGGTTTAGAAATATCAACTCAGAAGTGTAGGATGGAATGCATGTGATGCATGCAAAATAATGCACAGAACAATGGATGACAATAGCTACCTAAAATTTTCTGTCTCGCTGAATGAAAGTCATCACACTCAAGACGATTGTGTTCCACTGTCAGTGGACAGTTTCAGGTAACACATTCTGGACATGGTTCACCCCTCTGAAGGTGTGCACAAGTCAGATCCATGTATGTATATTCAATATACCACCTGTACAGTACATGTATGCATATCCAATATTACACCTGTACAGTACATGTTCATCCTGGCATGTTGTTCTGTATATGGAATGCCAATCACCATCAATGTGTTTCATGTTCTACAGCCATAATTTTGCCAAGTATGAACAAGGTGTGGATTTTATACATTTTACCCCAACCTTTGACATTTTGACCCCAAAAGCAGTAATCTTCTTCCTTACCTCAAGCTTGGCTGAGGTTTGTTATGTAACACTTAAGTTATTGTACATAAACCGTTTTTATTCTTTCAGTGTCCTTGAACTATAACCTTTCATCTTTAGACTCCCAAAATCGATATGGTATTATACCTACCCTAAAAACAAACCATCCATAAGTTACTGTGCCGAAACAATTTACCTTCCTTCAGTCAGGGTAACCTTGACCTTTGAAGCCTAGAAATCATAGGGTTCTACCTTATCCCAAAGCTGATAACTGTGGATGGTGGAAAAGTTAGTGTGCAGATACCATTTTTCTTCCTTCTTGCTCATGTATTTTAAACTTAACCTATGTCGCCATCGTTTCAAAATTTTCGGATTTAATATCTCATACTTGCTGATTATAATAACATATTAATAACAAAGTAACTCATCTTTATGGAAAGAAGAGGTCCAAGTGTGCCTAAAATTACTCTCGTGCCTGATATCGGCTTAATATTGGCCAATAAATTTTAAGGTCAGCAAATGCTTTCTCTTCATACTTTTGTAATGTTGTTGAATGTAAATGTATCAAAAGCAATAGTATCAAGGGTTCTCCATTTGTATTTTATCATTATTCATAACTTGATCACACATGTTATTCTGTTCAATACTGAAAGGTCTTTATGCCAAGATGCCCTGCATCAAGTTAGTAAGATTCTGTTTAGCTGGCACTTATATACATACATTTAAGATAATGTTTCTGCTTTCCTAGTAATGGTGGCCACATTTAATGACAAAAGAAGTATATATCGCATAAATATGAATGGACATTTAAGCAGGATGATTTCTAATATTTGGCTAAATCCAGCAGAGTGCTTTTTTTAAGGGTTTTTAATTTTCTTTTTAGCAACAACAGATTTAATTTATGGCTAATTATCTTCAGTATCACTTGTAAAAATGTACATCATTTTTTGCCAGAATGGTTTCTCAAATTTACACAAATTATTTGGAGCCATTTCTAGGAATTCATCTAAAGCATTCTCCATATTTAGTACTAGACCATATCCTAAGATGCATATTATGAACACAATGGAAGCTAATCAATATTTTCAATGCAAACAAAAAATATAATACTAAAAAGTCCAGGATAACAAACACTGTTTATGGCCATCAGAATATGTGCTGTTGCCCAGGACAATAACCATTTATGACATTTTATGTTTATTTTTTTGAAGATAGTCGCTGTGTCAGCCTTATTGTATGACTGAATGGTACTACATGTATTTTTATTTAACACTAAACAGACCTTGTGATGAATGTGCATAAGATTTCCTGGAAATCTTAACAATAACAAATGTTGTAATAGATAGATGGTTGTCACACGACTTACAAAATGCAATCACATATGATCTACTTATCAAGTACACTAGTCTTACAGCTTAAAATAACAAAACAATCCATGTATGTAAAATTACAAATCTGACTTACTCAGTACTTTCACTTTAATGCTTTGATGTTTCCAAGAAAAAGTCTTGTCATACTTGGCATGAAATTCATAGATCGCCTCGTCGGTTTTGCTGATGTTAAAGATAATCAATCCTGCTTTCGTGACGGCATACTTGTTTCCATCTACAATCATAGAGAAAATGTAGTGAATACTAATATTATATTGTTTGATCTAAATTTTACCAAATGTATTGGCCAACTTAAAAATTTTAAATCAAGAAATTGTTGCTGGACAACATTTAGGAGATCAATGGCTAGACGAATTACTCTTGTGGAAGTGCTCTCTGATGTAGAAAAGTGCAAAAACTTGGGATTTTAATCATGCTCAAAGGCTGGGTATTTCTACTTTTTTTTAAGACAGCAGCTTTTAAAATCTTTCACAATCATGATTGATGCTAAGTAAAAAATGCCATTGCAATAAAAATGCTGCAAACAAGACTCAGTTCTATTTATCTGACTTCAAACTTTATAAAATTTCTGTCCAAATGATTTCATTACAGCTGCTCTATTGCTCATTCTTGAAGTTAGTTTTTCCATCAAGTTCTTAAAAAGCTGATTACTGAATATATATTGGTAAGTTCTTGCAAAGATTTACATTTATCTGAAGCAACAATGTAAAGTCCAGTAATTTCATGCATTTTTTCAGCAGCCTGATAGTTGCTGATGCGATGTGTTTAAATATATAAAGCAGACTGGGTGCAGAGTAGGTCCTTTAAACTCACAGGACTATGAAAAAGATGGGAAGAAACAGCACTCATTCGTTTATAGCAGCTGCAATTGTTTGCGCAATGTCAGCCGTTTCAGCTAATAAAATTACATTCTTGTGAACATCATCTCTAAAGTCATTTCCATTTTCTCTCAAGTCTTAATGCTTCAATCATTGTAATCATATGATCTTTCAAGCTCTTTTTCAAGACTGTCAGCTTTCATTTCATGTCAGTATTTGTACTGCTTACCTTTGTGTTTCTCTTCTTTATTTTTCTTCCAGATATTTTCAATAATTTCATTTGCTCTTTGAGAGATTGCATCTAATCCAGGAGCTGTTTGATTGTTATAGTGTCTTTGTTAGCACTGTCTTTCAGAACCTGGTCAACTTTACAAGAAAGCCATTCAGACATCTTTCATGAAAGATGTTATGTCTTGAAGTGTTTGACAAAACTAGTAGCTTGCTCAAGATCAAATCCATCTGCATGCTTCTTTTTCTTTATCTTTACCTTATCTTTCTACAAAGCAGTGATTTGACACTCATAAAGCAAACATTTGTCTTCAAGACAAAAACTTCTTGTGTAGGCTGACTGATGGTCTGATTCTGGTCATCATCAATGTATTCTCTACACCATCATCTTTTTCTGATAGAATGGGCAAGGCTTTTGTTTTGCAGGCAGTTGTGCAGAGGAACTGATCCAAGTACATTCTGGTTCAATAGCAGATATTGGACTAATGTTGTGAAGGAAAATTCTTTCAAATTACAGAGAAAAACTGACAGTCTGTTTTTCAGTGTGTTTTTTTTCTTTCAAATATTGCAAGTGCAAAAAGTTGGATTTACATTTTTTTTATAAAACTTTACTTTAAATTGGATGATGATATATTCTCATTATTATGTCGTTTACACGGTTAAAACCAGGTTTCAATGATGATATAGTTTCATATTTATGTTATTTACACTCTTGAAATTGGCTTTCCATTCTCAATTCATCAGTATATAATACATAGATATAGCTTTGTTAGGTACAGAGCACCATCCAATGCAAAAAAGAAACTATTTTTTTCCAACTGATTAAATGCCAGCAACAGAATTTTTTTTCCTTAACAAATTTTTACAAACATTAATTTGAAAGTTCATAATTAACAAAGATAAACAAAACTTTCAAGTTTTTATTGATCTGACAGAAAATAAATTCACAGTGAGAACAAGAAAAGTAATAAAAGTCAGTGATCTTCCATATTTAGCCAGTTTAACAGAAGGAGTTTGGAAGACCTATATCCATCAATGTCCAACACTGAATATGCCATAGATATTGTTTAAAGAGTTGTATTTAAGACATTAACCCATGGAGGTTTTTGCTGTTTTTGTATGAAATGCAAGTTGGAAATATATTTTGGAGGCTATTTCTGAATACATCCTAATTCACCGACTCCCAAGTAATTTTCCATTAGTCTAATGCCCTAGTTGTGTTAAAAGCATTGTTTTTCCTTGGTTTTTTTTCTCATGCATGAGCAGAAGGGAAAATGTCGGAGTTCTTTTTTTGTTTAATTTTTTGTTGTTGTTGCTTAAAGGATCTATCATTTTCGTATGGAGACCACTCTTTATTAAAAAAGCCCACCTTATCCGCACATGTTCACCTGTCTGTGTGCAGTTCAGACAGGTCTGCCTTAGATCTGAGGCTAAAAAGTCTAAAACCCAGACACAAAATCAGATTCTGACCACAGGTGAATTTTAAGTGAAGACAAAAAAAAGTCCAAACATTTTTGCCTCTGTATTTTGTAGTGCAACTAAAACATCCAGATTATTTGGTATCATTGTAGAGCTAAATCTGTCTACCTTTCTATAATACCACCCACTTTAGTGTATCATAAATGACCTTGATGCTACAAAGCATGGCATTAGGCCCCATAAATCCTGGCCAGGGGTTAATGTGTTAAGAAAGAATCATTGACTGTTTGTAATAAGGTTGGAAAATGTGTGTAGAGCATGAAATTTAGGAATTGCAAACACACATAGGGTATAGAGTATCCAAAGGAATTAGAAATATGTAAGGTGTGTAGAGAGCACAAAATAGCATTTGAAACAGTGTTGAACATGTAAAGTTGAAAAGGCAATTAAAATAGTATACAGCATAAAAGGTATCAAAACAGTGTGTAGAGCATGAAATGTCATTAAAAACAGAGTTAGGCATGAAAATGAATTAAAAGAGTGTGTAGAGCATGAAATGTCATTAAAACAGAGTTAGGCATGAAAATGAATTAAAAGAGTGTGTAGAGCATGAAAAGACATTAAAACAGACTTGAGCATAAAAGTCACTAAAATCAGTGTGGTCCTGTGCATGAAAAGGTATTAAAAACAGTGTTGAGCATGAAAAGTCATTGGAAACAATTATTAGCACAAGTGAATTAATGAAACTTTTGCAACAGTAGGACTATAGAGAATACATCATAATTACAAGCAGTCTGAACTCAAATTTGTTGTTATCAGACAGTATTAAGTGGACAGGGATGAATGGATGTATACAAGGATGCAGAGACAATCTTGCAAATAACGAGAGTGGATATAATTATATATCATTATCAGCGCAAAGGAGGCAAAAGCGAGTGGAAGCCAGAATTACCATCTTCAATTTGGAATGCCGGGTCTCTTTTTTTCCAGAATGTAGTCAGATCTATACTTCCAGCTGAAGCTGAGCATGAGAGTGTTGCTTGATTATTACCACTGATAATCTTTTGCTCCAATAGACAGTTAGAAAAGGTGATATCCGCTGTCAAACAAAAAAAGTAGAGTTTGTATTAGCAATGATGATATTTTGCTAAATTGGACAGTTTGAAAATGTTTTTACCCCTGTCAAACAAGAAAAGTAGGCTTTGTTTGCAGTCTCATTGAAATATAATCATTGTTTATCAACATCTTAAATGGTGAAGGCCTGAAATACTGGAATTTAGGATAGTCCAGACCCAAAATTAACCAAAGTAATAAATTAAAATGTACATGTTAGTGTCACCAAATACAAAAAAAATTCTCCTTACTAAAGCAGTTACGGTAAAAGTTATGAATTTTATTGGCCAGCGTAACAAACACTGATCATGACAAACAGAATACATGCTGTTTCCCAGTATAAAAATGAATAACACTTATAAATACCATCAGAACACATGCTGTTACCAAGGATAAAACTGATAAATATTGATAAATACCATCAGAACACATGCTGTTGTGAAGGACATTATATACTAATTATGCCCATCAGAACAAGTGTTGTTGCCCAGAGTAACATACTGATTATGCCCATCAGGACAAGTGTTGTTGCCCAGGGTAACATACTGATTATGCACAGCAGCAACATGTGCTGTTGTACACAATAACACTGGTGATAATCAATAAAACACATGCTGCTGTCTTGTATAATGAGCACTGTTTAACAGACATCACAATAAAACATGCTGCTGTCTTGTATAATGAGCACTGTTTAACAGACATCACAATAAAACACGCTGCTGTCTTGTATAATGAGCACTGTTTAACAGACATCACAATAAAACACATGCTGCTGTCTTGTATAATGAGCACTGTTTAACAGACATCACAATGAAACACACGCTGCTGTCTTGTATAATGAGCACTGTTTAACAGACATCACAATAAAACACGCTGCTGTTTTGTATAATGAGCACTGTTTAACAGACATCACAATAAAACACACGCTGCTGTCTTGTATAATGTGCACTGTTTAACAGACATCACAATAAAACACACGCTGCTGTCTTGTATAATGAGCATTGTTTAACAGACATCACAATAAAACACACGCTGCTGTCTTGTATAATGAGCACTGTTTAACAGACATCACAATAAAACACACGCTGCTGTCTTGCATAATGAGCACTGTTTAACAGACATCACAATAAATCTTCTGATGAAAACCCAGTGTCAATATGACTATCCATTCTGGAGGAGTAATAAGTGATAACAAAATTCAAGACAGTTGTCAAAGAAGCCATACTGGATGTAGAATTTGCAATATTTTCATTGAGAACCAATTAGGCACCATAAGAAGTCTATTGGTAAACCCCATTTTACTATATGACCATTCAATTTTGAAGAAGTGGGGATAATAATATTTTCAAATTGGCCATTATGTTATCAAAATTGAATATCAGTCTGCATTACTTTCATATTGAACCAAATAGATACCATAAGATTTCTTACATGAAAACACGATAACAAGATGTTCAAAATGGCCATAATAAAATGTTAAAATTACCTTCCATTGCAGAGTAGCAATAAAAAGATTTCCAAAATGGCCACCATGCAGGAAATATTGACCATCATTATCTGATTTACAACCAAAACAGCACTATAAGAAATCAGCTTGCAAAAAGAAAAAGTCCTAGTTAATGTTTTTTGGAAGAACATTAACAAGATTTTTATGATGGCTGCCATGGTGGCCATGCTCTGTGTGTGTGCATGTGTGTGTATCTCAGACACGCACCATTTCCATATATGACCAAAATGGTCATTATTAGTAGTCTTCTGATACAACCAGCCACATCTAACAAGATCTACAAGATGGCAATTGTGATGGCCATACTAGGAGGTCAGATTAGCACCATTTTGTTTAACACTATCAGCCTAGGATAAATATTTCAGTGAAAACTACATACAGATGTGACCATGTATTCAAAAGTAGTGATACAGAGGCTTTCAAGATGATCAGTGTCAGCTATATCAAACATCTGAGCCATACCACTTCATTGATGACTAAGTAGACATTAACAAGACTTTTATTAAATATAAACATTGATAGAATCATCTACTAAGAAGGAGTAGCAATAATGTAGTAAGACCAACTAAACTTATTATGTCGTCTGAAACCCCATGAAAATATGACTTTTTGTTCATGTGAGGTGGCAATAATAAAATTTTCAAAATGGCTGTTGTGGTTACCACACTGGACCCATGTTAGTACGTGCTTTTCTCAATCAAAGACTGACCAGACATCTTAACAAGACCTTCAGTGAAAACGTGATGCAGACAAGATCATTCATTCGGTAAGAAAGGACCGAGCAGACATCTTAGCAAGACCTTGAGTGAAAACATGATGCAGACAAGATCATTCATTCGGTAAGAGTGGTAGGAAAAAGATTTATTTGATGGCCACTATGACCACAATACTGTATAAAAGATCAGCACCTTTTATATTTAGACCATAGGATGAATATCTTTATAAAACTTCATGGCAATCGCCCAAGTAGTTCGGAAAAGCTAGCAATAACACATCTGAGATCATAGATTGACATATAACTGACAATTCCATACGTTCTTCTATGACAAGCTATTAGCTAACAAACACTGTTCATGTCTACAAGAACACATGTTGTTGCCTTTCACTAAGCTGGGTTATGTAACTGAACAATTAGCCATTTCAGCATGCTGCCTTAAATGTAACTACATAATTAGCCATTTGATTAAGCTGGTTGATGTAACTAAAACAATTACCATTATTTCATTAAGCTGGCTTATGTAAATACACTTTAGCCATTCACTAAGCTGGCTTATGCATTGGTTTTAATCTCCCAAACTATAAATCATTTGTTTACATATTTTAATCCAGTCTGATACAAATTCTTTCCAACAATATAGGACAGTATGTACTGTCTCTTTCTCATAATCAAAAAACATCCTGGATCTTTTTAGAAAGAAGCATATGAGAAAATAATACAAACTGATTACACCTGCAGTGACAGCTGAATTTCACTAATAGGGACAGATCTTCCTGATAATAAAAGTTAATTGATATAATGATAGTTTTATAAGCAACTAAGCAGCTCTCAGCTCTTTTTCCGAAGTGATTTATATTTATCTGAGATGTCAACTTGTTTTAAATCATAAACTTTCAAAACTGAGATAGTACCCTACATTTCAAGAAAACAACTTATACTTACTGTATATTGTGATTCTAAAAGTCTCATTATGAGGCTGTCCATTAATCATGGCTGTACATGTATACAGGCCTGCATCAAGTTCACGTACTGGCATGAAATTTAAAGAAACTGAAAACATGCTTTCTCTGGATGCATATAACCTGAAAGAAAATTAAATGAGCAAGAACATTTTGAGTTCAAATATACCGATAACTTGGTGAACTGATGTCATAATACATTCGTTACATTGGGTCAAATACCGTAGATGAAAATATATTATGTTGAGAGTGTTTAGAATAAGACAATTCTGAATGGTTCTCAATCAATACCCACACTGTTTTTCTATGCTTTATCTAAGCATGGTACTTTTTAGGGATTGTTCTGGGCTTTCATTGTGGCCAACATCTTCCCCATGCCCAGAAGCTCCATAATTTAACCTGACTTTAAAACAATTCCCAATGACAATTTTTACACAATCTGAATGTTGTTGTAGGGTTTAATGCCATTTCTCAGCACACAATAGGCTATTCATGGTGGCCAGGTGGAGGAAAAACCCGGGAAAACCCTGGAAAGAAACACCAACCCACAAGAAGCTACTGGCAAGTTTTCTCACATAACTACATTTAATTAGCCGAATCTTAGACTCAAACCCAAGCAGACAGAGGTGAGATGACAGTGATCCGTAATGGAACACACTTTAGACCACTCTGCCACTCGGGGCCCCAAAACAATCTGATGCAGTCTCACCAGAAAATGGCTATTATAAGACAAGCAAGGAATGAAAAGACCCAATGAAACCTATGCTATTTATTTAAATGTTCAAGAATTCTGTCACTGTCACAGGATTCATACAGATCTGGAGAGCTGAAATTCAATGACGTTTCAATGACCAGTTTCCAATTTTCAATGACCTTTAAAAAAATGTCATGGTATAAAGTGTTCTGCTTCAGTTACTAATTTAAACACAAGAAAAAAAGTACAAAACCAATACAGAAATAAATAAGTGTAATATGACAGGGAAATTATATTTAGAAAGAAGCCATTGTTACCCAGATGTTAGCCATTATAGCACTTATGCTTCAATACTTTTTCTCCACATGCAACTCCTGTGCTTTCACTTCAGTGATGCTGCCACTGCATTTTTCAACAATAAGGGGCAAGTAGTACAAAAAAAGAGGGAGAGGAGGAAATGGCCATAATTCACTATATACCTAACACTTCAATATCCATCTATCTTTCTTCCAGATACACTCTGTTAGTCTGTGAGAGATCTTTTTCTATGATGAAACAAATACATATAGATCGTAGGAAGTCCCTGAATGCAGATACACTGATTTTTACAATGTCAAATACATAATGACACCTCCTTTAATAAATTTAAAACACCTGATTACATTTTTAAACATGCAAAGGATGCACGTGTTGCATATATAAATAGCATGCATGTGTGTTAATTACAACACACTGAAAATCAAAAGAATAAAAAGAAAATAAATGTAAATAATTATACAAATGTGTGTAAGATTAGTTCATTTATGGCATTTACTTTTTTCAAATAAACTTAATATTTTATAATGTGTACATTTTTTTGTGTAAGGTATTTTTGGTCTTTATAAAGTTTTTTGTATTCATTTGGAATACAGTTTTCATCTCAACTGGTTGACAGATAAATCAGATATGGTAACTGGCATATTAGCATCCACTTTAACGTAGCTCACCTTTCTGATGAACTTATTTCTCCCTGAAATGGAATAAACTGTGCATTTGGATTGTACCACTTCAGACTATAGTCAGTGCCCACAGCTGGCTCTGTTACTTCACATTTAAGATAACCATTTTTTGTTGCCTCATACTCATCTTTTCCTGTAATTCGTACAACGCTCATTGCACTAACTTTTCTATCTGAAAATACATAGCGAAAACTACACATATATGGGCATAAAGAAAGAGTTTGAATAAGAACATGCTGAGGCCATCAGGCTGGGACTTACGTTTCTATGCCATATCAAATGAGTTCTTCAACTTGGAAGATTTAAGCACTTATGTGGTTTTGTAGTTATTATGTATTCTCTTTTCATTCATATATTCTTTTCAAAGGTTTTCATGCATACATTCAGACAAATGAATTAGGTGTTTGGCTTTTTGTTTCAAGATATTTTACAACCCTCTGAAAAGTCTCCATTATCATAAACAGAGCTAGGCATATATATATATAGTGTATACCTACTTGAAATTTGCTCAGAAATTTGCTTGGCAGTAGTGTATTAAGTAAGTATAGTGTGTTTTGAAGAAAAAGGGTAACTTAGAGGTCTAAAATCTATGCTCCATTTGCAAAATGAGGAAGAAATCCACTTGCCATTTGACTGGAGCTTAAATCAGTTTTCATATGTCCTACACAACATCTTAAAAAATTCATAGCTAAAGGGTAAATAATCACATCTGTATTCTAACAGACCGATGATGCAGAATTATAAAAAGCTTTTGACTTCACTTCAACTATCCCACTTGAAATCAATGATTCACACGATTTCATTTACAACTTCCCCTGAAACCCTCTAAATTAGTTTCCCTTGAAGACAAATTAATTCCATTGGTGTCTAATAATGATTACAGGACAGTGAACTTAAACAGCTTCAGCATGATAACAATCCCAAAAGTCAGAAAAGTGCACAAAATGGGTTTATTGAGTATTAATTCACTTCATCAATATATTATTTTTTCCTCTGCCCTAATAGTTTTCTGGTTTCATTAGGAGTCTAAAGTGGATCCCTACAGTGAATAGTAACATTTTTTTGGTGGTAAATATTAAATTACTGCACCTGTCATTATTTCTATAACATTCTCAATACTGACGTAAACTATTTCATTAATTGCATAATACACTATTCAAGGGATAACCCTGATAAACAAGAACAAATGAGTACAAGTAATTGTCATGATTTCTCTTGTACTGTATGTATATCAATTAAAACATGATAAATTTAAAATTATCATACATGTTTACAGGACAGTGGTGATGAACACAAGCATAATGTATACAGGACAGTGAACTTAAACAGCTTCAGCATGATAACAATCTCAAAAGTCAGCAAAGTGAAGAAATAGGTGGACATGTAAATAAGATACAATGGAGTCTCAGAATACTCTGTAAAATTAGCTAGAATAAAGATTACACGACAGAAATTTTGTTTTTCTTGCGTTAGGATAATTCCATTAAAATTTTCATTCAAAATTAAAGTCTGGCTTTGTAAATTTGGGCAACTTTAATTAAAGTCAGGCTTAGTAAATTGGGCAACTTGATTTAAAATCCTGCTTAATAGATAATTGGGGTACTTAAATTTAAATTTTCTTAGTATATTCGGCTAATTGATTTGAGATATTCTCCAAAATGCTCATTTTAAAACTTCCCAGTGTGAAATTATATTTATTTATTTGAACCGATTCCAAGAGATGACTGGCATGTATATTTAAAAAAAATTAATTATCTTCCACTTGGTAAGACAATCGAAGTGTAAAGTAGGTGTGCAAATAGAAAGACTATCTCACATGCATGTATAATTTCAAAAAGAAAATTTGGCAAAGACTCCCTGGTTCATTTATCAAACAAGGATACTGAAATGCTTGTGGGGAAAATTCTGGTTGTGGTCAACATCGTAAAAAGTGACAGTGACATAACATTTATAAAATTTTGATGGCTTATTTCATCATGGGTTAGGTCATAAGGTAAAAATTATTATACTAACAGATGTTTGTCAATGATGCAGACCAAACAAGAATATTAATGTTTCATCAACTAATGATGGTTATACCTCCTCTACCACTGACAATAATACCAATGTCTATAATTATAACAATATCTGGAGATATCGTACACTGCACGAACTTATGAGTACAATATAAATGACTATAAAACTCTTATAAATGCAGCCAAGGTTCTTGTACATGTTAAGTAAAGATATATCTTCATGTGCCCAATCAAGATCTAATATACTGAACTTGCGGATAAATACAAAAGGTATTAATATAGGACATGATATATAAATATATAAGGAATCTGGACATAACATCCCCCCCCCAAAAAATGTGTCTTTGGTATTTCTGAAACACTGTTAAAGACGAATCATTTAGAAAACTTTGTTATGGCAAATAATTTTTCAATACCTTTCTATAAAGACAGGAAAAGAGCATGTAGTGGGCTCTTAACTGATGTCAGAACATAGATGATGTGAAGATGACTAGAACTTAATGAAACTTAGTTTGACTTCATAATTATAATCCACCCCCACCCCATGTAAATTGGAATACATATTTTGAATTAGAAATAGAAAACATTATGAATGATGGCAAAGAATATGACATTCTTGGCGATATAATGAAACGATTTACTGAATGAAGATACTTCAAAAGTGGACTGATTTTATGGAAAATTTTGGAGTGACCCAACTAATTAAGAAACCCACTAGAATATCAGCAAATTGAAAAGCCCTTATTGACCATATTTATACTGCAGAATAAAAGATGATTAAGTGACCACTATGCCATTCTTCTTACATGAAAATCCAGCAAAGATGTAAGGGAAAACAAAAATCCATAAATTAATTTCATACAAATTTTTCAATTATTTTAATATTATCAACTTTCTCATTGACTAGGAACAGATTCCATGGGATACTGTAGCAAAATCTGAAGACACAGATGATATCTTAGATACATGGAAAGACTTGTTTTTGAATGTAGTCAATCAACATGCAACATTAAAAATCATGCAAACAATGTCACATGATCATCAACTAGGCTGGATTACTACAGAAATATTTGATGTAATAAAAAGAAAGCTTCATGTACTGAATAATGGATAATTTGGAGAAATAAAGTAAGAAACGTTATTAGGGCTGCAAAAAGACAAATAATCAAAAAGATTTTGGAGAACCAAGAAACACTCTAAAACAATCTGGAGACTAATCTAAGAATGAGATTGATATTCTACACATCGATGGTGTATCATTGTATGTACAAACTGCAAATATGTTTAACGTCATTTTGTAAATGTGGCCTCAAACATTATTGAACCTAATGTTATATCAGATCACTTGCATCTGAGAAAAGTTGTACTGAAAGGTTGTCAAAAGATGATAGATCTCAAATTTCTGAAGTAAATTTAACGTTTATTTTAAAACTTCTGCAAAACATTTATGTAGTCATTAATCACTAGTACTTAATACAATAGTCAGAGATAAAATACAATAGTCAGAGATAAAATACAATAGTCAGAGATAATTGCATTCATTTGTAATCCTTAGCCTAAAGGTACCAATTTCCACAAGTATTCGGACATGGCAAATTTATGTGTTAACTCAACAAAGCAGACACAAATGAATTAGCAAACATGGTGGTATACCGGTATATGTTTTTTATTTTTGTAGTGTAGTCATATCATCATAGATCTTGTAAAGCGCTTAGAGCTTCTAAAGATTAGGCACTTTACAAAGTCATTATTATTATTATTATTATTATTATTTTATATATATATATATATATATATATATATATATATATATATATATATATATATATATATATATATATATATATGTATGTATTGAAACAATCCTGACTGCCTTTCAACTTATATTCTGTCTTAAAAAGTGCATCTCCTTTTATTGTTTACATTCCCCTCATGTTTTAAAGTTTACCAATTTCCAATGCAAAAAATTGTAAAATCAAGGCTTTTTATATGACTCTTGTATAAAACTTATATACAATATGTAGATCATACAAAATGATTTGTTTAAATATTCATCATCTAGGAAAAGATTTTTGAAACCCAGCATGTACATGATAGGACTGTAATGCAAGCACTTGATTTAATTGGTGAGCGTACACATTTGTTTTCCCTTACCTTCTATTTTAAGAGAAAAATAGTCAGTTTTATCCATTTTTCTCCAGGATTAAGGTAATACTCATGTAAATTCATAATTTTTCATCACCAGTTCATCATCAATGATAAATATTTGTACAATTTATTGGGAAATAATTGCTACGTATACCGTTGTTTGAAATCGGGCGCCATTTTTACTACAGTGTGTATTGAACGCTAAGATTTCCACTAGGTGGCGCTCAGGTTAATCTTTCCGAATTCTTCCATATTTAGTAATATTTTTTCATAAATTTCTCCAAGTGTGTTTACAAAACCTATAAATAAGCGTGAGGTCCACCGTTCTGGCATTTATGGTTCTGCAGGACTCCAGTAAATGTCTCAATACCAAGAAAACAAAACAAGTATTTGTCTCGATCTTGTCATCTCAATTGATATTTCAAGCGTTAATTATTTTTTTGGGAGGGTGATCTTCACTGACCATATGGGGAGGCCCTCCTGCCCTTATGTTAAGTGATTGCTATAAGGTATGTGTTTAATTTTTTTATAAGTTTGTATAATATATATTTCTGATTTTCCCGTATAAATTTTTTTTAAAGTTGAAAAAGTTATATTAAATATACAAATATTTTTTTGTTGTTGATATATATTCTTCGTAATTTAGGAAATAGTCATGACTCATATGGTATTCTTCTTCTTGTTTCTCCCTTTCCCATATCCTTTTCTCTTTCCTATTAATCCTGTCTTTCTCTCTCCCTTCTGCTGTTGTCATGTCCAAAGTTGCTGTTAACTTATGTCCGATGCTCTTTTTCCTATGGTTAGTTCCCCTGTCTTTATTTGTTGTTTCGATGGGGCTTTGTTTTGATTTGACTGTTAATTTCTCTAGGGTTTGTGTCTTTTGAATCTTTAGAGTTGCTGATATTTCCGTTGGTCTTTTTTTCTGTGGTTAGTTCCCCCGTATTTATTTGTTGTTTTGTTAGGACTTTTTTTGGATTTGTCTGTTCTTTCCTTTCGAGCTTGTGTCTTTTGGATCTCATTTACTTTCGATGTTTCTTGTTGCTCTTCCTGTTGCATTTTTGAATTTTTTTCTAGGTTCCTAATTTCTTTTGTATTTGTTTTCCTACACCCTGCCATACACTTTGTTGCTACAAACAACAACACATTGTTGCAGACAACACACGCGACATACTGTTAACATCTGGTTCCAGGCTGTGCCTCTAATGTATTTACCATTAAACTCTTTAACACAAACCCAGGTCTTGTTCTGAACCTTGATTGTATGCACAAAATTAAACAACCCATTTCGGCACGTCAAATGAACTAGTACCTTATTTTTCTGTGCAAGATTAGTTTTGCAATTGGAATTATTTGAGTTAGAGATGATGCGAATCAGGACAAAATGAACATACAATAACCTGTGTTGACTATTTATGTTTGTTCATTGTGCTATTATGATCTAATAAAGAACTTTTATGTTGAAAACACCATTTTTTTCACATTACAGTGCACTAGAGAGATATATTAACTGAAAAAGGCGTGAGCGTAACATCTATTGCATTTTATCTGGCTTTGCCCCTTGACACGTTACAATATGTTAGTTACCATTGTTAAATTAAAAGAAATAATGAAAAGAAAGCATCACACAGTCAACGTTCCCGCTAAGGCATGTACACTAGTGTGCGCCAAGCAAAGGCCACTGAGCAGACTGCTTGAAACGTGCCACAGATATCAAGCAATGTTGCAATGTTTGAAAACATATCTTCTGCCAATCCATAGCTAACGACATCTGAGAATGTTTTTGATGTCTCATATTTTATTTTTCATTTAATATAAATTTGAACTCGGTATATTCCTTGATCAATATATTCCTTGTATCATCGATGTGTTTTGTCAGCAAATGATTGTACGTGGCACACAATTTCAATAGCTCTTGATTTCCAAATTGAAAGTCTGTTTGTACTTGAACTGCTTGTGTATCGAATGCAACCTATTCTTCTACTTCTCCTTCAGGGAATCTTTCTTGCAAATGAATGCAAACCAGTTGAATAAAACTAAGAATTGCAGCTGTATCAACATCAATAAATTGATCCTTTGAAAGCAATTCTACCACTTCGTCACTCCAATTGACTTTTTGGCTAAATATTGTAGCTGCAGTTTGCTAATGTTTGCCTTTGCAAACTAAACTGCTTCACGTGTAGTTATGCAGCTGCGTTGGAAAATACAAGATAACTCAGCCAGTTCAGCTAGAACATTGTTCACAACCATCAAAGCAACATGAACTTGAGGATCTTTCAACATTTTCAAACCGTGTTTTGCGATAGGATCATTATCCTCTTCAACTTTTTTCGTAAAATAATCAATTGACATCATATAATTTCTCGATTAGGCTTTTACAGCAAAATATCTAGATATCCAGATATCCACAACACTTCATTGAGGGGTCGAAATGAGATGGCATCATGATCTGCAACATTGCAAAATTCTTCGAATTCAGCTTTTTAACACTTGACCTGCTGAAAGTAGTGTAAACAGTTCTTAATAGTAATTCAATGTCTATCATCAAAGTTAGATTCGTCCATGCATCATCAATGATCAGATCTTCTCTATGTGCAACACAGTGCTGCACTGTCAAATGTGGCACCTTTGCACAAAGAAGAGCAGCAACACCATTGCGCTTACCTAACATTGCTGATGCACCATCTGACGTAAACATCAACATTTTCTAAACATCAAGTTCGTTGTCTGCATAAAACTTCTTGATTGTTTCATAAATAGTTCTACTGTCACATGTTGTCAATTTAACAATATCAGCAAAATATGTTCGATGGCACATCGCTGCAGTTGGTCGATACTTGATATAGATAATCAGCATTTTAGTGACTGATATGTATGTAGTCTCATCCACAATCAATGTATGAAATTGAGAATCACGAATTTCTCCCATGATGGCTTCTCTAACAACAGCATCAATGCACTCGACAAATTCAAAAGCGTAATTTTTACTCCGCCAACTCTCTGGTATTTTAACATACTTTGCCAAATGAGCATGAGATTCGTGCACAAACAACATTGATGAATTCACTGAAATTGCCAGAATAACATTGTCTATCAAAATCTTTACTGACCTATGCTTCTGTGACGTTTGTTGAATTCCATTCTTGTCTGCCGACCGCTGATTGTTTCGATAAGTAAATTGTTGATTCCACTACCAGACTTCATCCTTCTCAATTTCGACACCGATTCCTAGTGTACTCTTTGAGCAAGATGTCTTTTTAAATAATCCATTTTACAAAGATCCCAGAACTTTCCAACTGCAAACTCACAAGAAGACAACACACAATTGTGTATAAATATTTTAATTGTTGTGCAGGAAGGAGGCCCATTGGGCTGGCGCCATAAGCTAACGCACATGACTGTAAAAAACAAAAATGAATTTTTGTGCAAGAAGTAGGTCCAAGGGTTGACATCATAAACTACTGCACTGGATGACACCAACCCTAGTGACGCCACTGATCGTCTCACCAGTTAGTGACAACTTGTTATCAACCACACTAAGTTGTGCATAGCTTAGCGCTTGTGAGCTATTTGTGTTACCAGAGGGTTATTCAGTTTCAAGGTTTACATTTTTTTTCTACTCATGCTGATACTTCCGGTCATCTTTCCAGCAGTTATTGACAATTTACTATTGCTGACCACACTAATTTGTGCAAAGCTTACATTTGGTGAGTTATCTACATGGATTGGTGGGTATATTGTTTCAAGGTCTAGCACTCACTGACCTGACATATTTAAGTTACCTGTAATTGTATCTCCATATATTGTACGATCAGTTATTAAATCTACACCAGCAGTAGTGGTTGTAGTTAATACAACGTCATAATGACATGCAATTAAACCATTTTGTGGAATATTGTAAATCAAATCAATGTCCATTTGCTTGTGTGGGAATTTGGACAAGACATCAGAATAAGTAAAGTCTGACTAAAACATTATAACTTGAATTCATGGAAAAGCTGCCAAGTGTTTGAGATATTCCTGAAAACTGACTTTTGGGCAGTAAGACCTAGACGCCCTAACATAAATATCATTGTCGAGGTCTTACACGTAGGACTACATCCGAATATGCTATTGAAGGCCGTTTTTCAGGCAGCGAGACGTATGACAAAAAATAAAAAGAAATAGCACGTGATACATCTTACATTGTAGGGCAAAGGCATTCAGTAAGCTCAGATAATAATGATAACAACAAAACAAACAAAAACAAAAATGAATTCAGTCAAGGCACCGTTTTTATGATAATTCCTTTGGGTAATAACTACCGCACCCGTTTGTGTTCTTCGGGAAAACACTTGTAAGCATATACATAAATACTCGTCTACCGTAGCAAAGTGCGCGGACAGAGTTCGGTCTATGCAATTTGCCACAACTAATTGGTGGAACAAACATTTACCATACACTGCTTAGGAATTATACAGTGGCATATATTGATCAGTATTATTCGCAGTTGGCTCCACCTTGTATTCCAGTGTATTAGGTATTTCTTTTTATAGCCGGACAAGAACAGACTAATAAATGCAACGAAATAATTAATATCTGTAAAAGAGTTATATAAATCAATATCGCAAAAGACTAGTCAACGGATATTAAATTACTGGTTATAATTATTTTTTTTACAATGCTAGAGTACCCAACTTCGTCACAGTATGTACATCAACCACATTCATATAAGCAATGGAGCCCTAAAATACCCAAATCCTGTAAGCACATATAAATTAGCGACATAACAAATGTTCATACCAGGTCGATATGGAACCGTTAAAAACTGATAGGAGAATAACAACTTTAGCTAGTTTGCCATTACAAATTATTATGAACAATTGGCGAATCTCATTAGGAATCAACAAAGGCCACACTAACCTGACTAAAGACTAACAGGACAAATATTGAAGCTATTTTACTTACCTTGTGCAAATAAACCATCCAACACGAAGAGTAAAGTTATACTTAAAATTTGCGATCCCCCCATTTTCAAATACTCAACGCAAATTGTGCGAATGCTACATATAAAATGTACATGTAACTTGCTTCCTGATCCTTTATTACAGGCACTTGATTCTGGGCGTAAACAATTGTGTATGTTCAATAATTGGAGAGTCAACACATTAGTTTTTCCTGGAATCAAGTGCCCGTGTCCGTCTTGCAGGATCTCGACGTTGAAATCATCACGATGATATCATCGTCGATGTCATACGTGTAGGACTATTATCTTCCATTCGTTGAACAGTTTAAGCAAATGACAATAGAACCTAAAGGTTAAGGTAGTGCAGTTATTCATTCGCGTGAGAAGATAGTACCACCATTTCTGACATTGTACCGCTAACTTTGGATATATGTTTTCATATTTTTCAAGAACATTAAAAATAACTTTTGTGATCTCCACTTTAATCTTTTTAAATTCGAAAGTCACACAAACAAACGCAATATAGTCACGTGCGGACGTAATTGTACAAACTAAAATTAGTGTCTCATGTAAGCGCACGTTTTAAAAATGTCGCTGTATTGTAAATTGAATTCAAGGAATAAATCAGCGGTAAGCACTTGCACTTGTTTTATGAGATAACAAGAAAAAGTGCATTATTTTAATGCACATTTCTCTTTCTCGGATTAGCTTATCAAATAAGTGGTTGATACTCAGTGGGAAAATTGTCTAGCTTACAACTATTACTGGGTTATTTCAAGATATATTCAGGCTACAAAATTACTAGACTACACGCTTAATTGTTGTTAAACTTGTGATGCTGAAACGAAAATTATTTGTATTAAAAAAAATACATATAATTTTTAGTTAATATACTTTTCTTTCTTCACCAATTTTAATACAACCAAAGGAAAGCGAAGTGCTATGGATTAGACAGCAGTAAATACTGGGAAAAGTGGATTAAAATGAGAAAAACGAATCTTAAGAAAAATTATTCGATGGAACAAAATTAGTTTTCATCTTTCGTAACGTGCTTTATTCCCCACAGTAAGAGAGAAAAAATATTTGTTGTATTATGTGTAAGTGTGTGTGTGAGAGAGAGAGAGAGAGAGAGAGAGAGAGAGAGAGAGAGAGAGAGAGAGAGAGAGAGGGAGAGAGAGAGAGAGATTAGGATTTTGAGTCCTATCATGACCATAGCTGCTGTTTGGCAGCTTAGTGGTCTGGCACTTGGGCATGTTGCGGCAGATACGTATCATGTCCCAACTGGCACATTATCCTGACAATTGGCCGACCAGTCCTGAAATAAACCTCTCAATACTTACCGCCAACCAAGACAGCTGCTAGTAAGTACCATTGTTATTAGTCTTTCGTAGTACTCAGCCAGGGTTTGAACATGGCGACTTCCCGCATCCGATGCGGTGGCTCTAACCACCTAGGCCAGTGATGTGACTTTTTGCTAATGATGAAAACGATGGTGTTCATAAGGCAAATAAAACAGATATATAATTATGTATTTTAGGTCGAACGAAGATCCTTGTTTCATATTGCCAACAGTAGCACTTTTCCCCCCATGATGCAAAAATAAAAAATAACATACAATTGACATAGCCATAAAGTAGTGATGCGAGCTTTATATTTGCCAAAGCCAGTTACGTAACATTGTTCACAGGTAAGTGGGGAATTCTTTATTCGGAACAAAGGAGCATCAAAGAGGGTCGTAAATTATCCGTGACAAGAAACTGTGTCTGATCATTATATGAGCCATCATCCAAATGGAATTGAGCAAGGCGTGGCCAGCATTAGAATCGCAAGTTCAAAACTATTATCTTTAGAACTGAATGTCAGTATGCTAGAACCATCGGACGGATTTTAAAGGAAATAAGTTACTCCGACGCCATTCGAAAATGGCGGGATTGTTATTCTGGGAATTACAAGGAGCTTCAGGACATGTCTGTGACTATTTGCTCGATTGTTGTAAAATATTACTGCAATATAAGTGTACTTTAATTATAGCAGTATGTATACTTTAGTATGTAGAATTACCATTTGTAGGTAGATTCATTCATAGTGTTTGATATACTTGCATATTTTGAGATATGAACAATGTTATGTAAAGAATTAATATTGCAATGCGCTATTGGATTAATTCGTATTAACCTCATACATTTATTCATTTGATATTATAGACTTGCAAATGTTGAATTAAATTATAACTTTATATAATGGTTCCGGTGTGCAACAATAGTTATAGGGATTTGCCTATTTGTGTATACTTTCAATGAGTATTATGTGTAAGGATATATCAGCGGATGGATATGTGCATATTTGTGTACATTTGTACATATATTCGTCTGATTATATGATATTGTTTTGTATAATAAGAATGAGAATATATATATATATATATATATATATATATATATATATATATATACGACAGGAGGAGAATTTCACAAACTAATTCAAAGGATGAAATAGGCCGTCACTTGTTCGAGTGAGAGGGTTTTAGTTGAATTTTATTTGAGATGACTGTTTTTGAATAAATTGTTGTTATTTGAATTTCACATTTTGTGTATTTAACTGTCGGCACCGCTGACTTGGGGCTCAGAGCTTTGCATCTCTCTATCACTACTTCAATTTCTGACAAAACCGAGCCATGGTGGGTCTTCTGTATTAATTTAAATAAATTGGGAGCACCCCACCCCAAACTGAATAATGACAACCCTCACAGCCCATACCAAATGATATATTAAAGCCAGTCAATAATGAATGTTGTTATTGTATCTGAAGATAATATAAGAGACAGTGAGTTGTTCATAACGATGAATGTGCTTCCTCTGT
This sequence comes from Unio pictorum, assembly GCA_030141615.1. Classification (NCBI taxonomy): domain Eukaryota; kingdom Metazoa; phylum Mollusca; class Bivalvia; order Unionida; family Unionidae; genus Unio; species Unio pictorum. The sequence continues at coordinate 6,822,647 of JARLTB010000161.1, read as the reverse complement.
TCACACATCAGGCAGTTGTGAATATATTATCTACGGAAACATATCAACCCTGCCTTACTCATACTGGGCTCAGAGCGCATGGATCTAATGTCAGTGTATGTTTCCTGGAATCCATTCAAGATGGTGCGAAGATAATTTAAGTCTCGATGTATATCACGAGTCTTTATGTCTAGATTTAAATCAAGAGTCTTTAAGTTTAGATTTATATCACGAGTCTTTAAGTCTAATTTCATATCAGGAGTGTTTAAGTCTAGATTTATATCAAGCGTCTTTTAAGTCTAGATTTATATCAAGCGTCTTTTAAGTCTAGATTTATATCAAGAGTCTTTAGGTCTAGATTTATATCAAGAGTCTTTAGGTCTAGAGTTATATCAAGAGTCTTTACGTCTAGGTTTATATCAAGCGTCTTTTAAGTCTAGATTTATATAAAGAGTCTATAAGTCTAGATTTATATTAAGGGTGTTTAAGTCTAGATTTATATCACGAGTCTTTAAGTCTAGATTTATATCAAGAATCATTAGGTCTAGATTTATATCAAGCGTTTTCATGTCTAGTTTTATATCAAGCGTCTTTTAAGTTTAGATTTATATCAAGCGTCTTTTAGGTCTAGATTGATATCAAGAGTCTTTAGGTCTAGATTTATATCAAGCGTCTTTTAAGTCTAGATTTATATCAAGAGTCTTTAAGTCTAGATTTATATTAAGGGTGTTTAAGTCTAGATTTATATCACGAGTCTTTAAGTCTATATTTATATCTAGAGTCATTATGTGTAGATTTATATAAAGAGTCTTTACGTCTAGGTTTCTATCAAGAGTCTTTAAGTCTAGATTTATATTAAGGGTGTTTAAGTCTAGATTTATATAAAGAGTCTTTAAGTCTAGATTTATATCAAGAGTCTTTAAGTCTAGATTTATATCAAAAATCTTTAAGTCTAGATTTATATAACGAGTCTTTACGTCTAGAGTTATATCACGAGTCTTTAAGTCTATATTTATATCAAGAGTCTTTAAGTCTAGATTTATATCACGAGTCTTCAAGTCTAGATTAATATCAAGCGTCTTTAAGTCTAGATTTATATCAAGAGAAGGCGTTAATGACAATTCAAGAAATTACTGAACTCCTCAATGCTGAACTTAAAGTATAGGTGCCCGCACATAGTGATTTCTTCTTTAAACATATTTTGGCCTACATCCGTAAAACGTGAAAGCTGACCACTGCATGGTTAGCTCCGACCTCGCGCCCGAAAAAATAATAGGTGTATATGTGCTGTCGCTTGGTATTATCTTTGATGTGATGTGCGCCTTGGCAGAAGACGAGATAATATTACTTAGGTCGCAGGTGCCTTGTGCGAAACTAATTAAATTAAAAAAGATTATTGTGAGAAAAACTCGCCGGAAAAAAAAACATTGAAAGGTTGCAAGCGAAATAATGAAGTCAACAGTCACATAATTATTTGTTGGTTTCATGATATGATCGTGTCAGCGGTTACAACTATTTACAATTATATACAAACATGCAGGCCAATAATGAGGTTCTACATTAATTTTGCTATTTGTTGCATGTCAGTAATTGACTATCGTTATATATGTTGTTTAGTTGTTGTTATTATTAATATTATAACTCTTCTTCTTCTTCTTCTTCTTCTTCTTCTTCTTCTTCTTCTTCTTCTTCTTCTTCTTCTTCTTCTTCTTCTTATTATTATTATTATTATTATTATTAAGATCCCATTCAATTGTGACAGCATGGCAGTAGGTGATCGTGAAACATTAGTCAATGGTCTCTCTCTCTCTTTCTCTCTCTCTCTCTCTCTCTCTCTCTCTCTCTCTCTCTCTCTCTCTCTCTATATATATATATATATATATATATATATATATATATATATATATATATATATATATATATATACATATAATTTATATTTATTTGTATTGTTTGTCTGTTCGAATGAAATTTGGCATTTTAAGTTTTAAGATTCGTTCATTGAAGGGGGGGGGGGAAGGGGCGGTGACCTGTACTTTACAGAGTAAACACCAGTTGTTGACCTCATTTCTGACCTGGCTTTAGAGTTGTAAACAAGCTTTTAAAATGATTGGTTGGTTCCAAGGACGTTGTGGGGTTTTATATAAACATCTTTCTATTTTAGTTGGGTCATAAGGTGTGTAAGTGATTCTTTAAACGTAAATTTGTTCTGATAATTTCTAGAAGATCACGTGACCCTTCCTTGTTTACGTAAAAACAGCTATATAAATTATGTTTTGGAGCGAGCTATTCAGTAGAAGTTGGGCTTTTAGAATATTAAGTTGTGTCTTTTTGAGTTATTATAAATTACCGTGTACTGGAAATTATGTCAATTCGTTTGGATCAAGAGGAATTATTTTGTTATTTATCTGGAAAAGAATTGTGCTCATAGAAATTGATTAACAAGAAATGACTTCATCAAGTGACATCGTCTTCCATATTGGATACTTCGCTGGAATTTGAACTTAAAATTATTTGGACATTTTATTACCAGGACTTTTGCAATTTCTCTTGTGGATAATATTTTGAATTATTTTTGGATTAATTTTGGAATTGATTCTTTAAAGCGTAAGTTTACATTTCTTTTCTGAAAAATATTTGTACTCAATAAATTGTTTATTAAGTTTTACAAGCTTGTTATTTTCACTCTTTCTATGTTACTGTTTATTCGAGCCTAAGCACGTAACATAGAAATTGGGAGCTCGGTCGAGATTAGAATTTGGCTAGAATATTTGTAAGAAAACTTTTGTTTTAAGTTTGAATACCCCTAGTTTTTTGAAATTTAAAAAAAAAAACTTTAGTGAGATTGACAGTCTTGTATTAAAATGACATCTAAAGTAGAAATATTTCTTTCTAATCCTACTCAGGAGCAATTAGATCTTTTCAAAAAAGACGAATTGATTCAACTTGCCAGAAAATATGATCTTTCTGAAGTCAAGGCTTCTTTAACGAAACAAGATATCAAAAAGATTTTGGTCCAATATTTGTTAGAAAAGAATGTTTTGGAATAAAGTGCTTCGATTACGGTCATTAAGTCTGCATCAGACTCTGACATTAAAATAAAGGATTTAGAATTAAAATTCAAGATGGAATTAGAGTTGAAGAAGCTGGAATTTCAGGAAAGAGAGAGAGAGAGAGAGAGAGAGAGAGAGAGAGAGAGAGAGAGAGAGAGAGAGAGAGGAAAATTGAATTACAAAAAGAGCAGATGCACATTCGGTTACAAGAAAAACAACATTAATTAAGAGAGAGAGAGAGAGAGAGAGAGAGAGAGAGAGAGAGAGAGAGAGAATGAAGAAAGGGAATATCAATGTAAAATGAAAGAAATAGAGCTGGCAAGTGGAAAACACCTTCATACTTCAAATCCAAATTCATGTTTTGATTTAACAAGGAATATTAGATTAGTGCCCCCTTTCAGAGAAAACGATCTAGACAAATACTTCATTCATTTTGAAAAAGTTGCAGAAAATTTAAAGTGGCCAAGGGAGCATTGGACTCAGTTATTGCAATGTGTACTCACTGGTAAGGCTAGTGAGCTTTACACTTCACTGTCTGTTCAGCAAAGTGGTGACTATGATGTGGTTAAAGAATGCATTCTAAGGGGTTATGAGTTAGTCCCTGAAGCTTATCGGCAAAAATTCAAAAATTACAGAAAAGAAGCTGGACAAACTCATGTCGAGTTTGCTAGAGAAAAAGAGCAGTTGTTTGATAGATGGTGCTTAGCCAAGAAAGTCGAACAGGATTATCAAAATCTTAAGCAAATGATATTAATTGAAGAGTTCAAAAACTGTGTCCATAGTGACGTTTAAACTTATCTCGATGAGCATAGGATTGAAACCTTAGAGAATGCTGCTCGAGCTGCTGACGAATATTCTTTTACACATAAAGTTAATTTTGTTAACAAGACTTCTACTCAACAGTATTCTGGCAGAAAAGTATTTCAGCCTAATACCAGCCCTTTTAAAACTCAAACTAGCACAACTTTCAAACATCAAACTTCAGAGAAGCTTGATTCTAGATCATTGTCTCTTCCGACGTGTACCTATTGCAAGAAAAAAGTAGAGGTTATTTCTTATTGCTACAAATTTAAAAAGGCATCAGAATCAAGACAGACCTGTTCCAAATGCTCTTATTACTAAGAGGTCAAGGTCACGGTCATGTATTGAAAGCAATACATATGTTGGGTCTAATAAATCCCAGTCTGATTTTATTATGGAGAATTATGAACCATTCATATAGAAGGGTTCAATATCACTCTTGGGTGATTCAGACAATCTCACCCATATTAAAATATTAAGGGACACAGGAGCTTCTCAGAGTCTTTTATTGTCAGGTACTTTGCCTTTTTCTGAGAAGTGTTCTTCTAATGAAAGTGTTCTTATTCAGGGAGTAGACTGCGGCTTTGTTAATGTTCCTCTCCATTGTGAAAATTTGTCATCAGACTTTGTATCAGGACCTGTGACAGTCGGAACAGTCTTGGTTTTGCCCGTTGAGGGCATTCATTTATTGCTAGGCAACGACTTAGCTGGAGACAAGGTTGTGGTTAATCAACTTGTAACTGACAAGCCTGATTTGGATCAAAAAGTTGATCCAATTGAAAAAGAATTCCCTGATATATTTCAAGCTTGTGCAGTTACCAGAGCTATGGCAAAGAAAGCTTTTGAGAATGATGTTGATGAAAACAGCATTCCTTTAGCTGACACGTGTATAGGTCAGGTTTTTGATGAGGTCACTTTTACTCCTTGTTTGGATCAATCAGAAGGTATTGATCATAGTGATCCTCTTTTAACAACTCATTCTTTTTATTCTAATCAGGGTGATAAACGACAGTCACTTGTCGTCGAACAGGAAAAAGATCCTGAGATCCCCTATTTGTCTCAGAGGGCCATAAGTGAGACAGAAGCCACTGAAGTTCCTGTCTGTTATTTCATTCAAAATGGAATTCTTATGAGAAATTGGAGACCTCCCAAGGTACCTGCTGATGATGAGTGGTCGGTGAACTATCAAATAGTAGTTCCAAAACATTACAGACAGGAAATACTTAATCTGGCCCATGAAACTCCTTTGGCTGGTCATTTAGGGATTAATAAAACTTATCACAAGATCTTGACTCACTTCTATTAGCCAAAAATCAAAAGAGATGTTGCCAAATACCGTAGATCTTGTCATACTTGTCAAATGGTAAGAAAACCCAATCAGAAGATACCTAAGGCTCATCTAAAACCTATTCATGTCTTTGACGAACCATTTAGTAGAATTATGGTAGATTATGCCCAAGACCAAGTCAGGTAACCAATACCTGTTGACCATTATATGTGCGTCAACAAGGTTTCCAGAGGCAATTCCGTTGAGGAATATAAAATCTTAAACAATAGTAAAAGCTTTGATAAAGTTTTTTTTTTTACTCAGTATGGCCTTCCCAAATCTTTTCAGTCTGATCAAGGTTCAAACTTCATCTCTGGAATTTTCCAACAATTTATGTATGAATTGTGCATTCAGCAATTCAAATCTTCTGCCTATCACCCTGAGAGCCAAGGGGCATTAGAAAGATTCCATCAGACTTTGCAAAATATGATCCGATCATATTGTTTTGATACGAATAAAGATTTTGATAAAGGCAATCATCTACTACTGTTTGCTTTTAGAGAATCATTTCAAGAAGCTTTAGGCTTCAGTCCCTATGAACTGGATTTTGGACACACTGTGCGTGGACCTTTGAAGTTATTGAAAGAGAAACTTCTCTCTAATGAAGATACTGAGATCAATCTTCTTGATAATGTTTCCGATTTTAGATACAAGTTGTCAAAGGCTTGTGAGGTCGCAAGAGCAAATCTGCACTCTACTCAATCTAAAATGAAATCAAGATATGATAAAAAATCGAAGGAAACGAGTTTTCAGCCTGGTGATAGAGTCCTGGCTCTCTTACCAATGCCACAAAAATCCTCTTCATGTCAACTATTATGGTCCCTACACAGTTGACAGAAAGATTAATGACTTAAATTACATCATAAATACTCCTGGGAGGCGCAAACAAAAACAACTCTGCCATATAAACATGCTAAAAGAGTATATTAAAAGAGATAGCCATGTTAAACCTGTAATTAATTTAGTTGTACCTGTCCCACTTAGTGAAGAAATATTATCAGATTATATTGATATTGGAATGACGAATCTTTGTAATTCAGAAATTATGAAAGATCTAAACCAGAAACTTTCACATTTATAAGTGCCAGAAAGAAATGAACTGAAACGGTTATTATTTGAATATGAGCACTTATTTCCAGATGCTCCTACAAGGACAAACAAAATTTTTCATGACGTTGAAATTGTAAATTCCAAACCTTGTCAAACAACATCCATACAGGATGAATTCACTCAAACAGAAATACTTAAAAAAGGAAATTCAATATTTGCTGGAGAATGATTTTATAGAGCCCATTAAAAGTGATTGGAGTTCACCATGCATACTTGTTCCAAATCCAGATAAAACTTTCCGTATGTGCACTGATTATAGGAAGGTGAACAGTGTGACAGAAACAGATTCATTCCCATTACCATGAATTGACGATTGTATTGTTAAAATCGGGAATGCCAAGTATGTCACCAAATTTGACCTTCTAAAAGGATTTTGGCAGATTCCACTAACGGAAAGAGCAAAGAAAATCTCGGCATTTGACACTCCAGATGGACTTTACCAATATAAAGTAATGCCATTCGGGATGAAGGCGCCACCAAGTACATTTCAACGTCTCGTGAATATGATCACCTCTGGTCTAGAAAAATGTGATGCCTATATAGATGACGTCATAATCTACAACGACACCTGGATAGAACATCTAGCAACAATTCGAAAATTCTTTGACAGACTCACTGATGCATGTTTATCTAAAAGTGAGTTCTGCCGTGCTAGTGTGACTTTTTTTAGGACATATTGTAAGACATGGACAAGTTAAACCAATAGATGCTAAGGTTTAGGCTATTTCTAAATTCCCTATGCCTGAAAATAGAAAGCAACTGATGCGGTTTTTAGGTATGGCCGAATACTATCGGAAATTTTGTTCCAATTTTTCTATAATTGCAGAACCCCTGACAAAATTATTAAAGAAGAAGAACAAATTCTTTTGGACTGAAAAATGTCAGGAGGTTTTTGACAAGTTAAAAGCCATACTTGAAACAGCACCAGTTCTAGCAGCTCCAAATTTCAGTCTGTCTTTCAAATTATCTGTCGATGCAAGTGAGGTTGGTGTTGGAGCAGTTTTAATTCCAGAAGGCAAAAATGGTATTGAACTTCCAGTGTGCTATTTTTAAAAGAAATTAAATCAGCACCAGAGAAATTATTAAACTATCGAGAAGGAATGTTTGTCATTGATTTTGGCTTTACAACATTTTGAAGTTTATCTAAGTTCAGCTCCTTCTTCGAGTTTATAGTTTATAGTGACCACAACCCACTTACTTTCATCGGCAAGATCAAAAATAAAAATCAAAGATTACTAAGGTGGAGTTTGTTATTGCAGGAATATAATCTTGACATTGGGCACATCAAGGGAAAAGATAATATAGTAGCAGACGCTCTTTCCCGTGTATAACAATATCTTATATCATACACACTGTAATTTATACGCGTTTTTTAACCTCAGGTGTAAATTGGTTTGTGGTAATAAGAAAGTTGTATCATATAAACCTTTCTTTTTGTTTTATGTGGGAAGGTGTTACGTATATTTGATATAAGTAATTTATATTTATTTTTATTGTTTGTTTGTTAGATTTAAATTTGGCAATTTAAGTTTTAAGATTCGTTCATTGAAGGGGGGACCTGTACTTTACAGAGTAAACACCAGGTGTTGACCTCATTTCTGACCTGGCTTTAGAGTTGTAAACGACCTATTAAAATGATTGGTTGGTTCCAAGGACGTTGTGGGGTTTTATATAAACATCTTTTTATCTTAGTTGGGTCATAAGGTGTGTACGTGATTCTTTAAGCGTAAATTTGTTCTGATAGTTTCTAGAAGATTACGTGACCCTTCCTTGTTTACGTAAAAACAGCTATATAAATTATGTTTTGGAGCGAGCTATTCAGTAGAAGTTGGGCTTTTAGAATATTAAGTTGTGTCTTTTTGAGTTATTATAAATTACCTTGTACTGGAAATTATGTCAATTCGTTTGGATCAAGAGGAATTCTTTTGTTATTTATCTGGAAAAGAATTGTGCTCATATAAATTTTATTAACAAGAAGTGACTTCATCAAGAGACATCTTCTTCCATATTGGATACTTCGCTTTAATTCAAACGTAGAATTATTTGGACATTTCATTACCAGGACTTTTGCAATTTCTCTAGCGGATAATATTTTGAATTATTTTTGGATTAATTTTGAAATTGATTATTTAAAGCGTAAGTTTATATTTCTTTTCTGAAAAATATTTGTACTCAATAAATTGTTTATTAAGTTTTACAGTCTTGTTATTTTCACTCTTTCTACGTTACTGTTTATTCGAGTCTAAGCACGTAACAATATATATATATATATATATATATATATATATATATATATATATATATATATATATATATATATATATATATATATATATATATATATATATATATATATATATATATATATATATATATATTCAACACGTTCTTTGATAATCTCAAAATATCACTCATTCTATATCTGAAGAATGTGTAGTTTTATACTGAAATCGAATTGTTCAACCATGAAATAATATCTGCAAACTGTTGGGATCTTTGAGATTTAAAATAATGTAAGGATGTTTATAATTTTTTTTAATCAAACAATATCATTTTCACTGCTTACAGATAAATATCTTAGAGAAGTAGTATTAGTATACCGTTTTCTGTCCATTTCTAAAACCCTTTTGGACCCCAATGTACGCAACAGCCTCTATTCCCCATTCTGGAGCATGCTATGTACATCCCATGGTTGATTAGTATAAATAATTCATGAAATTGACCAGTCATTGGGAATAGAGGTTATGACTATAATAGAACCAAGAAAGGGAAAAGGTAAAAAAAAATAGGACCGATTAACACTACTCTTACAATGTACAATGGACCAATGATCAAACTATATACACGATTTTGAGGCTGTGTACGGTGTTATTATGCATCCGTGCAGCCTGGACTTGATCAATCAATACACAACTACTGCTTTATTCCCAACTATGTGGATAATACTGATACTTCTGAAACTTCAATTAGGTTTTGATATTATCTATCATTGCTTTACCTATATGTTTGCCTTTTTATTCTCTATGTCCTTGTTTTAGAGTATACTCTACGATTTTTAATACAAATTGTGGGGATAGTGCTGCACTATTTGCAAGTTTGAGGAGTTGTGTTTGTCCTTTATTGAGAGCTTGTATTTTCTTTCTATGACATTGTATACCATTATCATTAAAGATATATCATAACTCAAATTTGGTAGAGTTTCTTGTTTGGCAGTCTTTATTTGAGTTTTAATTATAACATTGAATTTATATTGGACCATTTTGCCTCAGGGAAATATTTGAGAGCATTCCATATCTGATTTTATGTACTTGGGCTTGTTCCATATCGCTCATGTGCTTCTTTTACAGGAACATAACCGTGAAGGTGCCTTAGTTCCTTATCATTTTGAGTCGGAAATCTATATATGTCATTTTTCAGCGCAATACAAACTACTCGTGCCAGCCAGTATAAGTGGTGGAGAAAGAACCCGGGAAATCCCAATAAGAACCACCGTCTCGAACTCACGTAGACAACTGAGATGGCAGCGATCTGTGAAGGTGAGCGTTTTAGACCATTCAGCCACTCGGGGCCCCCAGTTTCAAAATGAAATGTTTCTCTCCTATAAAAAAAAAATTGTGATTGTCCAAAAACTACTCTGAATGCCTCAAGCAGTATTTGTTTAGAAAGATCTAATTAAACGATGTAATGTGAGTCAAAAAAGAAAAGTACTAAATGGACATGAAACAACCTTTCAACTCAAATCTAAACAAACGTACAATTAATAGTTTTAGATTTATAGATTATTGTACGTTCACAATTCTTAATTTCGCAAGTTTCTATCTACTCAAACACGTTGATCAAAATGAATCATTTTTAACAAAAAATACAACGTTCGTAAATAAGAAGATAATGGCAGTGGGATAAGAGACGTTAACCACACGATATTGCGGTCTATAATGTTTTCTTCCTCTTGCGCATGAGCGATCTTTGCCGATTTAGCTGGTATACTTCTAGCGATATTTTATAACGTATCATTTCCGAAAGACAGGCAATAACGCAAAAAAAAAAAAACTGTGTCGGGGTCTTATCTGTTTTGTTTTCTTTCGTTCTTTCTCCCTTTTATAAAATTTATATCTCTTGGAGAAAGCAGTTATTCTCAGTAGCGTACTAACGTGGGTGGTGGTGGTGTGGCATACGGGCGATTGCCACGGGTTCCAGAGATCTTGAGGTGTCAAAACCCTTTTAGACCCTTATCGTCACCCCGGCTGCTACTTACTTTTATCGTGCCACTGGTTCGCCTGAGCAAAACTAAAGTAATAATCCTGCATTGTTAACACATCAACCCCTAGAGAGGTTTGCTGTTTTCGCATCAAATGCGAGTAGGAAACACATTTTGGGGACTATTTCTGAATATATCCAATACATCGTCTTCCAAGCAATTGACCATTAGCCCAATGCCTAGTTGTGCTAAAAAGAACGTTTCCTATCGGTTAGTTTGCTCGTGCATAAGCACAATGTGAAAAGCTGTTCTTTTCTTTTTTTTTTTTTTTTGTTAAACGGACACACAATCTTAGTTTGGGCTCTTTATTAAAAATGTCCACCTTATCCTACTCTTTGCACAGTTTCACCTGTCTGTGTGTACTTCAGACCGGTCTGCCTTAGATATGAGGCCATAAAGTCTAAAATCTAGACACAAAATCGGATTCCGACCATGGTCAAATTTTGAGTGGAAAAATAACGGGTCCAAAAAATTAGGTTTTTCCCTCTGTATTTTGTAGTGTAACTAAAATGTCCATATTATTTGGTATCATTGTAGTAGAGCTAAATCTGTCTACCTTTCTATAATACCACCCACTTTAGTGTATCATACATGACCTCAACGCTACAGACATTTGCAGTAGGTTACTACCTCCTGCCCCGTAAACGCGGCGCTAGGGTTAATGTGTTAACAAAAGAAAAAGGGATTGTAATGTATTGCTCGTGCATAAGCACAATTTGAAAAGCTGTTCTCTTCTTTTTTATTAGTATTAGTGTGCGGAAGTTGTCTCCCTTGCTTAACATCGCTATAAAGGTTTGGCGGCACAGTTTCAAATCTTTCAGTTACAAGTAGAAAATCTCCGACTCGCCTATACGAACTCACTGCAGTTTCGGCTGGCCCAGACTGGCAACATAATGTTCAGATATCAATTTTAGATAGTTCAATCAAATATGCGCCCAACCACCAATTCGGAAATATTTTTTGTATTTTTTGTATCACTACTAGTACATCAAAGTTTATTTCAGTCTCCCCGTTATTCGAATAGCATTTGATTTAATTTAACTTAATTATTCATTACAAAGCCTATTCCACCACAAAAAAATGGTGCCTACTTTTGTTTCACTTTTTATTTCACGGTTTTATATTTTTTCCTCAGATTTTAGTGTGATAATCCAGGCTAAAACACGTATGCAGTGTAAGCGACTTATCGCGAATAAATATATTAGAAGGTGGGGGGGGGGGGCTAATATCTGGCGTTATGCCAAGATGGATCTTTATAATAAATAACAATGACGTCATTACAACAATCAATTAAAATTGTTATTCTCTTTTAGATGTTAATCCTTTTAATCTTGTTTTCGTAAATATTGAATTTAAAAAAATGGAAGAAATGGTTAAGTTTCCATCTCCTTAAACTATTTCGTAATTAAAACTATGAGCGATCATAGGTCGTCACGCCATTGTGACACTGACACATTAATTACGACCTAATAATAAATAAATGTAGTCATTTTAGAGTTTGCTAATGATGTTTTTATATTTGTCTTCATTTATCTAGATGGCGAGTCGAACAACTTGTACTCCTTTGTTTGTTTTTGATGATAATATAGGCTATAGATGGTGGCCAGTATTATTGGTGGAGGAAGAACCCGGACAACCGCCGAAAAGAACCACCGACCCCCGAGAAGCTACTGGCAAGCTTTATCACATAACTTCATTTGCCGAATCTTAGACTCGAACACACGCAGACAGAGGTGAGATGGCAGTGGTCCGTAATGGCCACTCGGCCACTCGGGGCCCCCTCTATTCCTTTAAAGAGACTCGTATATTATCGAAGTGCTACTTTCCAAGTTGGCACTTTGTGTGGACCAATATTCGGTATCTGAATATCTGAAGAACAAATTCGTATTAGATGATGTTGAAAATAACACGATGTTTCAATAAACAGTAAAACACTCGCACCTTCAATTTGTAACATTCTTCCTGCACGTCTTGTTGCTGTTGTTGTAGGATTTAACGCCATTTTTAAGCACACGATAGGCTATACATGGCGGCCAGTATTATTGGTGGAGGATGAATCCGGGAAAACCCCCGAAAAGAACCACCGACCCACGAGAAGCTACTGGCAAGCTTTCTCACATAACTACATTAGCCGGTCTTAGACTCGAACGCACGCAGAGGTGAGATGGCAGTGATCTGTAACGGAAAGCGCTTTAGACCGCTCGGCCACTCGCACCCCCCCCCCCCCCCCCTCCTGGACGTCTTAAACAAGCAATTAAATGCAAATCCACTAACCACTTTGCGCAAAGAAATACAACAGCCACTATATTCTTTTAGCGTAGTAGGTATGTTTGGACACTTATCTATTAAACTAAATTGTGTTTTCCAAATGCTCAATACTACAACATTTCACACGAAATTATCCTTCAGAGTTGCATCTCTGGATCTAGGATTAGTTATCGAAGCCATTAAAATAGATTAGTCATCGAAGCCATTACAATGATCTAATAATCTAACCTAAACTCCCCACCCTCATTCCTATTTCCGTATCTTAACTAATCGTATAAAGCGTATAGCTTTTTAGAGACTTACCCCCTTAATACAAAAGTAAGTCCACTTGAAAATCTGTGCTAAATCCATTCAACACTTGCAGAGTTGTCCAAGCTCAAAGTTGTTATACTTTTTTCAAACTTTTAGTCGACTTTGTGGACTTGAGTTCCACACATTTACCTGTTTTACGCAGCATTCTGAGATTGCGCATACCAATCAACGTCTGATGGCCTGGTTATTAGTCCAAAGGTAAAAATGTAAGAACGTGCAATGTAAAATTGACTGTCATTCAGACTATATTACATATATTACGAAAATAAATTACTAATTATAAGCAACAGAAAACTTAAAAGAGAAAACAACACCAAAAACAAACATAAATGAAACATAAATATGAACGAATACTATTTTATTTTCAAATTCTGGTGGAACGATTTAAAATAATGGTGACGTAATAAGAGATAACGTGAAAGACGCAAGAAAGATTTAAAAGTACTATTCAAACTATTTAGAGTAGAGTAAGCAACACAGCAGTATACAATATTTTTCACGTTTGAAAACTACCCGGTTTACCATACAAACCATTTCATGAATGTACACTGGCCATTATTACAACAAAGTTTGCTCTTTACCCTTTAAAGAACTGAGCGGTCAAGGGTCTTTTTGGATTAAACGCATTTACAATTATTAGTTCTTTTCGCGACTACATGTTGACAAAAACGGGATTTTAAATATGTTTTGTTACAACGTTGTGTGTACAGTAACAGAGACCGAATTCTCGAACATATTGTAAAAGTAGACTGTCGTGACTCACGTGTATGAGCAGTGTGCAAGGTGTAGTGTGTATGAGCAGTGTGCGAGGTGTAGTGTCTTTAACCACAAATGACCTAGAACGTACTGAGAAAATAAGCAACTGGTGTCTTTCCTTGGATAAAAGATTGCTCTAGTGATGTCTAATGTAATTAAATTAACAACAACAGAGTCCATAACGTATCACGTTTTACAACAATATGCACATACAACAGAACAGCGTAAAATATATGATGACTGAATCTGTACGTATGGTCAAATAGAATTTCGTGTATATATTTATGAGGTTTATTTACAGGGCAAGGTTAAGGCTTTGAAGATCCAGATGTACTTAAGATAACCGTGGTGTGTGTGTGTGTGTGTGTGTGTGTGTGTGTTAGAGAGAGGGGCTTATACACAAATACATCCTGAAATTAGTCCTTAAACTGTCTTTTATATGTGTATAATTATTATAGCTATATTATGCCATGTATTTTACGGTTTAGACCTATATATGCTTTATTTAATCACGTGTAATTTCATTCACGGCAGTTGGGGAGGGGGTGGGTGGGTGGGCTATGACGGGGGGGGGGGGGGCAGACACGTGCAGCTTGTGACCCATCACCTTAAATTGCGTATTTGCTTTTATATTGGAGGAAGAGTATATTGGTTATAAGTAATTTGCACATTTCTTGATATTCCATTTGAGCAAAAGTAAGACATACATATATGAACTCAATATAAGGCTATACCAGTCATATAACTGCTTTCTTTGATATAATATAAAAATATATCTCTATTTACTTCAATGTATGTGTTTTACTATTGGATATATTTATCTCTTTCATTTTTATGTTGATCATGCACGGATTAATTAACCCGCCGGTGACAGATCTACGCACTGTATGTACTTGATTATAGGACGAGTCAAACTGCAAGCTGCCCAGACCTAAACCTGACGTCGCTTACTGGGCTGGCACGTCTGAGTCTCTGCAGCTTGTTATAAGTAATCTGTAGAACATATATCTTGATCTGCCATTGTATTATGCCAAGGCCATTCTAGGTATGTGCTATTTGCACTCTGGTTAATACTCAAGTGCTTTCTCTAATTTTGAATAAGTAAATTAAAAATTATAACTACTGTTACGATAGTACAGTTTAAAGATATTTTTTTTTAAACAAGGGGACATCAGCATTCATTTTAACTGGAAAAGTCTTGTTCCTTTGCTTCATTATAAGTTACAGTTAAAACTTAAATTGGTTTCATTAAGATCTTTTAGTACTCTCATTCTTTCAAAGAGATAGGCTGAAAAATATGTTCGGGTATGTAAACGTTATGTTTATTTTTTTATATAAAAAAAATGTTCATTTACGTTATTTTACATTTTTATTCTAATGTCCTCAAACTGCTCACGTACATTGTGCATATTATGGTATTAGTAATCCGTTAGGATTTTAGAGGTCAAGCCCTAGCTGAATTTGACTAAACCACTATCTGAATTCGACTAAAGCCCTAGCTGAATTTGACTAAACCACTATCTGAATTCGACTAAAGCCCTAGCTGAATTTGACTAAACCCCTATCTGAATTCGACTAAAGCCCTAGCTGAATTTGACTAAACCCCTATCTGAATTCGACTAAAGCCCTAGCTGAATTTGACTAAACCACTATCTGAATTCGACTAAAGCCCTAGCTGAATTTGACTAAACCACTATCTGAATTCGACTAAAGCCCTAGCTGAATTTGACTAAACCACTATCTGAATTCGACTAAAGCCCTAGCTGAATTTGACTAAACCACTATCTGAATTCGACTAAAGCCCTAGCTGAATTTGACTAAACCACTATCTGAATTCGACTGAACCGCATTTTCCATCCAACTGAACCGCTATATAACCGTCACCTCTATCTGAATCCGACTGTACTGGCATTTTAATTGGATTGAACATCTATCTGACTTCGACTAAACCGCTACCCGAAGGCTATTTGGTTACTTGAATGAGTTGTATATTTTACTTAATGTTTTTAATAAATTTTCCAGTAAGAATTACATGAAAACGATAATGATTTTGTAACGTATTAGGTATATTCAAACTCGAAAGAATGTAATAACTTAGATAATTATCCAAAATTATCAGATATATTTATCTGTTTATAACCCGTTGACTTCGCTCAAAATACCACCTTATGTTGTTAGCACACACAAAAGATAACCCTGTTTGGAACACAATTACGAAACGTGCAATTCTATCACTCTAGTTTTAGAGAAAAGTTAATTGAGCTGGTGCTCAACAGAGTATCGATAAATTTAAAATTCGTTTGCAGCTTTTGGAGGACACTCCATTGATAAATTCATAATTAAAGTTACATGTTGTAACAAAAATGTGACCTGAATATTATTGAACCCTATTATGGCCTCGTAAAACGTAGAACTACCTCTAGCTCATTGGCTTAAAACAATTAATATACTAACACTTCTTCGTCGGAACTAGGATAATGGCCAATCACTCATTTCACAAAGCACACGATAAGAGTGCTACCGTTTGAACAAGTCTGATTTGAGATAAACTATGTGCTTTTATGGTCCATATGCGACATATGGACATCCTGTAACTATCAAGCTGACGTCAAACGGGAAGTAGTTTCCATTTTAAATGAAGACTGATGTCAGTAGAAAAACAAACTGTCAACCATATGTTATTTCCGGAGATAATGCCACATTGCCACAGGTTTCCGCAGTGACGTCATCATCTGGTTCCAGTGTGAGAGTTCTGTGCCGGATGTATTTGCCCCAACTATCACGTGACCCAACGATGGCGTTCGATTGTCTGTTAGAAGTTCAGCAACTGTAATTCTTAGTTGTACTGTCTGAAATAATTAAAAAATATGTTTCATAGTCAGTTTCTGAGTAAAGTAATATAATACACATCAACCAAACATTGTCGAGAAGGGTTAACATTCCCACCTACATCGTCCAGGCAAAAGGGTCTTTTTAAAAGTTTCCGAAATATTCCTAATACCCTAATCAGTTTTTAAAGAAATTAGAATAATCAAACTGAATTTAGAGACATCCACTTGCTCGCAGCGATAGCTTGAGTACTGTTTCTGAACATTACAGCCCAAAGATCCATACCAAGCAATCATTCTTTTTTAACACAGTCGGCCGACTGCATTGAAATGTCCTTATTGCGCATGAATTTGCATAGAACTGCTGAACATTCACTACAAGAACGAGTAAACGTCTCTTACGAGTGTGACCCAGCATCTCGTTTTAAGCCGTTTGAATCAGCCAATCAAAATTTCTCATTCATGTACAGTCAGGTATCGATCGATTAAAGGGCACTTTCACTGATGTCCAGAAGAATGTCATATATCGCCCTCTTGAAAGACGAAATATCAGCAAATGCAGTCACCTACGCTACATACAATCGTAGCATATTGCTCTCGACTGTTTTTTTTATATACGACATCAACGAGTTCTTTCTTCCAAAGGTGAAGTTCAGAAAAGACATCATATATACACACAGACAGACGTTATATGTAACATAAAGCACGTCAATACTTTTTCAGGTTGTTGTTCGGTGCTTTGAGAATTCCTCTTCAAGAGATAACTCAAATGCTAGTTGGGATGAACGGTCTTTTGGACTAATAAATTCATGTCTGATGATGAGATCAGTCCGTTTCGACAGTATGTTAAATGCTTCATAAGTGCGGATGATCACAGAAATAACAAAGAGAATGCCAAAGTAAAAGTTCGTTTCTTTATCACAGAACCAAAATTTACTTTCAAGCAAAACTGGCATATATGTTAACATACTACGTATCATTCCATTCTTCTGCGCATGTATGTTTCAATGCTGGAACAATACAACAGCTGCCGTTTTCTTCAAGACTTCTGAAAGCTAAAGTAATGCAGAAGGAAAATATAGTCCCTTGCATTATAAACTGAGCATTAAAGAAATGATGTTACGTTTAATATCAAGAAAACCTGATTCCAGATGCGAGAACATACGTGTAACTTAAAAAAGACAAGTTTCAGTCTTTTAAGAAAATGATGTTGTTAGCAAAATGAGCATATCGTGGTCATCTTTAAATTTTAATCTGTGATTAATTAATGTATAGTGAATTCAGTCATTCAGAGCTTATCAATACAATATTTGAAAGTTTAGAGAATTGAAATTTAACTCCACTGTATATTATGTTAGAGCGGATATGGGTAATACTACATAGTACTACAATAAATACGGTGGCAGCAGACAAGACTATTGGAGTTCGATCGCAAAATTCAGCGTCATGAGAGCGAATGAGAGAAACCAACCTTGATGTGTGTGTGTGTGTGTGTGTGTGTGTGTGTGGTGGAGGGCAAAGTATTGAGGTATGCAGGTTGACACGGGGTTGCACATTCTGTGTTTAAATTAGCCCTTGTACTTACAGGCAACGCTGTGGCAGGCACCGAGAATATCATAGCTTCATTAAAAATGGGATTTCTCTCGCCTCGTTTCACAGTGGTCTTCTTTTTGCTGACATTCTTTGCATTCTGCATCAGGTAGACCTTTACAAAAGGATCTAAATTGCACAAAAAGAAAAAGAATAAGCAAGGTGTTAGGGTAACAACATCTGATTAGTAATGCGTGGTAAAGTCGATTTATCTCGCTTGCCACACTTATTGTACATTCATATTCATAAGCTACATGCCTCGCTTCATGATATAAAACTGTCGTAAATTTCGTATCGTGCTCTAACTTTCTTATATCCAGACGATATGCATTATTACGCATGTTCAGACGGGCAGGACGACTATGTCTGTGCAGACGCGTATGATTGGCCGGTGTATTACGTTTCGGAATGCTCGTTTATGAATTAATTATTCATATCTTTTATCGCTATGCTTATTTTCTGTCAGAGTTTAATTTATGTTTCCAAACTTCTTAAATAGTTATTCTTAAAAATCTGTTTGAATATATTTAAATAAATGTTTATTTTGTTGCTAATTTGAATATATTTTTTGCATTATAAGCTTAAAGAGTTCTTTCGTGTGCAAAATAACCGAGTGATGTTAATTGTTTCATAAACGGTCAAAGAGTACACCATCTTTTACGTTGAAGGTAAAATAATATGCATTAATTAAAGATATTTCTATCCGTCGAATGTTCAGGACGATGATACCGTCTTGTATTCCATTTGAATATTCATAAATTATTGGAGTTATCTTCCATTCTGCTCGATTCAGATGAGCACAACTAACTGATGGAAATGTGCCTTAGGAATTGCAGACAATTGTCTTCCGCATTGGAACCGGTATTTTAGCGAAAGCTTTAAAGAACATATTATTTGTGAAAATCTTGAGTTATACTATTCTTTCTTTATTATTTCTATCTTCGTTTTAAAATTTATTATCTCAGATCATAAATTCATTCCATTGTCGTGTCTCTTATTTCTGATTCCTGATCTTACGTACAATTAATTAGCTAGCTGAACAGAAATATATTGAGTTTCCACACATTCTTAATGATCGCCCTCACCAATTTGCCACGGTATCGACATTGTATGCTAATGCAACGACAACAACGTATATTTCTCTTTCTTCAATTGTGTTCCTCACAATTCAGGAGAAATTTTGTGTTCCTTGACGTATATATGAAGTAAGTTTCGTTATGTATCTAGACATGGTCGTAATATCTATAAACCCACACAAATATGTATTTAGTTACCTTATCATATTTATCAATGATGATACTGGATAAATAAAGGGTGCCGAGTAGTGAAATTTTCTCTTGTCGAATGATCATTAGTAAAATAGCTAATCGCAACAACATCACTGACGTAGAAGGTATATTTCTGAATATGGAACTTGTGTGCTCGTGCCCACTCTGCGATCACGTGTTAAACTATATGCCTAAATTGACCTTTCTGCCTCCACCCATTTTCCAATCATATCAAGATGTAGGATGTTGGAGGCATTGATTAGTAAGGCTAATAAAGAATAGGATAATTGGGGCATTTTAAGTTTTGATATATTGTAACTTTACATTTCAATATTCTTATTGGTCCAAATGTATCTAATTTTGGAATTCAACTTTAAACAATACAAAAATTCAAGTTCTGAACAATTTCATTTTGAAAAGCCTGCACGTAAAACAATGCATATGTAAATTAGATCGGCGATGCACTCGAAACAAGTCGTATACATGTGTGTGACATGACATATTCAAATAACATGTTAAACATACATACTGGGAAGGGTTTAACGTACCGCAGCAGAATTCCTTTATTACTGTGCCGATAAAAGTGAAGTTTCAAAA
>JARLTB010000161.1:6780000-6797500 GCA_030141615.1 Unio pictorum | reverse complement strand
TTCACGTGTTGTCACTTTTCATGGACGAAACAGAATTAAGTGATTTGATTGTACTGTATAATGTTCCACGATTTTTACAAATGTTATTAAAGTCATTGTATGTATTATCCACAATAATAAATTACTTGTTCTCCATGCATAATGATTCTATACTTAGATTTGTTTACTTTATGTACTAGGTACTTGAAGCAGTTAATATAATAATATTCCTCTATATTCTTCCGTTCTTGTTGCAAATTATTTTGCATATATAATAGTTATTTTTCCAAAATGGGTATATTAGTTGAACACTATATTCAAGCCATTTAAATCGGTCTTTCTTTTGACAAATACCGTTCAAGATAAGATAGTCTTACAAAGTGGGATATATTACCTCGTCAATATCACGCAGGTTGAGCCACATTTTGATTGGTAATTTCATATCTACATCCCCTAGCCTGATTTCCCCCTCTCCAATAACCTTGTGACGCTGATATTTGTCCAGAGAAAACATTTGTAATTGAAGAGTTCGGTGTTCCAGTTCTTCCTGATCCATCGTAAACAAAAAGCGCTCTTTAAAGACAGGATCGGTCGAATTCTTAACGTTCTGTGAAACAGAAACAATGTATTATCTTTACATAAGAAGAAACGTTGGCGAATTAAGATAACATTCCAGGTAATATATCACCCCTCATAGTATGAATATGTGGTTTACCTTCAGACTTAGTGTTTCAATTCTAGTACTTGTATTCATTAACTATTTTGAAATCAACACAAAGATTACGAGCGGTCATTTATTTTACACTTTCAGTATCAGAGAAATGCATGTAACATCATGATAACAATTTAGCAAACATTTATCCATTATAAGACTTTAGTAAACAATATACTCCAGATCGCAAGAAAGAAAAATTGGAAAAATTCGAAGCTACAAAACTTATACTTTACCTTTGTTTGGAATTTAGCATCTGTATCCGGAAGCAGGATCCCTCTAACATATGTAT
This sequence comes from Unio pictorum, assembly GCA_030141615.1. Taxonomy (NCBI): domain Eukaryota; kingdom Metazoa; phylum Mollusca; class Bivalvia; order Unionida; family Unionidae; genus Unio; species Unio pictorum. The sequence goes on along the minus strand of JARLTB010000161.1, from coordinate 6,796,517 downwards.
CCAGAGTTCCCGTGTATTGATTGGGAGTAAGGTCCCTTGCTTGTATTATGCCGATTACCAGTTCTGATACCTCTCTGAAATGACCAACCATGAAAAACTTCAGTAATAATGTTTTGTATGAAACAATAAATCGATGCAGACGAGAACATGTACAGCTTATAGCTTTTAGTTTTGCTTTTCAGTTCGACCAATGTTTTTTGTATTGGTTACTTAAAACTTCTTGTATAAGATCAAACGAACAAAACACCTATAACCGTTTCAGTAACGTTTCCAGAAGAAATATATTCTACTTTTAATGCTTAAAATACATTATTGTTTTGCAGCTGCTTTGTACACAGTATAAATCTGCACTAATTGTGTTGTACAGTAGTTTTGCCTATTTGCAAATTAATCTGTTTAATTGACTGGAAGCAAAGTCTGATGCATTGAATTGTCTTTATTCATTGACAATAAACGTGTAACAAACGATAATCCATGGGATTGGTTCAAATAGTATAAACGAATTGTTAATGTACCCGTGTACCACTCACACGCACACACTGTCTCGCACAGACGTGCACACGCGCGTTTGTGTGTGTGTTTGTAATAATGACACTAAAAGGTACATAAATTCCGAACATTCAGGTATACAGTATCTAAATAGGGCAACACATTACGGCAATGTTTATAATGGCCTTTGTGTAGAGTTTGCTATTAATCGGTGTATAAGTACATGTACCTCAAGGTACAGGGCTGATTGCTGTTTTATTAATGTTTACATGAGTTATTCAAACTTGGCTTATTTAATGTTGTCTTCTTCACATTTGTAGTTTTGATTTCGCTATTCAAACTTGTTTTATTTTGTTTGTATCTAGTTTATTCGTATTATCATTTTGTTTATCTTTGGAATAACATGTCACAAACTCCAAGACAATTGAATCACGAGATGGTTCCATCTAGCGAATTAGGAATCAAATTTCCATAAATTTGCATTTTACTATTTGCGATTTACTATATTATCCTATAAGCATATGTATTCTGTACTACACGTGATCTTTAAACGAATGATAGATAGTTCTTTGTGCCCGTTAAGCATGTGTTTTTTAGGTTCACAATTGTTAACGGTAATTGTCGTAAAATACTGTTTTGTGATCTGTTTCCACTGCCAATAATAAGCAGTAAACGAGAAAACAATCGCAATTTCAGATACTCTTCATTCCTCTTACATTCAAACTAATTCATTCTGAGTGTTTTACGATGCGACATCGTTTTAAACAGTGTAGGGCAGTTTAGAGTTATTCACGACACATGTTCATTTATTTTTATTTGGTTGTTTGCTGAATTATTTATTTGCGGGGTGGGGTTGGTTGGGTTGTATTTTTCTTGGAAGTGGGGAGGTGCATTCACTAACATTTATTAATAATTTTGTTTCGAATTGCATACAAAGAAGCCAACTGAATTATTAGCTTATCTTTCTTTCATTTATCAAAAAAGTAAGAATTTCTCAAATCGTATTTTCTTTTTTTATAGTTGAGTGTGCATTCTATTGAATCTTCTTCCAATTAATTTAAATTTGACTATTAGTCTCAATTTACATTTCTGAAAGTTAATCAAAACACTTTATTTCTAATGACATAATTCTTTATTTTGTTTATATTTGATTTTAATTTTTGCTCTTTGTATCTTTTATTCTGATTTTTAACATCTTAAACACACATATGCGTCGAAGCCAGATAAATGAAGACCTGTCATTTTAGTATAAAAACAAAATAAAACATGTATGTTGATCTTGTTTCAGATAAAATAGATCATACTAATGTTTTTTTCCCACCTACCTCAGCAGATCGCGAGAATGTATGATAGTTCTTCGGCAGCGGCAATGACGTTGGTGATGTTAACAATATTATGATCTTCCTATAAAATTGTGATTGTCACGTAGACAAATCGATGTTCCACGGAAATCTTATTCATCCTGACTGAAGTGTTAAGAGCTATAGGAATTAGTGATTTCAAAATAAGTCAAATTTATAACAGATTGTTTTCCGTATTGCAATGGCAACACTAGTGAGCTTGATTAAAAAAACGACACAAAACAAATACAATCTGATTTGAACGCACATCGAAATATCTAACATTAAAGAAAGCTAGAAAAGACCGTTTATTACACTACATTATACATTTTGATCAGATTTTACTGTTAAAGTAATATTGTCAGACAGATGTCTTATATTACACCATTTTCCACGTTATTGATCCCGCAGTCATTCCAGCAACAGTGTTCCATTTATATTCGTTACACTCGGAAATAAAACAGGAATCATCTGGTACACATTACGGTAACGTCTAAATTTCCGTATAATTAACTAACATATATCATCACTTAAATTTGTTAGCGTCCTACGTCATCTTCGATCAGTTTGACTTCACTGCTGTTTTTCAGATCACGTGATTTTCATCGATGCAATAGAAGGAGAGATATGATGATAGCGTTTGGCACTAAAAGATACGTAATAGACTTAATGGTCATTACTTTAGATTGATTCTATCACTCCCCTTTCTTTGACAGCCATATATATTTTCTGACTCACGTGAGTTACAATATGATGAATCGTTGGTATTATTTTGCAGTGCTAAGCAGAATCAGCAAAACACTAGCGTGATGAAGATAAAACTCTTTCGGAGCTAGAATAATGATGACTTTCTGCTAATATATCTTGAAAGATGCAAAAATATTTGGAATCGCAAGTGAGCGATGGGGGCCAATGGATTCGATTCTCAACTAGGCTGACGTCAGTTTTTAGAGAAAGCTTGTCAGTATCTTACCGTGGGTTAGTGGTTCTTCCATCCTACCGAAGATTGGCGGTAAACCCACAAAATAAAACAAATCACTCAAGTAGCGATTTTTTAATTTATATTTTATGAAACATTAGAAACTTAAAAGCATAATGGATGTTTTCCGGATTCAATGACAGACACATACATACTTCGTCATCAGGAAAAGGACACGACATCAATATGTACGATTTTCGAAAATAAAGACAAACAAATACACGTATTCGCATCAGAAAAAGGACATACATACATATACCTATATCTGTGTGTGTGTGTGTGTGTGTGTGTGTGTGTGTGTGTGTGTGTGTCCGAGAACCTCATGAAAGTAGAATTAGCATAAAGGGCCAAACAAAACTAATTGCAGAATCTACAAGCAGACTAACGGTGATACGAATATAAGTGCGTACATTTCAACGGGTGACATTATTCGTTAATGGCTTGCATGTTGCCTATACAATATAAAACTATGGGATCCTGCTAAGATGTTGGATAACTGCAATCCTATCGTGGAACTAATATTACAGTGAAACCTGTCACAACCTAAAACCGTTGAGGATGTATTTACATTTGGCTTTTCGTTTTACATCGAGTATCACATACGTGATAAACATTTATATAAATGTAAGGACTTCATTATCGATACTGGCTTTTGTGTTTGAAGACCAAGACCAAAATATGCAAATATGTAACCAATAGCTTCAATATAGAGAATCGATTTTAGAGAGTCAGAGAGAGAATATTCTTCGTGTATCTGTGTGTGTTAACGAAATGAATGCGTCGTTGTTTCATGCAATGGTTGTTCTGGAATCTTGACAAATGGTTTTTCATCTTTAAATATTATATAAGTGAACCTGACAGTTCGACCACTGTTTTGTAAGTTTAAACATCGAATAAATTAAAACAATATGCATTCAGTTCCTAATAAATTGAAAATGTTGGTATAAAGGTTGAGAGCTTCTTAAAGGATATAGTAATTCCCTACTTGAAATTTAGCTTCCTATTTCGTTTAGATTCCTTGAAATTTGAATTCTGCAAATAGTGTTTGGGGTCATTAACACAACCATGGGTAATCTTTTAACCGATTTTGCTCCGTAAGCAATTTCAAACATATACGACTACTCGTATTGCCAATATTTCTAAAGCCATTCAGCAAATATATATGTCATCATTATCATTATCATCATCGTCATCGTCAGGCAGTATTTCTTTTTTTCAGAGATAATGAGACCAACCTTAAAAATTGATATACACGATGGAAAAGGTATAGGAGTAAAACATGCACTTGTTCTATATAATTAAAATATATACTCTAAAAAAAACCTCTTAGAAGCTCGGTTTACCTTTGAGATTTCTAGAACAAAAGCATTATATTTATTGTAAATTAAGGCTTACTCCTGAGAAACAATACTAATTTATGGTATACATCAGGGTATCAAACTCAAGCCACTCTAAGGGCCGCACCGACTTTGTTATGTTTCATGACATCAGGTGATACCAGTGATTTTGCAGGCCTCGTGATACTGATTGGTGGGCCGCGTGTTTGAGACCCCTGGTATACATCATACTTAATTTTGTTTTTACAATAAGTAATATGGTTTATGTTATGTCATACATTGCGTCAAAGGGATTACTCTATCATGTTTACTACAATCAAACGTAGTGCAGGTCTTGATGATTTGAAAAGCGCTCTTATAATTAAAAGAATAATTAATGTAATACAGTTTCAAAGGACACTTGACCAGACATTGCAAATATTTCGGCGATTACATATCTTCCAGATCTTTATAATTTGAAAATCGAAGATAAGAGTTCACTTTTTGTAGAAGTTTATTTAAACTTCGTTATTAACGATGCTGTAACTAAAGGTTTAAAGTTATTATTTATACCGTTCGGAATTATATTTTCAAATGTGACACTGCTGATATATATATATATATATATATATATATATATATATATATATATATATATATATATATATATATATATATATATATATATATATATATATATATATGGTCTTGTCTAATATGTTGTTTTTTCTTTCACAAAGGGGGAGGGGGGTATCATTTCTGGACGTTACAATACGTGCACTGCATAAATGGATATCTATAAAGTGTGAGTCACAATCACACAGTTGAAATAAAGGACGTGCCATAATGGAATACTGTCGTACCCTTTCCTTTTTTAATATGTATCATACATATGCATCATATTTATGTCAAAACTCGTCATACTCAAAACTGTCATGTCGTTACCGCTAACCGCTAACTGCTTTTAAAACGATACATACTAATTAAACACGTTAACCTATTGATATGAATATTGATATGGCCCTCATAGAATTATAAAACTGCAATTAGATTGGCAATGATAAAAAGGAATCAGATACAACCAAGTAACGCACAAGGCGATAAAGCACATGATTATACATTTTCATTTCTTGGCATTTTAGCCAGTTTCATTGCACGATTGCAATTCACTTGTTTTGATATCGCTGTAACGCAGAAAACGTCTTGTCTCCAAATAAATTATATTTTATTTGGATGAACAAATCAAACAATAATGACGATATTAACCCTTTTAACAATTATCAAATTATCTTCAAATGTCAACAAGAAAGACTTGGTGGTCAATGTCTGTTCGACTAATGTATGATGTAACCCTGTACAATCAAAATAAAATGCATCTTTGTAAACATAAATAGACACATATAGTGTTTAAGAATGCCAGAGACATGCACATGGGTTGTTAATCTGTTTGACATAAAATACAGTCTTATTTCCAAAATGACAAATTATTTTGAACATAAAATCAAAATAGCGAGATGAGTTAGAAAAAAATATATGAAACGTTTTTCAAATTCTATCTGAGATATTATTTCTTTGAAATGCACCAATTCCGCCTGTGCTGCAATAGTTGAAAATATATGTGCTGAGGGACATTCACTATTTTGTTCTAAATACATCTAAACTGAGATGCTCCGTTTTGAAATAACGGTGCCTCCTAAATGTTTAGGAAAGGTGTATGGTACATTCGGAATGCAAATGAATATGGTTGATTTCAAAATATCTTCGGATTCCTCATCCAAATATATTTATAGGTCAGTAGCCTGAAAAATTGATAGCGGTATTATTCATACAAGGGTTTCATTCATTAAATACAATTTCTTCCTCTGTTAATATCGATAAAATTCAAACCCTCAAAATTTCTACAAGTCTATGATTTTGTCTTTGATCAAGGGGATGCAAGCTGTAACATTGCAGCTATTGCAAATCATTAAGTCTTTTAGCGCTTTGCTTCATTTGGTTTTATGCATATTATCCCTTTCTTGGAGAATCCTTAAATGACTATTTTATTATTAAATGAAGATTTGTAACAACAACGCACGCATCATTAGTCTGTGAACGTTTATAGGCAAGCATTCTTAATGGTCATACTTAATTCCTGTCTTTAGTTTGCTATTTACGTTGTTCGGGTTTATATATAGAAGACAGGCATTATATAATTAAAGTGAAGGTAGAATAAACTTTCTACAAAATCCATTTTGAGGCCGTTTGCGTTAATATTAAGAATTAGTCGTTGGTGGATGAAATGTTTTAATTTTGTGAAAAACTGCCTCCAGATGTGAGTGGGGGTAGGTGAATGAATGGCCTAATGCGCTTTCAGTTACAGATCACTCGTAACTTTACTCTATCCGCGTGGGTCCGAGTCTCATATGATATGTCTGAACGTCGGACCCAAAGACAAAGTTAAATTATCAGGTTTTACAGCTGGGCTTTAGAAGCAGAACCGCTGCAAAGTGTTTTCCAAAAGAACCCAAAAAATTTCAAGATGGGAAACTAATTTTCTTGCTCCACACATAAATGTATCATCTTTCAAGATTTTGGTCCGTAACATTTCTTGGGAATACATTCAGTATTTTGTATTTTAATACTGCACCTCATATTGTTATGTCCTTTCATTTCGTCTTATTTAGATATTATCGATGAGCGATTTAATTCCAAATTAACACGCAACGCTAAGATAGTCTGGATGGCAGTAAAGGGAATTGTGAACTGAGGCTGATGCCGTCTTAAAAACGAACTGTCATTATCGGTCAATAGCTGTTATTATGGTTCAATTGCCATGAGCGAGCAGTTGTCAGAGTCTTCGCCTGAATATGATTGAACTGTTGCCATTTTAAAGTAATTTGATTTGGTGATCAATAATGAATTGGAATAATGAAGTAAATGTATTGCTTGGACTGCAGTTATGATTGACGAGTTACGTTTGAAAGATAATAATATTTGATGTTTCATTCCGAGCACACACTCCGTACTTGAGCAATCTTCAAGGAAGGTTTCAGAAGCCCGGAAATCATAATTGAAATATCTTTAAATGAAGTACCAGTCCATGTATGAGCTATTTTAATCTAAGAGGTCATATAAGGCTTATAAACTGACGTATTAGATCAAGAATACACAATTCCAACATCTATATAGGCCAGAATTGAGTTGTCAGCATCAGAAATTCCGTATCATTAAGAAACGTGATCAAAGATGTCCTGATGCTGGCAACAAACCTCGATATAATATCCATGATGGTATAACTCTAATCGCTTAAGATTTCAACTTTCATTTTAATTTGTAAGCGTCATTTTTTGTACAGCTGACATGTTGATGAATATATGGTTTGTCAATGAAGAGGGTTGATACGTATTATAACCATCATTGTTAATAACACGAATTATTCGCCGAACTGTGGGGGGGGGCAGTCAGTAGTTTCAATTATGTTATTTACAACTATTGTGGATTTGTACAATTTGTTTCATTGTTAATAACACGAATTATTCGACGAAGAGAGGGGGGAGTCAGCAGTTTCAACTATGTTATTTACAGCTATTGTGGAATTGTACAATTTGGCATCAGGAAAGGTATCGCCAGCAGAATAGCTAGTAAAGCTTATATCATAGCCTCGACTGAGTTCGTTGGAACCTTTGTGGAAGAACATTATGAGAGACTGCAGCGGGAGTTTGGAATGAGGTTCACAACATTCGTATGACAGTTATTTTCAGAGGGATTGAATTAATTGATAGATGACAATAATTGTTTTATCATTGATTTACCGTTGTTACTATAACATTACTGGGTTATTATTTGAAGCTTGTTGAATGGAAGTTTGCCAAGTGCTTTACTGAAAAAAAACAAATGTAAATGGAGTATTCCAAATGCATTATGAACGAAACGTTGGGGTGATTTTTATGTCTGTTATTGTTTAACAATTTTTTTTATATTTGAGAATAAGTCTGGTGATTTTGTTTATACACAAATGTAGTATATTTGATAGAGTAATAGTACACAATTAAAAAACTGACATTTGTCATTTCAAGCTGGTTACATTGTGTTAGTATTATAATTAACTTTTCTGGAATTGCTCAAATGAGCAGTGCAACTTCAACTCAGTTTAAGTAGTTTAAGTAGGATGGCATGACTGCTTGTACATAAGTTCAAATTCTGTTACATATCAAATAACTAAAAACTAAATAATTTAAGGCTCACGTACCTTGATTATTTTGACATTTAATTTACATCTTTAAAATTGGGGATGTAATTTTACATGATTCAGTTACTCCTTTGGTTCTTTACCTTCGTTCTCCTAATACAATGTCATCAACGAGTTGAATACTAAACAAACAATGTATTTAATTTCTTAACGGGTAGAATATACTGCTATGTATCAAAATTATCAGTTTATCAGCATCTAGTCATAACAACAATTTCTTAAACTATTATTTCAGAAGTCGTTTTTATTTACTTCACCTTAGTACAGTCAAATTCATTCCATTTGATAAAACCTTAAGATTAATCAAAAGAAGCACTAGATGCTTTAGCTCTTCTCTGTTTCTAATGAAATATTAGATGTCTGTGGGTACGTTTCAAAGATGAATCGTATAAATTATTTGGTCTGGTGAGACAAAGTATAAGGCTGTGATTTACTTCCGTTTATATGGCTTCAGTCTCGATAACAGGTTTTTCATTAATGAAATGCTGTAATGAATAGGACGTTTTCTAGTATACATTAATTTGGCAAACAACGATTTTGTATCGATTGATTGTGTCTTACAGCACAGCAATATACATATGTCATTTAGTGCTGATGCAATTGGACATCAGTGCTTTGCCCAAAGACGTACCACGTTAACCAACCTAGGCTGTTTTATTTGGACAGTTCGAACTCTATATAAAGTATACCTCTTATAAACCATAGGACTTACTATCCTTTTGTTAGGAATCCACTTTGGTATGTCATTTTGTTCAGTTAACAAAAACATGAAATAACAATAGCTTTACAAGTCTTGCTCAAAAAAGCTTCAAAGTATCAAATAAAAGACAAACCTTGTCGCTTATTTGTACATCTTTCATGGTCAGAAAATATTAAAGATCGGTGCATAATGGCCTAATTATGGGTTTTACATCTTTTTTATCTGTATTGATTAGATTCAATTTCATAGCTAAAAAATACAACAAAAGAGAAATGGAGCAACAACATTACTAACAATAACTAGCTTTAGAACCTTGATAATGTCAGACATATAAAAGATTCATATTGGTATCTATAAACACATGTAAGCAGAATGAAAGAAACTGATCATTCGAACACAAGCATTCGGTATCATTATTTTAATTATCCCCTAGGTATTGTCTTTTCAATGAAGAACTGTTTACCGCCTAAGACATGTTTGTTAAACTTTTCAAGTGGAAAGAAGAAACATGCGTGATTAAATTATATATCACCATAGGCTTGTTCTAAATGATTATTCACAAAGTGTTGTGTTCCACGTATCCCAGCTGTATGATCAATACATGGTTGACATCGATTGTAGAACTTTCTAAATTGCTGTTTCATGGATATTGAAATTCGATCGTGTCTCCACTAGATTAAAACCTCCAGGTGGGAGAATTCTAGTCCTGGGCCTTTAATTGCTTGGTTTTGGAAACATTGCTTGTACCAAGGAGCAAGCATGTAATTTTAGTATTATATTATAGTTTTGTTAATTTTCGATAGAGTGTTTTTTTTAAATCATCGCAGAGACTTTATTGGCCATATTTATCCTACAACCCGAAAGATTAGAATATCTACCCATGCGTGCCTCAAATTTGACAATGAAATGAAATATATTATCAGGACGGATTCACTGTAATTATAGCAGGTTCCATGCACATCAGTTTTCATATCGTTATAAGAAATGGAACTCGTTGGATATCTGGTTACCAATTATTGATTACCAATTATGGAAATAAATTTATATTGCAAGCAAACACTTGATTCAATGTAACAATTTTTGTAGACCATATGTGTCGTTCAAAGTCATGAATAAAGTATCTTGACGCTGAAATAAATGGCACCAAAGTCACAAACATGACAAGAAAATTGCAACCTTAATAAAGGTGGGTTTGCTGGATGTGCAAATGATGCTAAAGTCCAATAATATGATTGTAAAATACATGTACATATGCAACGTTTCTTTGAGAAATCCTTTTCAATGTTATGATCATAACTTTTGAGATACAGTTGACTCCGGATGTTAATCTATGACTATGACGTTAGTAACGATACTACGCATAGTCACCACTGCTGCAATATAAGTTGTAATTTTAGCTCTGTATTATTATTAGTAATATTATTATTGATGGTGACATTTTTTCCTTCTTATGATTTTGTTTTGTAGGCGAGAATAATACACTATACACCGTCTCTGATATTGCAAGTATTGTTTAGTTATATTGGTCGTAGTGGTGGAGATTGTATTCGTGATGTCACTGTTGATAATGTTGTGATAATTAGTTATTTCCATTGAATGCGTGTACGTAGGAATTGCAATAATATTGATCTCGGTTACTTAAATTTGATAAATGATAATGAATTGCAAAAATATATGTCAAATCTTCTGATGATGCACATGTGATCAGTTAGTCGAAATTTATAAAGTACATATACATATTTTCTTTCTGGTTAGATAAAGGGGTTTACCTTGAGTAGCAACCTTACATGTATGTGTTGGAATGGTATAGATAGGGGCAAAGACCTTGTTAGACTCAGTATCTTGGTTTGATGAGTGTCGGAATAAGAATCCATTGGTCACCGATTTAATGCGTGACAAGGCCAGCCATATTTGGCTTCTTAAGTATTCTGTTTGGAAAGGCACTTGCTATGCATTTTCTAGGCATAGGAAAATACTGGAAGTACCGAAAGTGACCAACAAATCCAATCCACAACCTAAAAGTGCAATCATATTTTCCTATACTGCAAACACAGTAGTACCAGTTTTCTATCTGCCTATGATAATACATCCACCTTAACAGGTGTGTGAAGGTGCAGGAGACTGGTAGTTTCCATGTCTATTAAAAAGTAAAACCCCCGAGAAAGGGATTTTGTCAGCGACTTTTGTCTCTACGATCCGAACATTTTAAAACTATTAGACTTAACTGTTTTATATTAGGTCATATACTACTTGTATATGATTGCATATTATGACCGTAGGATTGATTTCATGTGAAGATGTATACAATGTCAGTATCGTATTTTAAATTATATCATATATTTGTAAATCAAAGGCCTTGACACATCGATGTTTATACAATAGTTTGAATTATCAGTTAGGCTACATGATTGTAGAGACCTATCGGTATGATGTAAATGAATAAGCAAGGTGAGAACTTGGCCAGGCTGGTATATATGTGTTATTGGAAACAAAATTAAAGAAAAAATTCCAAATGTATCGTAACATATATGAATAGTGTTTCCCTGGCAAATTACATATATTGATTTGGTAAGAGCAATAATTGACATTTAAGTTGCTCACGTGAGATATTGTTTGAAACAAAGGAAACGTAACAAAATAGGCAAATCCCTTTTCATGACCTATCTGTATACTCTCCCGTATACTTTTAATTGATTATTCAGAGAATAATGATGCTAAATTAATAATGAGATTTTATATATATATATATATATATATATATATATATATATATATATATATATATGTGTGTGTGTGTGTGTGTGTGTGTATGTATGTATGTATGTATGTATGTATGTATGTATGTATGTATGTATGTATGTATGTATGTATGTATGTGTTAATCAATCTAATCAGCAGCGCAATATGTTTAATATACTACATGTCTGATTTACATAATTTAGTTTTAAAGGTTGCTTAGTCGAGCTCGTCTTGTGCTCTTACTTATGTAGTATACAAAACTACTTTGTTCACCAAGGAGCACTATCTTACTCCACCGTCATACACTACCTTGTAGTGCGATATTATGTTCACTGTAATCCACTGCTCTCTTTACTACATTGGGTTACACTGTGCACTAAGGTTTACTAAATTTAGTGTAATATGCATGCACAGTTACTTAACTCTTACTACACTGGTATCAAAGGCTGCATTAAGGCGTAGCTCTATCAGTCAGTGTTCTTATATCAGTGTTCTTATATCATTACAGTCTGCCTAACCTACTAGAATGGTGCAATGTTGGCAGTGGCATAATTATCAATAGATACAATACTAATAAAGAATGTAAATCCAATACTGTTACCAGTTTAAACAAAACCAAACCACTTAAAAGTGAATATTCGATAACGCTGTGAGTTTCATATCCTTATGTACGCAAACCTTTATCGGGGAATCGATTGATATATCCGAATTGAGATTAGACGACCTGTGAGACGAACAATAGACAGCGGAGATGACTGACTTTTCAAAATAAATTGGTTAAAATATAGTATTTAATTTTGTTAAAAGCTCAACTGTCACCACGTTTTAGAGAAATGCCATTTTATTTCAGAAACGCGTGATAACTTATAGCATTTGTATATGTATTACACTTTATATAGTTCGGTTACATTGCTATAAAATAGTGATAATGCATTAAGATTTCAACATTCATGCTCAGTACAAATTACATTAATCACAGTTACAATACGCTATTTATATGAGATGTCTGCGGACGAGTAGCCGTGCTTTTATCTAATCAACACTCAACACATTTAAAATGACAGTGCATTCTAGAGAGCTTTGTTAAAGAGCTCTAGCTGTGATATTGGGTATGTGTGTCTGCCGACAGTTTTGAATTCAAATCACGTATTTGTTTTCGAATTGATGAAATAATGTTCTACAAATTTGCCCTATTTTCTTATTAGATCCAATATTTGTATTGATCATGTAAAACTACACATCCACAGGGAATTTTTCTTGTCAGTTAAATCCTATACATCTTTGTATTACCGTGAATATCGATTCTAGTGTAAACATAAACTAACACTATATTATTGCCTCGCCCACCCCCCAATCTTCTTATTCGCCTCGCCCACACCCCAATCTTCTTATTCGTCTCGCCCACACCCCAATCTTCTTATTCACCTCGCCCACACCCCAATCTTCTTATTCGTCTCTCCCACACCCCAATCTTCTTATTCGCATCGCCCACACCCCAATCTTCTTATTCGTCTCGCCCACACCCCAATCTTCTTATTCACCTCGCCCACACCCCAATCTTCTTATTCGTCTCTCCCACACCCCAATCTTCGTATTCGCCTCGCCCACATCCCAATCTTCTTATTCGCCTCGCCCACACCCCAATCTTCTTATTCAATGAAGCTCCTGGAGATGCTCTTTGTTAAAATTCCTTTTTATGATAAAGATTACATGGGGGGTATCGGACTTTAGAAAACTATGGGAAATTATCATTAATAAGGATACGTTATATATCGGTTAACCTAAATCTTCATTTTAACAATGAATGTTTATTTTTTTTTAAAAAACTTAAGTTGTTTCTTTTATTATGTTTTAATCTTCCTCCAAATATGGGATGATACTGATTCTATATAAATATGTTGCATTGAGTTTTGCCAACGCATACAATACAGAAAGACATATCCAAACAGTGTTTACGAAGCGGATGTACCGTGTCTCAGTATTATTGATATTTACGTCAAGAACCTGTTAATGCTAGCCTCTTACCTGAGGCTATACATATATATATGTGTGTGTGTGTGTGTGTGTGTGTGTGTGTGTGTGTGTAAACTAACTACGAACAGTGCAAAACTATTATCTAACTAGCCTATATATATATATATATATATATATATATATATATATATATATATATATATATATATATATATATATATATATATATATATATATATATATATATATATATTACAATTAACTTTACTATAAAAAAATACGTATTGAGACTTTGGCCAAAGAAAACAAGAGAAGTACATTCTAGCATCATAATTTAACTGAATTGACCAGACCATATAATTAAACAATTCATAAAATCATCTAACCATTTTTGTTGCATACATTATACATAAGGACATTTAAGGACTGCATTTTTTCTCCATGTTATTGTGCAGAATTCGCGCACAAGGAGAATTCGACTTTCTAAACTGCTTTATTAAAGAAATTTCATTTCGTAATTATGTCAAGAAAACAATAACTCTTCAAGGATAAACTGCTATAAACCTAAGCTGAAAATGGGTAATAACCCGTATTATATCACTCTGGCACAATACATTTGTTATGCGTTTTATCTTCATATAAGACTGTCACTATTTACTGGTCGATGGAAGAGTAAACAGTATGACACATGCTTTTGATCCCAAATTTGTTATCTTTTGGATGAAGTCACATGATCTTTTTTCTTATTTTATCTGCTTTTTATTTATATTGTCTACGCTTTTGCTAATTATAATCTCAAAGTAAATCGGATTTTGTTTTTTCTGAATCCATGCATACATTCCGAATCAGTGTTTTGAATGAATCGGCACCATTTGATTAGCTGGATAATACTTTACGTTCAAATCCGATTGTTCTGTCGATTCCTAATTTCTGCATATTTAATTTAAAATGCCGTTATTTCTATTCCGATAACTATCCCATAATTACATTTCTACAAGTAATGAATAAACTGCATCCTATGCATTGACGTCGCACACAAAAGATTAGAGAATGAGGTAAAGCAGTAGTTGGATGAGCTCAGGTTACTTCGACATCGATGCTAACTTTCAGCAATTTAATACACTGTACCGGATAAACTGTGAATTTGTAATAGACACTATTAGTTCTTGAAATTCATGAAAGCTATAGTTATATTTTCTCCATTTATGACCCGTAAGCTTAAATAATCGATCAATGTTTATTAAATTATCATTTTTGCCCGAAATTATTGTCGCTGTGTGGTATAATTAGGTTTGTAGGGTTAATACTCGTACCTAATAAAAGACGAAGAAAAAACGATCGGTTCTTCCTACTTTGTTTTCTACCTGTCATATTCCAGCGCAAACTCCAACTGACCAATCTTCGGCATGTCAGGCTGCATTTCCAAAACGGACGAATCCGAAGCCACGCTATCACATGACTCGGCCCGCCGTATTCCTTGGCCGAACTCTAAGTCTGATGCTGCAAGAATACAAGTATTGGAGTACAATTTATATGTCGTCATCTACTTACCAGAGGAATGACTTACGTATACACTGAAATGTGCAATTAGCTATATTTTGCGGTAGGTAGTGTTACCTTTTTCTTACATGAAACTATTGAACGGTCAAACGCTCTAATCTTTCACTTCAATCCGTTCTGAATGGAGTGGCATGGAGGGACTGCGCAAACTAGTCCACTTCTCTTTATTGTCTTTTTGTCTACAAACACGCTGTTGTATTCTATTAGTTTAACAGTTCCAACAGTAAATCGGTTTTCTTATAAAAAGATCGAATTTTCAGAGCAGTTTCAGGATAATGACTTTTTACAAATGTAACTGGTGCATATCCTGCTTCAAATGTTTGAATTTTCGTCAACCTAATGACTATGTTCATATGGAAGAAAAGAGATTTTTCATTTTAGTTAGCAAATTGTTTGCGATGATTCTTGCAGTAGTCAGTGTTGTGGACGTGGATACAATTGAAACACCACAGAGGAGTCGTATCCGACCGACTTCAAAACTGAACTTCTTTAAACAAATATTGTTCTCAGATTTGTGTGCTTTTTAAAATTAATTTTGGATGGGGTAATAAAAGCAAAATGGTTTCCTTTAATTATCGTTAAAAGATTTAACATGTTATTCATTTCTTTCAATGGTATGACATCGGTTGTAAAGTGCAGGATAACGTACTTATCAGAGAAGAGTTGAAGACAAAATATATTATTTGAAATATTTGAAATCTCTTTAATACTGTTAAACTGATACAATAATGTATAATATATGACATCTGCATGTTCAAGAAAGTACACAAATTTCAAATACACTGAGACAAGCCTACAACTATCATGGTATTAAAATATGGCCCCATACATATCCTATAAATATGTTATATGTAACCCATGTACACACGGATTAGGTGTCTGAGTGATATAGAAGTGGAAAAGAATACTTAGGCATCCGTGTATTGATCAGCAGTATTAGAAATGTTGGAAACAATAGCGGTATCACAACTTTATTCAATTTCCTTACTGCTGCTAATGATGAGCCCTCTACCTGATTACATTATGATGCATATTCGCATGCAGTGAAGCATAGTCAATAAAATATCGATCAATTTTATTGATTGGACAACAAGTCTTAGATTTTGATTAAAGGATGTTTAAAATGCAATTCTATTTGTGCAAGGCTAGGCGCAGATCACTAAATTATTCGAGCATCAGTATCTTGCAA